>KN834768.1:262306-273024 GCA_000827265.1 Collybiopsis luxurians FD-317 M1
TTTTTTTTTTTCTTGTCCTCCTTCATTTCCTTAGAAATACTTAGTAGGCATCTTCTATGATGTGATTTTATCTTCGGCCTTCATTTTCACTCACTTTCTTATTGTAAGCTTTCTTATTGTCTGCTTTGTTCTTTGTACATAGCCTGACTATCTTCACCTTACAACAGCAGATGCCTCTTACCCTTACGCATGCTCAACAAGCAATTGTTGACCTTGTCTCTGCTCATCGATCTTCGAGTGTGGCTGGTCAACTACTCCTTGTTGTTACTGGGGCATCTCGCACAGGTAAAACTCAAATTCTGTGAGCTATCCATTCCGAATTCCAGTCAGTTGATGCATCTCACCTTGTATTCAAGGGTGCTCTGCTCAGAGCGCTGCTTTGATATTGGGTGAAGTCCTTTCATCCCGGACGGCTTTATTAAGTGAAAATCTCCAAAAATCATTTTTCTTCTTTGACGAGGCGGCATCAATCAAATCGTATCATCTAATGCACCTTTCTGAAGCCCTCCAGTTGCGCACACCACCTGACAAATCCTCTTTGTTCTTCGGAGGGCACCATGTCATTCTCTTCTTGAACTATCAAGGTCTCTCCGATGCGCATTATCCCATTTGGCATCTCAGTGTAGATGACTCACTCCCTGTCCTTCACCATTTCACCTCCCACTTTGAGCTAATCGTCTGCTTTTCTGTGATTGACACCAACTGGATGCAGTTTACCTCCGCGATGCAGTCTCTCACTTCTGGATCCCTTGGGTTCTCGATACCGCATATAGCTGTTACACCTTCTGACAATTTAATCGACCTCGCTCCTGTCCTTCATACTGGCCTTAAAATTATCACCACTTCCTTGTTCAATGTTCACACTTGGAATGACCTCATGGCCGATCGATTTGTGTACTCATCTTTGCACGTTTTGTACCTGTCCAATGCTAAAGACCACTGTGTCAATTACAACTTGGAAGGATTGTCCCCTGAAGATTTGGAGACTGTTTGCAATTTTATGTCAATGGGTGGTCTCGTCACTGTGTCCCTTCCTATTTGCCAAGGAATGCCAGTCACTATCATTGGTGGTACGCAAAACAGGTTTTGGGGCAAGGTAGTTGATATTGTTCTCGACAGCCGCGACCCTCATTCCCACATCAGGCCTCACACTCCTACTGTCTGCCTTAACTATCCACCTGCCGCCATTGTCATCCGCATCGATAAGACGCTTACAGATGGCCAGGAACAGTTTGTTACAGTCATTCCGAAGGTCTTTCATTTGCAAGTTCCCAATCCCATCGACTCAGATGTTCTGCTGTTGATTGTTTACTGACAACAGATAGGCTTAATACCAAGGTTCGCGTTGTTGGAACAGGACTGTGTTGGTCAGTGTTTTGAACATGTAGTCCTTGATACTGATGCAGGCTTGGGTTGATACCATTCTCTTCCTTTCATCTGCAATCGAGTTTTGTCTTCGAATCATATTTCTGTCACTTCTCCTATCACTATTTCTGATATTCAGCATTTCATCACTTCTATGTCTATAATCCCTGACGTTCATAGCTTCCTTAATTCCCTGCAGTCGTAAGTGATGTCTTCTTTGTCATCAATGTCTCCCTGTAGTGTTTCTTTCTTGATATGTTGCTTTCAACCCACCCGCAGTTCCACTCTGTCGTGAATATACTTGATAGTCATACGTTCTGTCCTTATTTGTGCTGTATTTGTTGTTGTGCGCTCTGACTTCTTTCCTTCCATCACTGACGTTATTACCAATATTGTTCATTAATGTATGATTGCTCCTTGATTGACTTCTTCGCTTCTATCCCTCAGATTCAATTGATTCTCACTACATTCATTTAATATATGGTTCTATTAGGTGGTGTGTTCTAGACCCTTATGTGCCTTCTTTTGTTTCCGCATCTTCTACTGTCGTCGTACATTTTTATACAGATCTTCCACATGTCTGCGGTTGAATGTAATCATATTTTTTTGACTTGATAATTGGGCGAACTATATGCTAAATCCTATTATACAGTGAAAGAAATCTACCCGAGATCGACAAACATCCCAATGCTCAAACTACAGTTTACTCCCGCGCAACAATCAGCGGTGAGCACAGGATTTCCTGTAAAATTGCCCCAAGGTTAATAAACAAATTTGAATTTACTATTCGTATGAAGGTCTTACTCCTGGAACCACAACCACAGTACCCATTTGTCTTGCATGGTTGCATTGTGCAATTTGCCGCTCGCATCCAAAGTGAGAGCAATTGCGTGAGCAGTGCAGTAACGGGTACTGAGTGTTTGTCTGCATGTTGATTCGTCGGTACACAAAGGGAGCGTGTAGGGACCATCTCCAAATAAACACAAGGCCATGTTCTCACTTGGATCATTCTCGTTAGCCTGTATGAATGCGAGTAGACCCGTGGTGGCATCGGCTGGAAGATATACGGACCCCTTGAGAATATTGTTCAAGGACATCAGCCATGCTCCCTGACTGACAGGAACTGGAAGACCGGAAACTAGATTGACCCCGATCAGCTGAAGGAAGGGCTCAGGTGCATCAGGATGCATAACCAATATAGTGAACGTTCTGTAGGTGTCCTGAAGACGCATTACAAGAGGTAACTTCTGATACTCAGGGACACTTACAGTATCAGGTGCGTGCTGGGCAGCACAAAGGTTGCCTAGTTCAGCTACAGACGGAAAGCTAGCCATGTCAAGTTGTAGTAGATTAAGAAGAAAAAAAATACAAGGAGGTCAATCTACTTATAACTTTTACGCGCTGCTTCTATTCATGCGGTCATGTGATGGTGGTTTGATCTCTGTAAACGCTGAGTCTTTACTTTCAGTCTTTCTCTATTCTGTTCAATTGTCGTTTTGCCTGAATGCTAAGTTGCTCATCAATCCCACCTCGGCCTGGTACATTCTTGTCTTTATTTTTATTCTTCTCAGACTATTTGCTGTTCTGATTGCGTATTTTCATGTAGTGGCCCTCACTGCATTTTCTAACAGAGGTTCGAGTATTTGCTGCTGCCAACTGGTGGGTTATGTTTCTGTTTCTTTTTGTCTTTTCGACTGATTTTTCCATAATCGCTGACTGTCTGTTTTCCAGCTTGCGTGGTCACCGCTTGCTCATTGCACAGCATTTTATTCCGATCTATCCATTTCTGACCGTTCGCTAGTTCCAATGCGTGCGGTGTTTATACTTTGTTGGGCTTGGACCCGAAGCTTCATCGCTTGTGATCGTACTCTGGTGTCTTTGTACACCTTGTCTGTCAGTATGACTATGTCTTCCTCTTTCCGTTTTCAATGGACATTCCACATTGCCATTGTACTTGTTAGATCAGTGTTCGCCAGATGCTGTGAAATGAAAATATGCGTTTCTGCATTGTCTACTACAGTTGTGTCAGCCGTTCAATGTTCTTACTCTATCTCTCGTATTCGACTGCCTACATTCTTTCGTGGTCTACTTTACGTTTCCTCTGCTGTGACCGTGCCAGTTGTACATCACTGTCATTATCTCGGCAGCGGTCGTAAGCCTAAAGTCTCCTATGGCTCAATGTCGTCGTCTTTCTCTGCTGTATCTGCTGCATCTCATTCGTCTTTGCCAGCTACATTTGAATTCAGTGTTCACATTGACTCGGCGTGCCCACCATCCTCTCTTTCTTCCGCAGAATTCACATTTTCTATGACACATCCTCATCACTCTGAGTCAGCTGAACCTTCCGTTCGGCCTGTTAAACTTATTAGTGAATCGAAGGATGTTTCAGATGATCGCTGTAGTTGTCAATCAGTAGTGAGCTCCTGTGACTCTCAATCTGACTTTCCACCGGATCCCATCACTCAGAGCCATATTAACGACGTTATCCGCTGTTTCGCAGCTGCGTGCCATCTGTCCAACTTCGAGGAGGGTGGATGTTCTGTATGCGGTCAGCTATGCTTGTTATCTTCGTTATCTCCTCTCGGGAACATCAGAAATATGCTATCTGTACTTGAAGTAGATGGTGTAACCAGGTTACCTCGTTCCAGTGTTACTGAGCCCGTACGAGAACAAATGGGTCCGGTCCTGGATACAACATGCAACAATATGGTTTGTACCCCTTGTAGGTCTTTGATTAGACAAGAAAAGGTGCCTCGCTATGCTCTTTGCAATGGCCTATGGTTGGGCAATGTTCCCCCCGAACTACAAGGCCTGACATTTTACGAACATCTGCTTGTATCTCATGTCCGACACTCTAAATGTTTTGTGCGTGTACAACGAGGTAAAGTGAAGGGTGAGCATAGTAAGTTGGTAGCTAATGTGGCTGCGTATGAGAACCCAACACCAAAAATCTACAATATTCTTCCGCCTCCTAGAGAAGATATAAGTGAGGTTCTGGCAGTGATGTTTTCGGGACCTTGCAAACCTACCGATGTCAATTACAAGAGGGCTCTTCTGTTTGTGAGACACAATAAGGTCGCTCAAGCTATACAGTGGTTGATTTTAAATCACTCCGATTATGCTGACGTCAGTTTTTCCTCAGAGAACTTGCAGGGATACAGTTCAGAAGTGCCTATTGTTGCTGTAGAGTATTTTCAGAAAGACACCAACCGCACAGCAGAAGGTGTTAGTGTCCATGATGAATTGGAAGACGATGGTGTTGAAGGCAAATGCGTTTTCACTGTTCATGGAATCGTTGGGGAGGATCTTCAAAATATGTCCACTGAGCAAATTCGAGCTCGAGCTTTACAGCATTTGGACGACGAAGGAAAGTTCCTTCGAACTTCTCATGCAGCTAAACTGGAAAGCATTTGGAACAACATGCAATTGTACCCAAAAATGTTTCCCTGGCTCTTCCCATTCAGATTGGGGGGAATTGGGTCTACTTCCTTGTCCTCTTCAAAATTGTCAGACCAAATGCACAAGAAACTCTTAATGCTTTATCACAATAAGCGATTTCAGTTGGATATGTCTTTTGCATTCATAGCTTTCAGTCACGAACAGATAAAAGCTGGTACTACTCAAGCTTTTATTCTGGCCAACTCCAAGAATTTCGAGAATATTTCGACCAGATTGCTAACTGTTGACCATTCCGTTTTGCAGCGGCTGGCTTCCCGCATGGCTGGCAGTGAATTTGTGAAACCTTGTAACAAAACGGAGCAACAATGTTTTGCATTACTCTGTGACCTAGATCAAGCTTCTTCAAAAATGAAAGGTTCCATATACAGTAAGAGAATCATGCAACATGAGATCTGGTCTTTAGTCACTCATGTAGGCGGGCCTACCTGGTATTTCACTTTAGCGCCATGCGACTTTAAACATCCACTTTGTATCTACTACGCTGATTCACAGCAATGTTTTGATGTACCTCTCTGTTCTGACTGAGAGCGACGATGATTGCTCAGTCACAATCCAGTGGCAGCTGCTCGATTTTTCAACTTCATGGTTATGCTGTTCCTTGAAATAGTTATTGGAACTCCAGCATCTCCTGGTCTGTTTGGTCCTACAGCTGCTTATTATTGTACTGTCGAACAACAAGGACAACTTACTCTTCATTTACATGGTATTGCATTCACAAAGAAAAAGCTGTCGCCACTGGAGATTAAAGAGCGCTTGCTCAATCCGGTGTCCAATTTCCAAACTTGCCTAATTACTTACCTTGAAAGTGTTCGTGTAGGCGAGTTTCTTACAGGCACAAAAAATCAAGTTACCGAGGCCGTCAGAGTTGCAGAATCGTCACCATCCTATGTAAGTCCTGAACTAACCCTTCCTATCCCTCCTCCTGTTGCCTGTGGATGCAACCGTGAGGACTGTGAAACCTGTAACCAATATAATGAGTGGTTCCAAAGCTATAACTTCACTGTCGACAACCTGCTACTTAAGTCAAATGTCCATGATTGCAACCGAGCGATGAAGGCGGATGGTAGTATCGATTGGGACAAATTTGAAATATCTTGTTTAAATAACAAATACCATAGATGTAAGGCTCGCTTTCCTCGCACTACATTAAAAGAGACAATTGTTGACTTAACCACAGGTCATTTATCCCTAAAGAAACTCAAAGAATGGTTGAATGACATTTCTCCTGCATTGACTTACCTTATGAGATGTAATACCGATGTAACATGTCTGCTCTCTGGCACCGCAATCAAAGCCGTTATCTGCTATGTTGCTGATTATATCACAAAAACTGGTTTGAAAACTCATGTTATATTCGATGGAATAAAAGCAATATTCAACAAAAACACTGAGCTACTGAACAGATCTCAATCTGATAAAGAGAAAAGTCGCCGATTGTTAACACAAATGGTAAATCTTTTGTCCACGAAACTCGAGTTAGGTGGTCCGATGATCTGCATGTATCTCCTTCAGCACCCTGACCACTATTGTAGCCATGAATTCATTCCCTTCTACTGGAAATCTTTCGTTTCAGAGGCTAGATCGTATTGGTATTCAGAGGATCCAAGATCAGATAACAAGGTTGTGCTAATCTGATGTAATGGAAAGTTGATAGGTCTGTCATCTACTTTTGATTACATGCACCGTCCTGAAGTTCACGAGAACTATAACCTGTATGAGTGGTTGCGCCGTTTTAAGCATGTTAAAAGGCCCAGAAAGAAGCAATCACCTAAAGAGCTTGACTCTGACAACAATCCATACCCTTCTGATACTGAATCTGCCCAGAAATCCGACGGTCTGCTCCGTTTTATTTCTGGCCACCCTTTAGAGAGTACTCATGTTGTTAGTGTCACTTGTGAGTTTGAAAAAGTCGTACCTAACTTTTACGGTCCTCCTTTACCCCAACCTGATAAAGGTGATCGTGAATTTTACCGTTGCTGTATGCTAATGTTTTTCAAGCCATGGAGATCTGGTAAGGACCTCAAATCAGAAATTGAATCTTGGGATATGGCTTTCGATGGATACCAATTTAGCGAGGGTGACTTACTGCACATGAAAAATATCAACCTGCGTTATGAGTGTCTGGACTCAAGAGATGATTATCGAGTGCAACTTAAAGCTGGCGGATTAACGCTTGAGTCTGTTGTAGATGTTGAGGGTGGAGATGTCCAGTCTCTCGAGCACTCTATTGAGGAGGCATACTGTGGAGATGCTCATGGTGACACTGACATTCAGGATTCTTTCGACGCTGATAACGATCTTGTCGTGTTATACGACGCCGAGTCTGGTATGAAAGCGGGGAGGGCCTACCTTGCTAGGGAAAAGGATGCCCGAGAAATAAGAACTATTCTTTTTGATTCTGGGTGGACTAATTCTGAACTAGGGTCCAGTTGACATTCTATCACTCCCATTCCATCGTCACCCATTGAACAACGCGAACCTTTGGCGTGGAATCTATTGATTTCTGACGCCCGCGATTGTATTCTTTCTGCAAGAAAAGAGCACACTAATGGTTCTGGCAATTCTGCCCCCCTGATGTCGATAACCCCGATTTGAAGAAGAAGCAAAACCGTTTTGTCCCAAATGTTACCGAGATATGCAACAAAACATACTTTGAGAAACTAGGAATTGAATACAGAAGCATCAAACAGTTAATCCTTACCATTTTGTCAAAATTTGAGTTAAACTGCGAGCAAGAATGAGCTTTCCGAATCGTAGCTCAACATGTTTCTGTCTCCTGTCTAGATCCCCTCAGAATGTATGTCGGGGGTATGGGAGGAACAGGTAAATCACAGTTTGTGAATGCGCTCCTGCATTTCTTCGCTGCTTGAAATTGTCGTTTTGCTATAGTAGTGTCGGCTCCTACTGGAAATGCTGCCGCTCTCCTTGGAGGCTCAACATATCATTTCCTTCTTGGCTTGAATGGCCAAGTAAAGTATACAGGCAAGAAAACCCTTGCGCAAGTTTGTTCTAGACTGACCGGTGTTGAATACATGGTGCTGGATGAAGTTTCAATGCTGTCGTGCGTCGATATGTACAAGATTTCTGAGCATTTGGCCACTGTTAGAAATAAACTTCTGGAAGCCTTTGGTGCAATGAATATGATATTTGTGGGCGATTTTGCCCAGTTGCCTCCTGTTGGAGGGGAGAATGTTTCCTTGTTCAGCCACACCGCCGGGTTAAACTGAACAACCCTGCAAGGTAACTATGCTGCCATTGGTAAGGCCCTCTGGCATCAGGTCAATACTGTTGTAATTCTGCGGAAGAATATGAGAAACCAAGGCCAGAGTGTAGATGATGTTAAGTTCAGGAGGGCGCTAGAAAATATGCGCTATAAGGCATGTACACCTGAAGACATTCAATTCTTGAAGACATTGGTTTTGTCCAATAAACCTGGATGTCACTACATTGGATCTGCGCCTTGGCAGGATGCCCCCATCATAGTGGGTGAAAATCGACAGAAGGATGAGATCAACAGGCTTGGTTGTTTGCGTTATGCCGCCGATACCTCTCAGAAGTTGACAGATTTTTATAGCACGGACTCTATAATGATGACCTTAGAGGAGCATCGGGAGAAATCAACCATTAAATGCAAATCTAGGTCAAAAGTTAATACCATGTCTGCCGAACTTCAGCGGCTTCTGTGGGAGCTCCCCCCATCATCTCATGAAAACCATGCCACACCTGTATTAACACTATGTACTGGTCTGCCGGTCATCATAAGATATAACGTAGCCACCGAGTTGAATATAACGAAAGGTCAGCGGGCTACAGTATATTCCTGGCATGCGTCAAAGGGCCAGTATGGAAATCTCATATTAGATACCCTCTTTGTCCAGCTCAAAAAACCACCTACTCCAGTAAACTTAGATGGTTTGCCAACAAACGTCATTCCGCTCCTTCCTAGAAAAAATGCTGGCTATGTCCTGCTACCGGATGACAGTAAATTATATGTCACAAGACTGCAGATCGATGTATTACCTGGTTTTGCAATGACCGCGTATGCATCTTAAGGTCATAGTATGGATAAAGTTATGATTATGCTGAATTCCTTACATGATCATCATGCGTTTTACACAGCTCTTTCCCAATGCAGAAGTGTCGTGAATACAACCATCCTTCAGGGATTTGATCCCAGAATCATCACGGGCGGTGCTTCAGGTAGTTTGCGAAAAGAATTTTGCCAGCTAGAGTTGCTTGATGACATCACGCGACTGAGGTACAAGGGTGAGCTAGGCCCTTCTGTGCAAGGTAATACACATTCTCTCTTAATTGAATCTTTTTGTGAGTGGAAGGGGAAACATTATGTTCCCGCTAATGTTCATAACGCTATTAGATGGAGTGCTGCAGATCCTTACCTTGAAGAGGAGCATTCGGTTCTTTCTTGGTATGTTGTAGACAAGAACAACTTCTCAAAAAAGAACAAAAAATCTTGCAGTGACGATAGTACACCTCAGTCTTTATCTTCATATAATCCTCCTGTGAAAGAGAATCCTGCTGTTTCCAATACATCTGTCTTAAAAAGAAAACAGTGTGTTTCCAACAGTATTTTGCCCCAAAATATGAAAAGGCCAAAGGTCATATTTGCCGGTTTACCTACGCCCCCAGCTTCGCAGGTCAAGTGCAAGTCAATGTCATTACCACAAAATGTATTGTGCAGTTCCCAAACCTCGCAGCTCAATAACCAAACCAGCTCTAGTCTAAGCTTGTCATTACCAGGCTTGCTTACTCCACCGAATTCGCAGAATAACCAAGAAATGTCTACATTACGTCTGTCCAAAGGCTTAACAGCTCCAAAAGCAAAACATGCTTCTTCATCCACAGACTTGGTTACTCCCCCAGGTTCGCAGATTAACCAAGATGCATCCACTTTCTGACTGTCCAGTGGTTCAGCACCTCCGAATGCAAACCAGTCTTTATCTCTGACTCTACAATGGTCCAATAATAGCTGTGCGTATGACGCTTTTTTCCTGATACTCAAACAAATTTGGTCAGAGTCTGTGCACTTGTTCCAGAGATATGTCTACCTTAATGTCATTAGCCAAGGATTCAATGCGCATCGGAGAGGCGAACTAACTTTGGAAACTGTCAGGGACAACTTTTGAAGAACTATACAACATCTCTCATCGACACAGTGGGGTCGATTTACTAGCTGTTCTGATGTTGCCGAACAGCTATTGAAGCTTGAGGTGCCTTGCTTATTGTACATATATAAGTGTGGTGGCGGTCATATCTCACGCAGACAGCTGAGACTGCATCTTGCTGCATTTCTAATCAGGCCTTTTGAGACGCCCCCCATCTCCATGTCTAATTGGATACAGCACATACCGCATTACAAGCTGGGGAATACTTGTGCTATGTGCAGAAACACAATGTTTAGGTATGCAAACTTAGTCAATGCTCCTCCTATACTTGCCTTCTCTGTGGACAGAATGGTTGACTTCGACATAGACGCAGAACTGCTATGTAATGTCAATGGCATTGGAGTTACTTACCATATCAAAGGTCTAACATATTACGACAGAGGGCATGCTCACTATACATGTAGGATTATTGGGCCTGAAGGCCATGTATATATACACAACGGCATGGCTAATAATGGGCAAGCACTGCTCGAGGCCACCAACTTGGCAAGTGTAAACTTAACTTACTCCAACACTGGTAGAGTTTCTACCATTCTGTATTGCAGAAGTAACTGATTTCGCACAAAGCATGTTGTAGCTAACATTCAGTCTATTCATTCAATCACACACACACACACACACACACACACACACACACACACACACACACACACACACACACACACACACACACACACACACACACACACACACACACACACACACACACAC
>KN834768.1:273122-293309 GCA_000827265.1 Collybiopsis luxurians FD-317 M1
CACACACACACACACAC
This sequence comes from Collybiopsis luxurians FD-317 M1, assembly GCA_000827265.1. Taxonomy (NCBI): domain Eukaryota; kingdom Fungi; phylum Basidiomycota; class Agaricomycetes; order Agaricales; family Omphalotaceae; genus Collybiopsis; species Collybiopsis luxurians. The sequence continues at coordinate 273,140 of KN834768.1, forward strand.
ACACACACACACACATATATATATATATATATATATGTATTACCAGCTCTTCTGTCGATTCAAACCTTCGGCTACTATGTTTGCCGCAACTCCCAAATATATGTCGGTATCAGTGTATACACAAATTTTCACCAGCTGTACCCTCAGTTCAAACTTTTTGCTACTAACATTTGCCGCAACTTTGAAAACAATGTCGGTATTAGTGGTTACACAATTTCCTGGTTATTGTCCAAGCCGTGTCAGCCTCAGTATTAGTCCTGACATGCAACTGACCTTCTGAACCAATTCCAAAGCATCCAAGCTTCAGCTGTGGTAGGATTCCTTGGGTCGCCGCTAGGCGTTACGACATATGCGACAGTTCGAGTGGGACAAATAATATTCGTGAGTCCTCGCTCGCAAGTATTGATGTCATTACAGATTGGTGGGAGCAACAACGGCTGTCTCTCCAGCGTAACAATGACCATTAGGTCCGCAGCTTGCCCAGGCAAAATGATTTGCAAGTGCTCTATTCTGTTGATATAACTGCCAGGGATGTACACAGACTTCTTCAAAGCGTCGAATAAAGCAATTGTCCAACCTCCTCGACTGACTGGCAGAGGGAGATAAGACTCCACTTCCACAGTAATCGGCTGTATAAAGGGTAACAGATGAAGGGGAGTAAAGTAAATGAACTTGAACGTTTTGATGTCCGCCTACCGATATGATGTTTTGTCAATCACTACAGCTTATATTGTCGAGCAGAAACTTTACCATATCCGCTGGGCGGTATCGATCCTGCAAATGCGCCAGTCGATTCAGAGATGGGTGCTGGATTGCAGACATGGTGGATTAAAGGTGGGTTTGAGAAACTGCAATACCTGCAGCCCTTCCTTCATAGGTTATTTGAGGAGTTGCTCATTGACAAATCCAAATCCAGTGTACTCAACCTCGAGTTATGCGAATGTTTAATTTCCAAGGGCTGCATGACAAGAGTGGTTGTGAAAAATTCCTCTAAGTAATGTCCATTAGTATTTTGAAATCGTACTGTACTGGCCTCTTTGTCTGCTATATCTAGGCAGTACCAATGAAGAAGTCCTCCTGATGTGTGACAGGCCCGAGGCCCTATCTCGATGCTCTGTTTCCTAGTTCTTGGTGCCACAATTACAATGAAGGTGTAAACAAATTAAAAAAATTAAAAAAATTAAAAATCCAAATTAATGTGGTACTCAGTTATGACTTGATACTACGACGAACCTTTGACACTGTTGCCCGTTCAAGGTACCCATCAAAAAGTCTTCTGAAGTTTCTTCAATTTGACATCCTGGTGTAGCTTCGAACTTCCTTGACGCAACAAATGCATCGAATGGTTCAAATGTCAAACACCAGGTGTGATTGAGACTTCCACATCCATTTCCAGCTGAAACTTCTTTCTGAGGTTACTAATTTACCGTCGTCTCTTTGAACCTGCTGCCGGGCTTCCTTGACACAACAAATGCATCAATTCATTGTTTGAGTAACCGAGGAGTGCCATTGAACTTTCTAGACTCTCCAATACGTCAACTGAATGCTTCCCAACACCACAAATGTTGAATATTCGCCTCTCATACCTTTTACATCATTTTCAGTATATTTGGCATATATATTGTATAACTTGGTGTTTCACAAGCATGGATCCCATTGTCAAACTCCTACCCATTTCTCTTTCTGCTGAGGCCATGGCTGTTCTACTCAGCGCAGGCAAGGTCCCTCCTCCACCTCGATACCGCCATCCTGCTTCTGACCCAGCCGAACCTATGCGGAGACAACTCGACCAGTGCTCGGAGTGCTTCATGTCTCATACAGTATCCAGGCCGCTCAAAAAATGTACTGGATGTTTAATCGCCAAGTACTGTGTAAGTCATGTATTTGTTAACAAGCCTATGCTGCTGGCTCACTTGTGTCCTAACAGGGTTGCGAATGTCAGAAAAAGGCATGGCCCGCTCACAAGCCAATATGTGAATGCAACAGAAACAATCAAGCAACCTGGTCATCTGATCGACACTTAGCCACTGAGGCTCTTCAGAAATTTGTCGCCAAGCATCGACCAACCATTGCTCGCGCCGCATTGGAGGCATTCAAACTCCAATCTTGACCGCAGCAAGCCCTCCATAATGTTCTAGTCATATACGTTACGGACCGCCGCCATCTTTTCCCTGGCAGCCAGGTTCATCGCGAGACCGCTTTCTATGTCACAGATGCCGACGTCCGCGATATTGGCGATGTAGAGTCGATCAAGGATGTGTTACAAGATGAAGTCATTAGAATCAACATGGAGGCTCGCAAGAAGGGATACAAAGGTTCTGTATTTGTTCTTGTCCTTTGTGGAAACCTAAGAATTAGTATTAATACACCTATCGACTTCAAATATGATGTACGGGAGACAGATGACGCAGGCGACGGTTGGAAGCAGACGTTATTCACCTACTTAAATAATGGGATTGTTGTGTAGACATACTTGTGTGTGAAATATATCTAGTCATGTTGTGTGTGTACAAGCTCCGGACTCGTACATGCCGCGCGCGCAGCGCAATGGCCCACCCCACAAGTGTGTAAGATACTTGGTATTGAGTCTTGACTCTCAACCACATACCACCTGCAGATGGATGGCCAAACTGAGAGAACCAATCAAAGTCTTGAAGGATACCTGGGAATTTACACATCTTATGACCAAGATGACTGGGACTCCCTGTTACCTCTCACAGAATTTGTATACAACAATACTCCACATTTGGCTACAGGGGTAATACCCTTCTTTGCAAATAAAGGATACCATCTGAAGCTCTTGGTCAACTTGTCAAAGGTGAATGACTCTGAAGCAAATCAGTATGTGACAGAATTAAAGGAGCTACACAAGTATTTGAAACAATGCATATATGAAGCAATGAGGCAGCAGTGAATCAGTACAATCATCACTGTGCTGAAAATCCTGACTGGAAAAAAGGTACCAAGTCTGGCTGGACATGAGTAACATCTGAACAAGAAGACCTATCAAAAAATTGGATTACAAGTGGACAGGATCCTATATAATACTTGATAGAATTGGATCTCATGCATATTGACTCAAGTTACCAGGGGACCTGCAATGGATCCACAATGATTTCCATGTTGATAGGCTAAAACCACAACATTCAGATCCTTTCCAGTGAGTTGTATCACCTCCTCCACCAATCTACATCAAAGGGGAACTGGAATACAAGGTTGAGTTGATAGGAGATAGTCACCCAACAGAAGAGAAGGACAGAGGAATCCAATACCTAATCAAATGGAAAGGGTATACTGAAGAATCCTGGATCCCCTGGAAAGGTATGGTTGGAAGCATTGAACTGATTCATGAGTGGGAGAAAGCATGCCCAAGGAAGCAAAAATTACCTCTCAAACTCCTCAAGGAACTCAAAAAGCTAGCACTGCAAGATGAGGAGGAAGGGAGCTGAGACAGGCAGTTGAAGCTGCCAGTTAATTGAGAGAAATAACTCTTGAAATTGAAACCTCCACCTTAAAGGGGGGGGGGTAAAAGCCATGCTTCAAGTTTTTGTTTTCAATTTCTCGACACATTTTAAAAAACAATTCACAAGTTATACTTTCAGAAAATTCATTCACAAGTTTATTTCAGGGAAATATAAAGCATTCAATGGGCATAATTTGGGAAATACAAGTACAGAAGGCTGGAACTGAAAGGCTAGTTAAGGGATGACTCAAATAGCTTATTGTGCATGGCTCAAAGGTCAAACAAGACTCCAAATGCTTCCTCCAATTGTTGGGCATATAGATCCTCAGCACACTTGATTTCCATCCATTCTCTCATATCCTGCAAAGCCAGAGCCATATGGAGGCTGGGATCTGCCAATTCATGTTCATCCTTCTCAATCAATGAGTAGGTCAAAGAATCCTCCCCAGTGCAAACAAAGTATGCATTAGGATGGCCAGACAAAAAAATCACCACAGGGGAATCATTTCAAGTCTTGACCAGAGTACTGGGAAGAGAAGTGGGATTGAGAGAAGGGATGAAGTTGGACAGGGAATTGGAAGTGGAGTCACTCTTCATCTCAGAAGAAAGGGATTCAGATGAAGGACCACCCCATATGTCCATAGGGGCAACAGTGCCAGTATTCAGTGATTCCAGGGACAGACCTTCAATATTCAAGAGATGCTGAAGCTCCTCATAAATGCCTTGAAATTGAGACAGTTCAACTCCATGTTCCTGAGCCAATGCTTCAGCAGCAAGTTGTAGATTGTGGGACTCAACAAGAGAGTCTCACAACCCTTTAATAACCCTCTCCTGTTCCTGAATGGTCACTTCAGCAGTTTCATGAAGGGATCTGGCCTCTTGGGCATCTCACTAAATTAGTGAGCTATGCAAACCCAGGAGATTTCTTCTTTTGAACCCAGGGCAAGTTCTTGTTTACACAAAAGAAGAGCCTGAAAAGAAAATGATCAAATTTGGAAGAAGTACAAATTCTTCAGGCTATGTAAAGGAAAAAGGAAATCCAAGATGAATACTATCTATCTGGGGATACAAAAATACACCTTAGGAACAGAGGACCATGAATCTAAGAACCAGGGAGAGGCAGCCACAAACTGACCCTGAACTGATTTCAAAAAGTTGTTGTAGTCAGGCAAGTTCTTTGTCACAAAACTGCAACTCCTCTGCTGTGACTCATTGGGCCTCCTCACTTGCAGCCAACCTCTCCTTCAAGTCCTCAATCTCTCTCTCTTACCCCTTCAATGCCCCCCTCAATTGCTGATTCCCCTGTAAGAGAACCAGTTAACACTAAACAGGTTGAATTGGAGGGAAAGACACTTACTGTTGACTGAACCTCACCTGTGAAATGCCAAACAATGGATTCAGATGGTTCAATTCCTCATCCTTATCCTTCAATTGTATGTCCCACAAGGCCACAAATTCTCCCTCCTGAAATGCTCAGCCAATCAGGACAAAGCCAGTCCCACAAGGCCACCTGTTCCTTCAAATGGAAATTCTCACTCCTGAAATGCTCAGCTGATCAGGACAAAGCCTGAAACTCCCAATACACTTGAAGGAGCCCATCCTGCTGAGAATCAATTATCTTTGCAGATGTCATATTGATAACTGATAAAGCCCAGTCAAAAGTGGCTCTGGGAAAATCTGGGAGAATCTGGGAAAATTAGGGTACCCAGATCCTCTGCCAAAATCACCCATAGATTCCCATTTTTTGCACCAAGAATCTGATATTTTCTGGGCTACTTGTTTACAGTACAGGTTATTCAGAATTTATCTGGGTTTATTTGGGTACATCTGGGCAAATTGGGCCCACTACTTTCCTTCCACCTTCCCTTCCCACTGCAATCCAAATATGTTCTCACTTGTTCTTGCAAATATCTGAATAAAATAATGAGTATAGAAAAGAATACAGCCAAAGCTGCTTACCTTACAATCTAATCTTCATTCACCTGCATCTCATCATCATTTTCCTTATCACCATCATCATCATCAGTACCTTGTAATCCCAGATTTTGCTTTTTCTGTTTCTTTGCAGCTGCCTCCCATGACTAGGATGATAAGATAACAAAAGTAGAATGTAAGGAAGTTACACATGCTCTTCTGATCTTTTGGAAGTTTTTGCTGTATAGTAGTAAATTCAGCAGCAGTCAGTGAGTTGGTCTTAAGGTAGTCAAGGGCAAAGAGATTCCTAAACAAAAGAAAAAAGAAAATGTGAGCAGAACTAAAAGAATAAATGTGAACTTGTACCATCCTGTAATCTTGTAGTTGTCAGGAAGTGACATCAGCAGGTCCCTCTTCTTGACTTTGGACAGATGAGATTTTGTGGGCCTTGAGGAGACCTTGGCCATTGGAATACTCATAAACTGACTGTGGTCAGGAGGCTGTACTGTTTGCAGTACTGTAATGGAAGCGCTAAAAAAGCCATATGAGCAGCAATATCTTCCTCATCTTTGTCTAACTTTGGCTCCTCTTGTTCAGAATCCTGCCATTCCTCCTGCTCTTCCTGATCTTGCTGGTCTTCCTGGTCTTCCTGGTCTTCCTGGTCTTCCTGGTCTTCCTGGTCCTGCCACTTGTCCTGCTCATCCCACTGCTGTTGCTCATCCTGATTGTCACCTTGCCAATTCACATGAGAATGCAGAGTAAAGTCATCCACCATCTCAAAATCCAGAGATTGTGTGTCTGACTCAGAAGATTAAGAGTCCCAGATATGCAAGGATGAAGAGGAAGAAGGTGGTAAGAGAGGCTGGCTGAGTGGCCAGACATTGGAATAGTGATGTGATTCTTGAACAAGACAAGAGCCATAAGTCTACAAAAAGTGTAAGAATTATCTGGAGTAAAAGATAGAGTATCAAACATACATTTTCTGAAGGTGACATGACTTGCAGATGCTTTCAGGGCCCTGCTTCTTCTCTTACCATCCTACATCCTATCTTTGGCCTTATGTCAATTGATAGTCCAGCAAGAGACCAGAGGAAGGAGTCCTGCACATTTAGAGCAATCAAATACTCTAATATCATTGCCTTCCATGATTGGGAATAGAAAATTGGCCTATGTCAGTGAAAAGAAAAGAGTGTTATGCAGACCTCTTTAGATTGAAGTTGAAAAAAGTTCTGCAATTTTGACTTGTTGATTCAAATAAGATGTACAAAAAAATTCAGAGGCAAAAAAAAAATTTTCATTGAGATATAAGGAAAAAGCAAGAAAAAGTTGACATTGACATTGAAGTTTGTAGAAAAGAGTTATCAGACTGACTCAGTGCCATAATTTCTCGGCTGAGGCTGTATTTTCCCAGAGTCACCCATATTTTCCCAGACACAGTTTTGACTGGGGATGAAGACTGAAAGAAGTGGAGCAGGGTTTTGTTTGAGAATGAAGCAGGCAGTTGGGAGGGGGATTGACACTATGAAAGGTACACAAAAGAACAGTTAGCTGTACAACAAATCCTCAAAAACATAGGAGTAACACACCAATTGCTCCTCAAGACTGGTAAATGCCCCCTGAGCAAAGCCATCTGCCAAAGCCCAGAGATCCTGCTCAAGCATCATCTTTCCAGGACCAGAGACCAATGATGCCATCTTCAAAATGACATACTTGATGGCAATCTGGATCACTAAAAAGACTGATTAGAATGTCCCAGATGAGTAAACTAATGTGGAAGCTCACTTTCATCTCAAGTTTGAGAAGGGGCATTGGATGGAATTTTCTTAACCAAAAACAAAAGGATGCATCATAGATTTGTCTTGTGACTTTGTTGAATGCACCAAGATAGAAATAGGTGTAGGAGGAGTGTGCAAAGGGTAGATGAGCCTAGTCTCCTATAGAGAAGTTCACTTGCTTGGTGTCATTGAAGCAACAGGCCACCATAAGCTTAGCTGGCTTTACCAGAGTTCACCTGTCTTCAAGCTTATTGGGTGCAATCCCAAGGTCACTCAGATTTAAGAAGCTTATACAGCACAATTTGCAGGTCACTTTGGTTCCTTTGTCAAACAAGAACCATCAATAAAGCTTATACTGTGCAGTCCACAGGTCACTCTGCAAGTTTTTACACACTCTATTACTATTCAAGTGGGCTCAACATTTCAGACTTGCAGACTAGCTAACAAGTCACCAACTGCTCAACCTACAACTTTGTAGACTAGCACTTGGGCAGTATATGCTAGGGAGGTGAGGTCCATATGAGGTTCACCCTATATCCAGTCCCTCTCCTCAAGATATGTCAATGACTTTGCAGTCTAGTTTCTGGGAGTTTCAAATGAATTTTCCTAACCAACTGAGTCCAGTGGCCAACATGAGCAATTGTAGCCATTAACAGCTAAGACACTTTAACCCCATTGTAAATTTTCACCACTCTAGCAAATTAAAATAGGCTTGATATCCGAAACTGAGATTTCTCCTAGATACAGTTACATCTTTTATACTGATACAAATTTCTATGACATTGCTAATATTCATACAAACCAAAGCACTTCCATATTCATGAATGGACCTGATATCTCATAGAATAAATTATTTTTGTTCCTTTCCCTTCAATGAGTTACCTTTTTGGCTTCATTGATTTATCAACCAGCCACAGGCTAAAGTCTGAACCTGCTTCTGCCTGGTCCACAGCCATCTTGCAGCCTATCAGCTTTTCAGGATTGTTCATTGACTCAAGTCATCTTGGATTCTTGTCAAGGATTCATTGAGTCATGTCTTTTCATTTATTTGACAGCCAATGGAATTATTCCCATTTTACTTGGCCAGCTCATCTTTTCATTTCATCCCATGCCTTTGCCACTAATAATGCTATTGCCAATGACACCTAGACCTTCAGTCATAGAGTTTAGCCTCATGTTCACTGAACCATGTCACACCAGTTTTTGAGACTTGATGAAGTCCATTGTGACTTCCACATGACTGTTGTTTCCTTTGTCCAACCAGAGCTGCTGAACTTTCAGGTTCATAGACCTCACCATTGAATGGTTGAGCTACAAGAGCATTTGTGCAATGTTTCCCCTTCTGAGTAAAGTCCTTTGTCAACCTAGGCCATCTTGTGATCTGACTGACAGCTTGGGCTCACTACAGTCCTTCTGATACCACTTAATTGAACTTGTAAAACACAGGATCTAGTGTTTTGTTACTTTTTGAGCTGTGGCTGAAAAATTGGCTTATCAATGTCAAGCTTTTGATTCAGCACACTAAACTCTACATTTATAGGGAAGATTACACTACTCAGTATCCTCATTATTGTCCCCTTCATCCTCATAGTAATGGTAATACTGTGCATATAAGTTCAAATGATTCTCGTAGGGATGAGGTATGTCCTCAAACCTGCTATGGGCTATGAGGAGTAAGTCCTCCAAATCAGATTTTGTATTGTGTAAACTCCCTACTCATTGTGGGAGCTGATCTCAAGTCTTCTGGTGGGCAAGTATATGGTTCTTGAGTTCCCTCATTTCCTTTCTGAGGTTTTCAATCTTTTTTTCCTCATTTCTAACTTGCTTCAAACACAGGCAACCCTCTGATTTGACCTCAGACAAATGCTCAAGAACCGGACCACTGATAAAAGTGGGATCTCCTGCATCAAGAACCTTGGCCTGTTCAGTACACCAATGATCTGTGGTACATTGTAAGTAAATCTTCAAGGGTCCTAGGAGTTTTTGTTACTAACATTGAACTTTGGCCCATTCCTGAGTGGGTAGGTGATCTAGACTTTTGTCCTGACTGTTGCTGCTGTTCCAGTTGGTCTGGTTGAGGACAGAGAAGTCAGAATGAATGTTTCCGAGCAGGAGAGGTTTAGTTTGGCAGTGAAGTGAAGTAGACCCCCATTCCCAATCATCACTATGGACCTCCCACTCCCCTGGATTACTGAGGCAATTCTTCCACCCATCATTCATGTTACCTGGGACATGACTCATAATGGAAGGAGAAGGCTGAATGAAATTGCACAGGCATCTGGGTTTTGCTGGGGAGTATGAAATTTGCCTTAACTCTTTCCCATCCCAACAGCAATGGTTACTTGGCATGTCTGGCAAACTTACTGGGTAGATCTCAAAATTGCTGGAGAGCAGGAGTGAAGAAATATTATTATGAGCCTCAATGAAGATTTGGACCATGATGAGCAAAAAATCATGCTTGCTCATTGGACAGAAGTACATCACAAGGAGTGAGCTCACTGGCATGCTGAATGGGCCCCCATTGGAAACAAAATTCTGTGAGTCAGTTGCACCAATAAAACTGTAAGTTTCTTACCTTTGAATAGCAAAGAACTTCTGCAGGAAGCAGCAGAGTATTGGAACACTGTTACTCAGGGAATAAGGGATCATATGGCTCTATGTGCTCAAATGCACATCCAGCAGGTCTTGTATGGACAAATGGTGCACAATGAAATGGCAGCAAAGAAGTACAAACTTTTTTCTATCTGGTATTGTGAACAGCTTAACATGGACTTATAGTGACGCTGGGTACATGGACAAGGATCTAGACTTACCACCTAAACAATGTCCATTTCAAACTTGTCTACAGGCACCCAGTGTACAAAATACAGGATTATTCACAATCAATAAATTTTGTTTGTTAAACTACATGAAGTATGGGAAGTACAAAAAAATTGTCCATCAGTGGAGACATGCACAGGCAATGGTCAGAAGATTGGCCAGCTGTTTTCTTGTGTCCTCCAGCTCCTGCAACTCCACCTGCGGTGGCTGCTCATGATCCATTGCTTCATAGTATGCTTTGCAGCAGGATCAGACCTTGAGCTCAACCACTACTTTTTTGTCTTGCTTGGCCACAATCTTGTATTGTATTTGATCCAACTGTTCCTCTAGCTGGGGCCTGTAAAAGTAGGGAAGTTAGTATTACTGGTGACAGCCTGCTCACTGTAGGCACTGACTGGAAGTATGGTAAGTAAACTAAAATATTGACATGGCAGAGTACTTATGCTGAACTTCAGCCCAAAATTTGCTATCCTCATTGTTGAATTGAGTGGGGTCAATTGGCAATACCTTGCCAAGTCAAACTGGTGAGGTCAAAATTATGTTGCAAGTCATTTAAAGGACTGCAAACAAGGAGGCCACTAAAAGGTGGCTGGGGAGTTGGGCTATTGCTTCCCCATCCTTCAGAGGACCCCCATCCTGACAGCATGTCCACTCCCCATCCACTAGCTGCAGTTCCATCTGTTCCATTCAGTCTATTAGATTGTGTGGAATCCATGGGCATGGAGGAAGAGGCACTGTTGTTGTGTCAGTCAGAGTGATGGTAAGAGCAGAATATAAGTCCCATTTTTGGCAAGGTACATTTTTTTTGTTGTTTGTAGGGTAAAAATTGAAGCGACATGTGATGATGAATCCTGATAAGATGGCCCACTCCAGCCACTGAAATTTTACTTTGTTTCAGACTCTGTGGGATTTTGTCACACTAAATTAGAGGAGGGGGAATGAAAACTGAGGTTTATAGGTGTATTTGAGGGACATACATATCAACAGCTACTTAGCATATAGAATAAAATTGTAAATTGTTCATTAGCTGATGGATAACCCAGACATTGCTTGATCCAGCTGAGGAAGAACTTGAAGTAGCAGAAAGCTAGTCTATATGCAGCCAGTGCTTGGTCGAATCACTTGAATCCACATTGGTGAGATCCAGACACACTGACAGTGTATGGAACAACCTGTTGATACCTGAAAGCAAATAAATACTGGTTGGAGGAAACTGCGAAATGTCATGTACCAATCACCAAATATCCCAACCTGTGTTCCCAAAAAGACAACATTGTAGTTCCATCCCAGGCAAGCAGGTTGGATGATATCACTAGGGTGAGGAATGACTAGTGATTGATGGGTGGTGGTTGCAGGGACAAAAGAACTACCAGCTGGGGCTGCAGGTCCTGGAGCAGATAACCTAGATGACCAAGTGGATGTTCTAGACTGCACACTGCTACAGGAGGGAGTGCTGGGAGAAGGAAAAGTGTGAGGAGAAATGGGTGGAACTATTGAAGCAGTTCCTACAGACCTGAGTGTTGTTTCTGTAAGGGAAGGAGGGGGGGAAATAGGAGAATTAGGTGGCAAGGAATCTCCATGGTCAGCAGTGGGTTCCTGAGAATTTGGCAAAGGCAATGTCATGACAGTAGTCATGGTAATGATGTCTTGAGATTACTATCAGCAGGGACAGAAAAATGTAAAGAATGGAAAAACATACTGGAGGTCTGAGTCAAATGAATAATGACATGTATGCCTGACAAGCAAGTAAGGAAAGAGTGGTGTTAAGAGAAATAGAGAGCTCTTACCTGTGTCCCATTTGATAGTGGCAGGTACTGCTAGAGGGATCATGAGGGTCAGAAAAAAAACACTGTGAGAATAAAATTGATAGGCGTAAGAGGGTTTCAGTGTTATCAATTTCTGATGGCATATTTTCAGTTCCAGTACCTTTTAGGGATGCAAACATGCATTGGTATGCATCCTGGGAATTTGTAAAATAGTTAGCAAGGGTAAAATCCCTAAAAATGGATGAGAAAGGGGAAAAATACTTCTGAAACTCACCTGCACACTGGACCAATGATACCACTCAATTTCATTTGGGTTTAAAAATCTAATATCTAATAATTTCTACCCTTATACTTAAAGAGAACTTGGGAACTTGGTACATTCTGCTTCAGTGCACTAAAACCCAAACTCAGTGTCAACTTTAAATGATCATGCAGTCTTGGAATCAACAGTGATTAGGACACATGATGATTTCTATTATGAAAAGTCAAAGCAGTGGATTCTTGTGAATAAAGCATTAATATCTGATGAACTAATGATGTTGCTGACAAAATGATGAACTTGTTGCCACATCAATATCTGATAAAATGATGATGATGCATGAAAAATCAGTGTTTGATGAACTAATGATGAAGTTCCCGAGATTGTTCCATGATTTTCCCATGGTTTCTTTGATCAACTGTCCAACAGCATCATAATTGTTGAGCAGCTGTTTCCTGATATTCTTGAGACATAAGATAGTTTGAATAATGATTACTGAGCATTACTTGTAGCACCTGATAATTTGAATAGTACTTATTGAGCATTCTCACAGGTTCAGCTTGGCACATTTATTCTGCTGACTGAGCAAGAGCAATCAATTCAGTTGTTTCACACAGACATTGACCAATGGCAATATTTGCATTGTACCATTGTCTCGAGCTTGAACAGTATAAAAGAGAGACAGAATATGCATAGAGAAGCAAGTACTTGATGTCCCAAAGCTGCCCTAAGCTTACAGCTCAAGCAGTGAGGTGGATTTAAGAGAAAGAAAGAGAAAGAAAGAAAGAGCCTGAGAAAGAACTAGTACAGAAAGGGAAGACTTGTAACAGTTAAAAAGCTTAAAGTTATTGTTTCAAGTTTAGTTCAGAAGTACCAGTTCAGAAAAAGAAAATTAGCTCACAAAGAGCAAAGTCATAGCAGGCCCAAGTTTTACAGAACTTGGGAAGCAAAATCTGTTAAACCTGTTATTTTTTGTATTTTGTGCAATTGTATATTGAGATTCTACTTTTGAAGACCTCCTTGAACTTGAGTGTTTGACATAAGAGTGTGTTGGTGTTGGTGTGTGTGTTTGTTACACATTCACTTTTGCACTTAGCCCAGAGTCAGCATATCACCAACAAACCAATATCAACTCTCCATGCTACTTTGACCTTGTAACAATGCCTGCTACTCTTGCTTATAAGGGATTGCATCTGGAGTACCTTCCTGAGGGTCTGCCAGAAGAGTACTGAAACAATGTATCTCTTGGAGACCAGGAGGATTTTACTGGACTTACTATGAGAGGCTTTTTCAAGTGTTTCAATCCCTCACTTGGCAATGAAGAAAGCCAAATAAGGAATTCATTGCTGGCAATGACAATAATGCAGCTGACATTGAGGAGCAGATGCCCAAACCAGGGGCAGATAATTACAAGTCAGAGATGAAGAGGATCAAGGCACTAGAAATTTGTAAGAAAGTGCAGATGCAGGTAAGCACCCAATGTTGAATGAATTGACAGCCAGTGCTAACTTACTATTCTTTGTTTCTCATTTATTCCATTACCAGAGAGTCCATCACTAGTTGAATTATCACAGACAAACTGTCAAAACTTGCAGCAAATACATCCTCAGTACAGAAGGGAAATTGACTCAAGCTATGGCCATGAAAGGACAATTGCTTCAAGGGGTAGGGGTGAAGAAGCCTCGAAAACTTGTGCTGTACTTCACTTGGGCTCAAGAAAACAAAGCTCTTATCATGAAAAAGGTCCAGAACTTCAAAGAGAAATGAAAAAAGAGGGCTGAAGGAGAGCAGAAAGGGAAGGAAGCAAGTCTGGTGGAGGGGAGGGCAATAATCACAGCTGAAAATGCTAGAAGGATGGGGAAGGTGCCAGTTTGGACAGCTGATTCTTCTTCATCAAACAAGGACTCTCCCTCAAAAATGGGTCTGTCAAAGGCAAAGTTGGAAGAGGATGATGAAGAGGGCATGAATGAAGATGGCATTAAGAGGTCCAATACAAATGCCTCTGACTACCAAACAGTGGTCAGGATTGAGCTTGCAAAACTGAGCGAGGAAGAGCAGGGCCATTGGAAGAAAAGGTCTGCAGCGGCCTAGAAGAGAGCAAAAATGGAATGGGATGAGATCATAAAGAACAAATCTTCAAACAAGCTAATCAACTGTCAAAAGTTTGTATATTTTCTCCCTTGGACTTCTCAATATCTACTGACAGTAACTTAGAGCAATTGACAATCTACTGGAGTTTTTACAAGGCATGGGTGATGTCATTACTGCATTTACTAGGTGGGCATTCAGATCCTGGGTGACAGGTCCTATGCCTTTGAAGGGCAGGAAGCTGACTGTACTCACATACATTCAATAATGATAGTTCTTATAGCTGAACTGACAAGATCTGGTTGATTTTAGCTCTTACTCTGGGCATATTCTGGGTAACCCAGATTTGACATTTGGTTGTATGGAGTGCAATGCTTTCAAAGACTCCATTGAGCCTGCAATTGAGCAGTTTCTTTAACAGTGCTACAGTAAGTGTATTTTGGGCTATATAATATTGTGGGCTAAAATCATCACTGATATGACAGGTCTGAAGGAGTGTCAGGCCTGGGCTCTGAATGTTGAGGAGCTAGAGGAGACTGGAGGTGTTGATGAAGGTCTCAAGGAAGCTGGTGATAATGTGTCCTTGCAGGAAGGTGACACAGTCATGGAAGGTTCTAAGGGGAATAGCTCAGAGAAAAAGAGTGCATCAAAAGGGAAAGATGGCAATGTGGAGAGCAAAAAGAAGAAGAAGAAGAAAGGCACCTCATCTGCCAAACAGGATAGTAGCATAGTGATGAAGGATGACAGGCATTCCTGCATCAGGAAAAATACCCTAAGCCCAGGCAAATGCAGGAAGCCTGAAGGATATTGGCCAAATCCTAGGAGCCCTTAGGCACTTTAGGCTGCTTAGGCTGCCAAGGCTTCCCAGGCTCTCTGGAGGATATTTGAAAGATGCCTGAGGGTCCCTGAGGGCTCCCTGAAGATCCCTGGGGATCTCTAGACCAGAAATATTTGAAATAGTACAAATAGTACAAAGGAGCAATCTGATGGCTATGTATGGGCTAGAACCATCTTTGAGGCTATATACCAATAGTATGCTTCAGTGGCATGTCCTGGACATAGCAGTACTTTCCACAGAATGCTATAAAGATGATTCCAGAAAACACAAATTATTTTGTTGCCCTCAAAAACCCTGCCTTGGTGTACCTTTGAGCTCTAGGTCTACCACTCCCCCATCATTAGCCCCCAAACCTTCAGAGTTTGAGTGCTATCTCACAGGAGAGTGTAGAAGGCAACATTGACAAGCCACTTGATTGGTGGCATGTATGTTCCTGGCATTTTAACAATATGAGAATATGATATTCATGCCTTTTAGGATTACTGCAAGAACACAATGTCAGTACCAGGATTTCCCATTATCGGACATATTGCATGCAACTTTTTGGTAAATCCCTGTGCAAGTGTATCAGTAGAGCACTTGTTCAATAAGTCCTGCTACCTTTATACTGATCTCCATTCATTGATGAAGGCAGAGACAGCAACTAAAGCAATGTGCTCCAAAGCAGGGCTGAGGGATGGTTTCTTCAAGTTTGATGCTTACAAGATGATTTTGGGTGAGATCTAGTACTCTAAAAAAATTAATTAATTACTTATTTTAATATGTTAATAATATATTAACAACCTATTACTATTAGTTACAGCTTTTGAGTAATAGTAATATAACACATTGGAGCATTAGTCAGGATTCAGAATTAGTAGTGAAACATTCCCTTAAGGAGAAAAGTAGGTGCACAGTGCAAATTTACAGTACAATGTAATTCATTCAGTTTGACCTGCAGAATTTCACCCAACTTGTTCTGACACATTTTGCCTGCTCAATATAAAAAAGCAACCCTAGTTGCAAGCCACAAGCAGTGATAGTTTCTCCTGCAAGCCAGAATTACTATTGATGGAATGCTATTTTGGGCAAGTCAGACAAAAGTTGATGCCTCACACTATCACAGTTCACATATTTACTACCATTTGACTTGGAGCATACACTGAAATTATTGAGGGGACATAATGTGCAACAAGTAAAAGGTTGGTACATTGTGGTTCTGTATTCTAGCTAAGCTCCTGGAAAGCAGTGTTGCCATGATTCAGTTCAGTGTGCACACTGGCCATTTTTGGTGAACCTGAACCTGAATCTCAAGGTTCAGTTCAGCATTTATTGAACCTTGAACCTGAGGTTTGGTCCAGGTTCAGAACTGGGTTTGGACCTCCGAAGCTTCAAAATTTCAGATTAAATAGATAAGTACTTTTTAAGCTCCATAACTTGAATTTTGCTACCCATATATATTTATTCACTCAAAATGGGCCTGTCAGGTTGTTAAATGGTCCTATAGATCAGCTTTTATTTCATTTACTGGGAGCAAGCATCAAGAAAAAGTCCCTAATGCCCTGGCCACCATGGGCCAACATTGATCATACTTAGGATCCCACAGGCTGACCAGAGTACCTAGGATGCTCTGGCACTACAGGCTCCTCCAAGGGGCCAAGGGACACCCCCCTAATCCTGTGGAGCCTGAGGATCCCTGAGGAACTCTGAGGTGTCCTGAGGCTTCAATATATAAATTTAAAATAATAAAATATACTCCCATTTGTTCTTCTACTTACTCTACTCTATACTGCTATATATCCTACTCTTGTACTGCTTCTTATATACTGTAGTATTATATTTTATTATATACTTGAAATGGTACATTATCATCTATCACTTTGTTATAATACTTAAGTGCAGTCTATTATACTAATGTAAACTTACCATGCTCGAGTACAGTATATCTGTGTAGTACAAGGCCTATACATATGTACATGGTATATATACAATAGGATATAATATCATTGTGCATGTTTTGACCATGGGAAAGTTTTTTGGATTGTAGACAGTTCACAGTGAGCTCATCATGTGATTTATAAAAAAGTGCAAACTTCTGCATAGTTCCAACCAAATAAATGTTCTGATTGTGTATTTACACAAAAATAATACATAAATATGTATTTGCAATGTGATTTTGAATGATTTGTAGCATTTACAACATTACTGTTTCTGGGATCCTGAGGCCATCTTCAAACTTCTTCCAGGAAGCCTAGGAATTGGTCCAAAACCTGGGAATCCTAAACAACCTAAGCAGCCTAGAGTGCCTGAGAGTGCCTGAGAGTGCCTGAGGGTTCCTAGGATTTTGACAATTTCCTGGGTGTCCTCAGACTTCCTGTATTTGCCTGGGAAAAAGGTGTTTTTGCTGACGAGTATGATGTAATAGCATATCATATAACAAGATTTAAATTTGTTCACTTAGAAACTCGATTGAGGAAGTTTTTTCTACCATAATTATGAGTTACTAATCTTTGAAGAGATGAAAAAAATCAATCTGCCTCTTTCAGATACATATTTTGGCCTGCAAACTGTTGCAGATTTGGTTCAGGTTCAGAAGTTCAGTTCAGATTCACTACCACCGGAACCTTGAACCTTCACAGTTTTACAGAACCTGAACCTGAACCTTGGGTCCAGTTCAGGTTCACACTGGGTTCAGTAGGTTCATGCACTGGACCGCAGCACACTGCTGGGAAGAGCAGGGAATAAATATAGAGCATTGCAAGGTTGTGGACAAGTAGATTGCTATTTGCTTCATTCTCAGGTAAGACATTCACAATACCATCATTCTTTCTTGCTATGGCAGCCTGAAGGGCATTACCATATTTGCCACCCTGAGCATTGACATTTGCTCCTTTCTCAAGTAAAATATTTAAAATACCCTTATTTTCTGCAGCTATGACAGCCAGAAGGGCATTGCCATATTCACCACCCTGAGCATTGAAATCTGCACCTTTTTCAAGTAAAACATTAACAGTACCCTCATTTTCTGCAGCTACAGCAGCTAGAAGGGCATTGCCATATTTGCCATCTGTTAGACCTGAGCTGAATTGGTATGACAATGAGTAGGTAGGGATGTAGTTGAGTAGTTAACTGTGCAACAAAGATTTACATTAGGCATTAAGCTCTTCTGGGTTTTGCAGAAGTGACTATAACACTCTGTTGGACAGGATCTGCAGTCAAGATGAGACATGCACAGAGCAACACACAGGTAAGTAGAACCCAGGCATTAGAGGTGACAGAAATGGTGTGAATCCAAAAGAGCATTGCTTGACATCATTGAGGATCTTCAAGGTATGCAGAATATGTGTATGTATGTTGCAGGGTAATTGATAGTACATCAAGTCAGTGTATTTGTTACAGACAATAATTGTAACTAGAAAAGCAAAGTACAAAACCTAGTGAAAGACAAAGAGAAATGTAAACAAGTAAAGTGGCAGTTCAGGTAATAACAGTGCAAGAAACAGTATATAGTGTTTATGAGCCTTATGTAGTACTACTATATTCCCATGAAAGGGACTAAAAGAGGTATTATACCCATGTACAGGCTTACACAAGAACCACAGTCCTCATGACATCAAAGGAACAAATTAGGATGCATCATGGGAGAGATGATTGATTGGATATTTCTTGGACTGTTGGTATGCAGAATGAATCAAAAATGTGTGGTTGATGATAGTGCAGGTAAAGGTGGATGCTTTGCTAGATGCTAAGAGTTTTCAGCAGCAATGAAACAATGGGCTAGGGCATAACAACATCCTGAGCATTGAGATCTGCTCCTTTCTCAAGTAAAACATTCACAATACCATCATTTCTTCTTGCTACAGCAGCCATAAGGGCATTGCCATAAAAGCTACCCTGAGTATCAACACCTGCTCCTTTCTCAAGCAAAACATTCACAATACCATTATTTATTCCTGCCATAGCAGTCTGAGGGGCATTGTCAAATTCGCCACCCTGAGCATTGACATCTGCTCTTTTCTCAAGTAAAGCATTCACAATACCCTCATTTCTTCTTGCTACAGCAGCCTGAAGGGCATTGCCATATTTACCACCCTGAGCATTGACATCTGCTTCTTTCTCAAGTAAAACATTCACAATAGCCTCATTTTCTGCAGCTACAGCAGCCTGAAGGGCATTGCCATATTCACCAACCTGAGCATTGACATCTGCTCCTTTCTCAAGTAAAACATTCACAATACCCTCATTTCCTCTTGTTACAGCAGCCAGAAGGGCAGTGCCATATTTGCCACCCTGAGCATTGACATTTGCTCCTTTCTCAAGTAAAACTTTCATAATACCCTCATTCTCTGCAGCTACAGCAGCCTGAAGGGCATTACCAAATTCACCACCTTGAGCATTGACATCTGCTCCTTTCTGAAGTAAAACATCAACAATAGCCTCATTTTCTGTACCTACAGCAGCTAGAAGGGCATTGCCATATTCACCACCCTGAGCATTGACATTTGCTCCTTTCTCAAGTAAAATATTCACAATACTCTCATTTCTTCTTGCTACAGCAGCCTGAAGGGCATTGCCATATTTGCCACCCTGAGCATTGACATCAGCTCCTTTCTCCAGTAAAACATTCACAATACCCTCATTTCTTCTTGCTACAGCAGCCAGAAGGGCATTGCCATGAAAGCCACCTTGAGCATTGACATTGGCTCCTTTCCCAAGTAAAACATTCACAATACCCTCACATCTTCCTGCTGCAGCAGCTTGAAAAGCATTGCCATAAAAGCCACCCTGAGCATTGACATTTGCTCCTTTCTCAAGTAAAACATTCACAATACCTTCATTTCTTCTTGCCACAGCAGCCTGAAGGGCATTGCCAAATTCACCACCCTGAGCATTGACATCTGCTCCTTTCTCAAGTAAAACATTTGCAATACCCTCATTTTCCATAGCTACAGCAACCTGAAGGGCATTGCCATATTTGCCACCCTGAGCATTGACATCTGCTCCATTCTTAAGTAAAACATTCACAATACCCTCATTTCCTACAGCTACAGCAACCTGAAAGGCACTGACATATTCACTACCCTGAGCATTGACATCTGCTCCTTTCTGAAGTAAAACATTCACAATAGCCTCATTTTCTGCAGCTACAGCAGCCCGAAGGGCATTGCCATATTTGCCACCCTGAGAATTGACATATGCTCCTTTCTCAAGTAAAACATTCACAATACCCTCATTTTCTGCAACTACAGCAGCCTGAAGGGCATTGCC
>KN834768.1:294764-331275 GCA_000827265.1 Collybiopsis luxurians FD-317 M1
CTCCTTTCTCAAGTAAAACATTCACAATACCCTCATGTTCTGCAGCTACAGCAGCCTGAAGGGCATTACCATATTCACCACCCTGAGCATTGACATTTGCTCCTTTCTCAAGTAAAACATTTGCAATACCCTCATTTTTTGCAGCTACAGCAGCCTGAAGGGCATTGCCATATTTGCCACCCTGAGCATTGATATTTGCTCCTTTCTCAAGTAAAACATTCACAATAGCCTCACTTTTTGCAGCTACAGCAGCCTGAAGGGCATTGCCATATTTGCCACCCTGAGCATTGACATCTGCTCCTTTCTCAAGTAAAACATTCACAATACCTTCATTTCTTCTTGCTACAGCAGCCAGAAGGGCATTGCCATGAAAGCCACCCTGAGCATTGACATCTGCTCCTTTCTCAAGTAAAACATTTACAATACCCTCACATCTTCTTGCTACAGCAGCCTGGAGGGCATTGCCATAAAACCCACCCTGAGCATTGACATCTGCTCCTTTCTCAAGTAAAACATTCACCATACCCTCATTTCTTCCTGCCACAGCAGCCTGAAGGG
The DNA here is from genome assembly GCA_000827265.1 of Collybiopsis luxurians FD-317 M1. Lineage (NCBI taxonomy): Eukaryota > Fungi > Basidiomycota > Agaricomycetes > Agaricales > Omphalotaceae > Collybiopsis > Collybiopsis luxurians. The sequence goes on from KN834768.1 coordinate 295,323, forward strand.
CATTGCCAAATTCGCCACCCTGAGCATTGACATCTGCTCCTTTCTCAAGTAAAACATTCACAATACCCTCATTTCTTCTTGCTACAGCAGCCAGAAGGGCATTGCCATATTCACCACCCTGAGCATTGACATTTGCTCCTTTCTCAAGTAAAACATTCACAATGCCCTCATTTTTTGCAGCTACAGCAGCCTGAAGGGCATTGCTATATTTGCCACCCTGAGCATTGACATTTGCTCCTTTCTCAAGTAAAACATTCACAATACCCTCATTTTCTGCAGCTACAGCAGCTAGAAGGGCATTGCTATATTCACCACCCTGAGCATTGACATTTGCTCCTTTCTCAAGTAAAACTTTTGCAATACCCTCATTTTTTGCAGCTACAGCAGCCTGAAGGGCATTGCCATATTTACCGCCCTGAGCATTAACATCTGCCCCACAATTGAGCATTTTCTGAACAAGGGCTGTATGTCCATGTGCAGATGCAACATAGAGTGCTCCCTTTAAATTGCATCCATTGCACGAATTCAACAGCTCATCACTTGCTGTCAACAATTCTTCCCATATCAAGTAGAAGATTGGGCTAGCATTTTTCCATTCCTTCCCGTTCCATTTACAAATCCAAAACTTTTCATATATTTTAACCCACTTATGAAAAGATTGTATCCCAATTGTAGCAAATTCCACTATGTTAGAATGCATCCGACTCCGATCATTTTTACCTTCAACAAGTCTTACATGCCGTGGCCAATTAATTACAGCATAATTTCCCAAGGGATATCTCTGTAGTATTTGAAAATTCTCACTTCCTATATCAATCCTTGTCATGAACTCCATTAAATATACTATGCATGTTTGGGCAATCTTTTCATGTGCCAACTGTTCATCAATGGTGAATGATCCCACAGCATGGGATGAATGATTGTATTGAGTAATCAAGAACTCCTTCACAGAGGCATGAGCCAGCTGTACATTTGAATGTGTATTAACTGCCACTAGAGTAGAATCAATGATTGCATGAATTTGAACATTCATTCCATTGAATTTTTCCACATTGCTATTCTGCAGATTTACTGTTAGAATTTCAGCAATGATTTCCACTGTCAGAGGCTGAAATGAATATAAAAGCCACAAGAGCATATTTTGAGCATATTCTTTGGTTCTTTTCTTCTTCAAAGTTCGCTCCATTGCTTGACTATAAGTTTGTTCCAGATCTTCAGGCAGATCTGCCAAAGCCTCACGGACAGCTCCAGGTATCCCACCACAATCCTCAAGTGCCCTCAGCTGACAATCCACCCAGCGAAATCTGTGCTCATATGTATCAGAGTTATGGCATATCAAATACCTTGAAATCACACTTACTGCCCTTGTGCTTTGTCCTTCAAAGTTTTTATAACCTCAGCTCTTAAATCACCTGTGAAGTTGATTGATTCCTCCAGATATTTTCCAATATCTTCATCAACCATGCCATTTCTGCTATCCAATGAAATTTTGAGGCATTCTCTCAAAGTGTCTCCCTCTGGACTGTAGCGGCTTGTAATAAGAAGGTAAAACTGCTTAGGCATATTTTGCAGCCATGCTAAAACCTTCTTAGATTCACTACATTCATCCATAGCATCTAGCACAATGTAGCCCCAACTGAAAGTCATTAAAACTTCCTTCAATACTATGGCTAAGTCTTTTTCAGTGGGCGAGGATCCACCAAGGCCTTGCCTACTGCATTTGTCAAACAGTCCCTTCAATGCTGGATGAACTTTGCCTGTATTATCGGCACCAACTCTGAGCAGAAGAGATAATAGGTAGCCCCGAAATGTAGACTTGTTGTCTGTATTATCACGTGAGTCAAAGTAGTGATACCAGACATTTTCTGGGGCTCCTTTCTCAAGGTCTCTGATGATTGTAGTGCTGACAAAAGATAAATTTCAGTAGTCTTGAGATTCATAATCATTGAACTCACGATAAAATGGTCTTGCCTGATCCAGCTTGAATAGATTGTCAGCAAAGACTTGTTGCATCCCGAATATCAATCATACCTTTTCCCTGAATCCAAAGCACACTTGGGCCTCGCTTCCACTGGATATATTCAGGTTGCATGAGGATCCATTGACCGGTACCCTCAGTTCTTTTGTCATCTGCAACTCGAAAGTTTATGGCACAGTCAGGTGCATCTAGCCATTTTCGGATATTTTCCTTTTCATCATTGGCTATTTAGACCCAGAATCCCCTGAATACATGCCATATTTATGAGAATATTTGACTTACAAATCACAATGAACTTTGAATTAATTACAGTAAAACCTGAAGCATTCGCAAACATGCTAATCGCCTATCATTAGATTACCAGTCTTATATTAACAAACCAATGTTACCTTCCGTTGTTCACTGTCATTTCCGAGTCTCTGGAAGACAGCACACAGTTAGCACAAAGGGATGATTTACCAGATCCACAATTGACGTACTGGATGTGCTGTAAATTAATCATGACGGGGGGATCGAGCAAGCAGCCGTCGAAGCTAGCGAGGCCTTATATACAGTGAATTAAGAACCCTATAACCACTGATATCGATTGATATTACCACTAATCGATATGAAGCCTGTCGCTGGCGGAGCCACGATGTTGGGTCTGGTGATGCTCAGTTTGACAGCCTCTACGGTTCGTTATCGAGAACTGAATTGCGTTGCGGAGCTAATGCGATGGTGGATGGATAATTTTCATCGGGGTCATCTGTTCGGGAACTGTATTGCCGCATCCCGTGTGTGTAACCTTTATGAGTTGGGCGCCTTCTCGGCGTGCGCGCGTCTAGTTCCTACCGCCTCTTTCCTTTCGCCTGCCGTTCGTCTCGCAGCAGGCCTTGCGTCTCCAATGCATTATCCATGGCTTCCGCCGCCCAAGGGGCAACCGCACACTTAAGCACTGAAATCGGCTTCTCCGACTGGTTACTTCTGGAATTATGTCCGTGGTTCCCGTCGCAAGAACAGTTGAACGTAGATATTGCTTCCCTGTGTTGGAACTGAGGTGTCGCTTAAACCTTGCTGGGAGGGTGAGAAGCCGAATTTGTACGATGTAGGTGAGCTCATCCCAGCATAAATCACGCCTAGACTTTTCTTAATGCCATCAGCCTAGCATGGCGCATTACCCCTTCAATCAAGGCTGGAGCCGCCTCCGGTGTCATCTGCATTATCGTTCTTTATCTCCCGATTTACCCTTCCACTCCTCCCGCTCCCTGGGGCTTTCTTTTCGATGTGGTTTTTCATTCAAGTCTTTCCTCGGTTTCGGTGCCATTTTTGTCTTGATGGAAATCAAGTTGGCGAAGCTGGGATGGAGAAAGGAGGGTAATTGAGCTTGGCATTGGGACGCGTTCACGGATTCTTCTCAAGGGGCCGAGCATGAAAGGCAGGTCTTGGCTTTATTTTTCAAGATACAGTTAATAACTCGTCTCGTCTTACAGCCTTCAGCTATTCATCCGGCCATTTTGTTGTCTTCCGACCCCGCTTACACACATCTTTATGCTGGTTTTTTTGATTTTCGTCTGGCACATTATCTTCGCCTCAAGGACCCGCAAATTTGGCGGATCACGTGATCAGTTACGTGAGTCCCTGACGCCATTTTCGCGGCCCGTTGCGTGTCAACTGACTTGGCTTTTATAAGCTTTTGAGGACATGATAAATGATGAAGTGGAGAACGTAGGAGGGAAAATCGCAAAGGAGAAGCGAAGGCGAACCATGCCACGTACGTGGAAAGATAGCAATGATATTACATTATATATGGATTAGTTGCGTATTTTTTGAGCTACTGTATTTACTTCTTGAACCTTAAGAATCCAAGGTCGTGCAACGCGACAAAAGCTAAGTCAGTTGGCACGCAACGGGCCGCGAAAATGGCGTCAGGGACTCACGTAACTAATCACGTGATCCGCCAAATTTGTGGGTCCTTGAGGCGAAAATGGCACATTCCGCCCAACTCCGTTTGCAGCGCCATGCCAGGACGTCCCAGCCTTTCTCCTTCGCTTATTTGGGCCTCTTCTCATCACTAGGGCTCTTCCAGACAGCCTTTCCATGACACGTACATTACCTCTACTCCGTCAACACCACGCGGCACATCCCTCCCATTATTATGATTTATCATTATATCCATAGACAAACGCCAAACGCCATTAGAAATGATTTGAATATCCTCACCTGCGTCCAACTCACAGCAGGCATTCATCCTCGTCTGAGGGACCCTTCTCTTGCGATGCTCGATACAGGCCAGAGACTCTTTAATAGGCCATCGCCTGATGTGTACTATTATCCTTTCTGCACAGGGTATGAGGACGGTCTGTGTGACTCGCACTAGGAGGGACGTTGCGACTTCCGGGTGTCATTGGGTCGGGGTGAGTGATGTATACAAGGTTTGTCGTGTTTTCCCGTCTACCCTATGTCTAGTTCGTCACTGATACTGGCTCAACGTAGAACGATGTCCCCGCAAGCAAATATGTTTGCGTTTGACACCAACATCTTTGCATGAATATTTTACCACATCATACCCGGCGTCAACCTCGAAACTACTCTCCATCCACTGGTACATCCGCAAAGCCGTTCGGCTCTTTGTTTGAGAGCTTGGCATCACTAAGCATTGCTTTTGGCGAAACATCGGCGAAGCGAAGGAGAGAGGCAGGGATTTGCCTGTGTTGAAAGGAATGTTTGCTCAGGCGTTAACGCCCCTCAAGCGACAACGAACTCCCGGACTTGTTTCGTCGGCTACATTAGCCTGGGGGCTAAAGACGAGACTTGAAGGGATTTTGGATACGCTACGCAGGTGAGTCTCCTAATGCTTTTGTTACCGTGAACTCACCCTAGATTTAGAATGTGAATCTCATAATCGTCAACGCAGTCATATCGCCCATCGTTCTCCTCAACATTCAATGGTCCCATCAAATTTTCTCATCGACGACCAACTGACCAGGTTCAACATGTTGAATCGTCACTTCTGGCTGCATTGCGCCGCGTATTGTGTCTATACTGTGACCCTAATCTGGGCGCTGGAGGCCGCTATGACGGGAAGATCCAATGGAGTTTTCTAGTGCAGGCGATGAAGTTGCTGGAGTCGAGAAATGCGCCCGCGTCACACGATGCGTTTGGGGTTCAGAGATTGACGGGTGAGTTGAAGGAGTATTCGGGGCAGGAAATTACTCATTCCCGTTTGATGTTGAACAGAGGATGATTTACTTCCCGGCGTGTGGCTTAAGATCCCTATGTTGATTGTTCTTGACACCCTCAAGCACGCTGCTCCGAATTGGGAGGACCTGGGTGAGATGTCACCGGAAGTAGTAGCGTCGGTAAGTCTGCCTACTTCACACTTCATTATGAGTTGTCTTTTCCGACAGACTATATAGAGTGCTCTGCGTTCAGTGAGGAACAGATTGGATGTCACACCAAAAGGAGAAAATTTTCTGTCCGATGGAGTGATCAGTGGAAGGTAAATTGTTCAAGCAGAGTGAGAACTTCTTCAAAACAGGAACAGAGTTAATTGTATTTGAGACATTGTACATAGTTACAGAATTTCAAAATTTCAATGCAGCTCTCAACTGCACTGAAACCTTGTATGCAATATGGAGTACTCAGATAAATGAAATAGTCTGCAGATTGCAAAATTTTTCTGGATTAATTCATTTAAGACAAAGATTCAGCTTTGAATGAGTGGGATATAACAGTAAATTAGGATAATCTAGTGTAGCAGAAAAGCCTGCTGAAAAATTTCAGTTCAATGGCACCAAAGCAACTGCAGAAATGCAGAATGAGTTACTTTCAATAGATTGAATTGAAACACTGCTCTCGCATCAAGAAAAAGATGCAGAGCTTTTATGTTGCAACCCAATGCTAATCCTCCCCCATAGAGTCTGAGTCACTCTGAGTGTTGGCCCAGTCATTGAAAAGTACAACTTTTGTGTTTTTCATCCCAAGTTCATCTCAACTGAGAAAGTCTAGTCCATTGACAAACTGATGATGGTAAAGGCCGGCAGGTAGTTTCTGAATTGTAGAGCGATAACTTTTCCTTTGAGTCCTTAAGCACAATTTGGCAGGCCTCAGTGACACTCGTTTACCTGCCTCCCGATTCAGTCTTTTCTTCAAGACCCTCAATTTCTGATCCAGATCATCGAATAGATCACTGATAATGTGCCGATGATAATGCGGAATGGTAGTGCAGAGTGCTGCAATTTTGTTGGCATCTGCGTCAGCCTCCGAGTCCATGTACAGTGTAATCAGATGACTGCACTTCTATACCAGCTTCAAGCAATGTATTCTGAACCATTTGCCACTTTCTCATATCTACCAGTGTCGAGGATACTTTGACTAGTTTGGCGATACCCTCCTTGCGCTCCTGATATTTCTTTGAAATCATTAGCCAAATAAAGCGAAGCTAATATCACCAGCTTACTGTGTGCTTGTGTGAATTGAATCTCGAACTTTTCTCATGGACAGCATCATGAGCGCTGGCACAAGCAGAGACCTCTTCTTGGGTTTAGTGAGTGGCTCGGGTGTGCCGGGTTGAGCTGGGTGCTGGGTCAGTTCAACATTTGGCTTCCCAGCACCCAACCCATACACCTGAACACTAGCTGCCTTTGCCTGTCAACCTTACATGTAATAGCCATTTTTTACTTCATCAATTGAAAATCCTGAATTTTTTGATTAGTTTACAACTTGAACTTAACTACCATGAAGTGATGTGCAGATGACAACACCACTACTAAAAAACAAAGTACAAAAAACTGTATCAAAAGGCTGTACACAAAAGAAAAGTGACAAGAATGATGACAAGCAAGACAACATTGACCAGCCCATGGCTTCACCATCTTCTGATAATGATGACGACAATGACAATATTACTGATGTGACCGAAACACATAAGGCAGTGCAAGAAGAAGGTATTAAAAAAATAAGCCAGTGGTCTTTTCTCTCAAATAGTAGGTGAATGGTTACTGACTTTGATACAGAGAAGGATATCGCAAAAAGAAAGGCACCAGTATATGCCTTCTTCAATGCCAAGCCTGAAATAGAGTTTGCAAAGGCTGGTCACACTGAGTATCTTGTATACTCATGTGCCAACTGTAGTACCATGGTCAAGCAGGGCCTGAAAATGGCAGATAAAGGTTCAACAGGTCAGTATAAATTCAGAATGGAACAGCTAGCCTTCACTCACGAGTCACCATGTCCCAGGCAATATGAATAACCATGCGAGGCGCTGCAGGGGGGAAGAAACTTTTGCTGCTGTGAAGGGCTCAACACTAGATAAAGCCTGAGCCACCATTAAAAATTTTGGAAAAAGGAGTCAGTCAAGACCTACCCTTGCACTCAAGACTGCCAAAGGCTGGGCCCAGACCTTTTCAACATGCCCTCCCAAAAAAGAGACAGCATGGTATGCCCACAAATAATGATGTAAGAGTTTTGTTAAGCTAAATTGGACTAGTGTCGTGACAGCACAATGGGTTGCTGAGTTGGCATGACCATTTTGTATTGTCCACAATCACTGCTACTGGTGGCTTCAGAAAGAAGGCTGACCGAACCACTTCATTCTGAGCGAGGAGACTGTAGGCCGAGATGTAAAGAAACTGTATGGAAAGGTGAAGGAGAAACTGGCCGGCGAACTGCAGGTGAGTGTACAGCATCACAAGCTGACATTAACTTGGAGGCTTACTTTTCTCATTATTAGGAATATGATGGGGAGCTTCTGATAGCTCTGGACTGTTGGACCTCACCTAATCACCATGCATTTATGAGTATCATGATCAATTGGCTGCAGAAAGGGAGTGACAGAAGGAAGAGCTTACCACCATGCTCTTGGATTTTGTAGAGCTTCCATGCTCTCACTCAGCAGAAAACATGGTCAATGCCCTAGTAAAAACCCTACAAGAGTACGGAATTGAAAATAAGGTTGGTACTACTGTTTATGTGTACAGCAAAAGCTCACATACCACATATACCACAGATTATCTCCATAATGTGTGACAACACATCAGCTAATACAGCTATGCTCAATGTCCTAGCTAAAGTTCTGCCCAATTTTTGTGATCGCAAAGCTCACATTTGGTGCTATGCACACAGTGTGAGATGGCAAGGGAACATAAATATAAGTATAGTACAACTACAAGAAAGTGTTCCATATATAGATATATCCAATTGTACCTTGTGAATACCTAATTATAATCCAATAAAAGCAAAAGAGAGAGTAAAGGATCTGCCTGTATTGAAAGGAATGTTTGTGCAGGCATTAATGCCCCTCAGGCAACAACAAATTTCCAGACTTGTTTTGTCAGTTACATTAGCCTGGGAGCTGAAGACGAGGCTTGAAGGGGTTTTGGATATGCTATGCAGGTGAGTCTCTTAATGCTTTTGTTACCATCAACTTATCCTAAATTTCGAATGTGAATCTCATAATCGTCAATGCAGTCATATCACCTATCGTTCTCCTCAACCACTTCAATGGTCCTATCGAACTTTCCCATTAACAATCAACTGACCATGTTCAAAATGTTGAATCGTCACTTCCGGCCGCATTGCGCTGCATATATTGTTTGTACTGTGACCCTAATCTGGGTGTTAACAAGAATGGATACATATAATCAAGCATATAATTCACAGTTTATCAGGATCGAAACTATCAGTGGCGGCGCTGATACAAACTACGCCTCTTTGATTATCACGAATAAACGTCGTCGAGTGGTCACGGTTGAACACAGTATGTCATGTAGGCTGGTGATAAAGACCTCTGGGAGCATTTTCTCGTAGTGGAGCTTCAATTCTATAGTGGAGATGTCCATGTCAACTTCCGGAGTCTTGCTATTCAGCTTGAGATGGTCTTGCTGAGAGCACGACCGCCCTTGAGGCCGCTTTTGAACTGAATACGAATCTCGATGTTGTCTTCATTCAAGCCAAGTATCAGATAAGTTCGATACCTACTACTGCGCGCGCCAGCCGCAAGAGCGTGCCGATGAGTGGCGAGAGTAAAGATGAGATCCCTCTGTCCTCTGGATTCCGACACGGAATACGCAGTGTGACCGTCACAATAACACTCCTTCCAGGTCGCTGCCATCGTTCTCAAGTGTTCAAGTTGCCTTGTCAAAATCTACCTTTCCCGCTCAACGTGGTTGTATAAATATTGGTAAGTGCACATGAGCAGCCATATGTTTAATTTATTGGCTGTGTCCGCAATGGTGCAGGAAGGCTCGAGTTCCACGTTTGAAGAGGACTTCAGAGGCCTTCCTCCAGTTAATATATACCTTCATAATGTGTTGTAAAGCTTGAAAAAGAAATTGCCCCCATTTCAGAGGTCGGAAACAGAAGCCTAAAAATCAACTGAAGCTGACAATGAAAGATCTATAACTCTTTGCACACTCAGCCTCAACTCCTCTACATTTTTCCCAATCATCTCACTTTCCATTCTCATCCAATCTTGTGCCTTCGTCAGCATATCCGACATCTCATCTCCTGGGCTCATTTGTTCTATCCAAACACATGCAAGTACTGTCGCAGCTAGCTCACTTCTGAGCCCCTTCGACGCCAACCTAGCTGTGACAGTGTCGATATCCATCTTGGAAGTATCTCCAAGGTAAAATCCAAGAAGCGAAGAGGTAAGCGAAAAAGATCCATCAAACTGTTGCAATCGGGCAAGGAAACTAATACGTTCACCTCCTGACATTGTAGATAAATCCATCTGCATTTGTTTGATGTCGGAAAGGGCAGCAGTTCCGCCAGTCTGAGGGTTCCCACCAGGAGTGGCTCGAAGTCGAAGTTGGCGAGTAGTTTCGGGTCGTCGGAGGTATTGGGTACCTTTCGAGCTTGCGTCGTATCGTGGGTAGGACAACGGTAAGGTCCCTCCGACAAGATTCAACTTGAAAGCAGCAGGAACGGCATCACCCTCCTCCTTTCGGACCGACGGTCGTTCATTCAGTCCGTCGAAGCGAAGGGGTCGAGGACGAAGATGCGTGCGCTCGTACAGCCGTCGTCTCTGTCTGTGTAGCGACAGCTGAATATTACCCTGAGGGTTACTTTCAACCTCTCGCCAAGATCCCACCACCTCGTCCCTTAATCCACCCCCCCGATCGATGGCGAGAAAACTGGTATACTTGCTCGTTAGTCCATACGTTGTTCCCAGTCTGATAATATCGTTCTTGAGCCACGTTTGTAGGTTACTATCATCGAATGAGCGGGATTGGGGACGGGGATGTGAGTGGGAGGTAGACTCGGATGGGCCTGGGAGTGGTAAGGAATACGGGCGTTTCTTATTCTCGCGGTCGGTGATGAGAGCTTTCGCTGCTAGGATATGAATAATCGGATGAGGGCCCACCGCAGTGCTGCTACTGCTGCCTGCAACATCAAACGGGTGGTATGTATCGACAATCGGCACCTCCATACTGATACTTTCGCCCGACGTAACGAATGTGGCACGTAATGTAACACATCCTGATTTGAACCGATTGGCGAAGTACTTTCTACTGTGAATAGCGTATATCTGTATCCTTGTCCCAGAAAAGAAATCCAATTGGTTCAGAAATGGAGGTGATTGTTGAATATGGGGTAAGGAATCAAAGTCTGGCACGAGTAAGAAGCTGTTAGCGTGGCTGGGCTCGTTTTCGGGATCGGAAAGACTATTAGGACCAGGTAAAGTGTAGACGGGACCTGGGATCGCTGGACTTATATCCACATATTCCTCACCCATTGCCTCCGCGGTATACTCGTGATCAATCACATCCCAATCATCATCTTGAGGGGCCACGAAGCTAGGTTCCTCTTCCTCATCGGGCCAAAGAATCTCCACCTCTACAGGAGGCGTCCTCGCAGCTCGTACTAATCTAGCACACTTTCCAAGCATCTCCTCTCCCTCCCTAACATATATTGAAATACCATGTCCTGCACGAGCTATACTATCGCACATGTCCGAAGAAGCACCGTCGCCTATACCCAGCGTGAACACCCGCAGGAACGCGTTCTGGTTGAGGGGCTCGGAGTTTACCGGGTTTTGAGGTGGTACTAGGGTTTGAGTCGCATTCTCGACGGTGCGGATACAGTTCTGAACGTCCCACGAGCTGCCGTCCGTCAGGAGAAAAACAGCCACAGGCCGAGTGAGAGGATTGGATAGGGATGAAAATGCTATCTGCAAAGCTTCTGGGATTTTTGTACCCCCGTAATTGGCTGTCATTGTACTAAGAAAACGAGGAGCGAAGCAGTGGGATTCAGCGCGGAACAATCGAAGCAGAGACGTATACTCTACTTACTCGACGTGCTCGGTAGCCTCATTCAAAGTTTCTTGAGTATACAACTGGCTGCTCTCCCAAAGCTTCGTCGTTCGAGATCCAAATGAAAGCAAATTAAACGTTGTGTGTTTGGTGGGCAGACCGCGGAGTAAGACAACCAAAGCTTCTCTGACCAACGGCATTCGGGATTGCTGGTTCATACTCCCGCTTCTATCGATGAGGAATAGGTACTCCATGCCGAGATTGGAGTCAGAGTTGGATAGATCCGGTACAGTAAATTTGGGGACGAACGTTAGCGCCATGGCGGTAGTATTGTAGTTGGGTGAAGGATGAGGCTCGATGAAACAGCGCGGAGAGTCCAAATCAGTTACGGACATGATGAGGACAGCGTCTCTGGTCAGTGAACCGAAGGGGTCCTTCAGAGTGACATGCGCGTAATTGTGGGGGTAGCGAGATGCGTTTTCGGTATTCACGACGGGGAGGGGGGTGTTAAAACTTTGCGGAAGACCAAAGGCAATCGAAATCGGATACCCAGAGGGGCAAGAAACACTCTGTATGGGACTGGCCTGTTGAACAAAAACATTCATCTCGAAAGGCTGGTAAATCGAAGTTACGAAACCAGCATCCAAAGATGGAAGTTGGCCGTATCTGTGAGTGTAAGTGCATGGAAATACGAATTTGACTTCGTTATTCTTCTCGTCATTTATGAGGGGTTGGAGGAGTCGCAAGTTGATGGTGACCGTTTCTGACGGTAACATATTTCCGACACAAATCGTGAAAACTGAATATATAGTCAATCGTCGCAGAGTCGTAGTAAAATATTCAAAGAATACACTCTACATACCATCCTTAGTCTCTTCCTTTGCCAAACCTGCAGTGAACCCATCTTTCACTGCTTTGTCGTACTCCTCCTTTGCCTCTGTCTTCTCCTTGATAGCACCCGGTACTGACGTCCCATCCCCTCTTACCATTTCGAATCCGCAAACGGCAGCGTCTGCCATAAGACCAAAAGTATACACCGCATTAAGGGTAGCTATTGGCGGGCTGGTAAATCGCTGGGAGAGTAGTACGGAAGCGTGGACATCAACGATGACAACCTCTGTATATACGCTGTCCAAGATGAAGGAGGCATTATGGTGCTGATCGTATAGTCTAGATATCAGACTCATCGCTAGGGTGCGCCATCCCAAAGAATGAACCTATTTATGCAAGCGTAAAGCTGTACCGAATACGAGAGCGGGAGCCAATGCAAGGGGGGATTCACATTTGAGATACTCGACTCTAGAAGCAGTTCGAGTGAGTTGCAGAGTCATTTTTAAGGCTGTTGAGCATTATATCAATTAGTTCTTAGCATGTTATTTTACGCGGTAGGAACGCGGGAGAAGCAACCAAGGCGATGCTTGCAATTTATCGCGCATCATAGGCGTATTCTGCGCTGAGTTCCACTCACAACCAAAGATAAGAATGCGACTTTAATGCGACGAAAGAGATAGACTTGGAATAAAGAAACGAAGGGAAAAAAAGTACTTGGAGCACTATACCTGGTGAAATCGAGTCAGCCCCTCGACGAGGCCGCAGTTTAGAGCAGATAAGACTCAGAGACACCAATAAATCCAGTATCAATGTTCATTGGGATGCAAGTTACTCGGATTGGGAAGCTGAAAACGAGTCTGAGAAATGACTGCTTAAATTTTCAGCTGTGCTGAAAGAGTTCCATGAATCGCGATTCATCCGGCTGAGAATGGCTTCCTGTACCGATCCATGAAGTCCTTTCAGCACGGCTGAAAGTTTAAGCCGTGCCCTGACTGGAAGCTTGCGTCTTTCGGGCGCCTACCTAATCAATTCACATGACCCACTGAGAACGCGCGTCTTGATCTGGGTACGCATCACCCTTACCGACATGTTCTTGACGCGTTCAGAATACGGTCAATCTTTCACCGTTTTGACCACCTCCCGACAAACACAAAAAGGTTCGATTTCAAGTCTTGTTCGATCCCCGCCCACTCCTGAGCTTGACGTTTCAACTCTGGCCTCGCAGCTTCCGCCTTACGATCCACCTTGATCCCGCGAGTTTTCACGGGCTTCTCATCTAGCGCAGCAATATCCGTCGGATCAGGATTAGGTAGCGAATCGACATGCTTCAGCATCCACAACGCAGGATACCTCGCCCAACTCCGTTTCCCATACTTGTCCGAAACCCCCGCAACACCCACACTCTTCTGGTGCAAACTGATAAACGCAGCCTCGGCATGCAACAAATTAAACGTATTCCCAAACTGAACATACTTTGCGCAGTGCTCCTTGGTCACGTTGAACGCGGAACAGACTTCCCGCATTTCTTCCTTGGTGCGGAGCGGCCAGAGTCCTTGGAACTCGGCATTGTGGAGGGAGAGACAGACGAGGACGACTTTGGGGAGGAGGTAGATGGGAGCGAGATCGCCGTGGTAGTCGTTGATGTGATATACGTCGTAGAGTTTTCCTTTTTTTCCTTTTTTTCTTTTATTTCAACGAATATAGTATGAACGAGTACAGGATACGGTTATTATTCATACAGACATGGCATTTAAATCGTCCAAGATACAGCGATAATAATCAGACGACAGCGACCGACAACCCGACATGAGGATCTAACCATTCCTGACGTTACATTGGCATGCGCGAACCCGAGGAAGCAGAAGAGAGCCACTCTGCAAGAGATGGCCTTTGAGACGGATTGTAATTTCGAAGTCTCTCTGCGAACTGGAGCATCGGTTCGATCCAGGTTAAATTCGGCTCAGTCACCTCTGCAGTTCCCGCCATCTGTTCCATCACAACGCCGCAGGCGTATCGATCACATTGAATGGGGTTGAATGGGAGCTCATGCTTGATTTCTAACTCGCGTCATCAGACCAATCTGGATGGAAGTCGCAAAATGGAAAAGACGGACCAGGCGCCATCCAATAATCAGTGCCTCGAGAACCAGAATCGATCTTCTCTTGATCGTCCTTGACGGAGAGCGCCAAGTCAAAATCAATGTACATAAGGACAAAGTTAGTGTTGTAGACGAGATTGTCAGGTTTGATGTCCATGTGAGCAATCCCGTGGTTGTGCAGAAACAAAGCACCATGAGCCAGGTCATAGCTCATGCCCAAAAATCGAGATGCAAACTGCGTCTTGTCCGAGATTAGGCTTGTGAGGACCGTGTATGCTGGAAGAACAGCGCACATAAAGGTTTCCCAATTGATGATTCTGACTGGCTCGATGATATTGGGATGGTGTAGCTTCCTCAAAAAAAAGCGCATTTCGGGTGCGGTGCGGCTGCCGTATTTGACGAAATACCGAGAGCGATTCATCTGCGCACGGACCAACCTTTTTTCCCCTTCCGGTTCGTAGTCATAGTAGCCGCGAAGTTCGAGCATGTTATTCACTTGTTCCAGCGAGGGTGGCTGATTAGACTGTCTAGCGCGTTTTCGCAGTCGCGTTGTTTCTTCCGCAGGCCGCTTCATTGCACGAACCGCGCCTCCGCCTCCATTTCTATCGCCTCCCGCCCCCGCTCCTCCTGCAGCGCCGCGGTTTCTTCTGTTTGTGCTTCGGGTATTTACCCCTCCACCACGGCTTGTTCTCGCGTCTTCGCCTCCGCCTCCGCCGCCAGGACCACTTCCGCCACCGTCATTGCTGGCTTTGGCCTTGTTCTTGTTCTTGTTCTTGTTCTTGTTCTTGTTCTTGTTCTTGCCCTTTGGGGAAGCTTCTTCGTTGTTGTTGCCATTGTCTTTAATATTGTCGCTATTGCTGCCACCAAGAGAATCTGTGATTACGGTTTCACTGGTAAGAGACGCCGACTGGGGCTGCTTCTTCGATTGCGCATACGATTTTGATATGTTGGGGTGCTTCTGGAAGTTTGCGATTGATTTCTCCACGAACTCGCGAAGCCGGGAGGTCCTGTCGATGATATTGTACATTCTAAGGGCCAGCTGCAATCTATCAAACGCATAGTTCAAATAACATCCAATTCGAACATAGGAGGTCTAAGAAAGCAAGTATGAGAAAGTGTTAGTAAGGGCCATTACAACGTACCGTATGATTAGCTTCAAACATGAAAAACAAGTCCACTGAAACACCCTCCCAGCAATAAAGAAGAGGAAGGATATAAAAAATGCCCTCCGTGTTCATGGAAAACCATCGCGTGAGAACTGACCCATACAATAATAAGCGGGATCGGTCGTTGTTGTTCGAATCAATCTCCACCAGGAGATAGGGTTCATACCCATTGAATATAGCCGCGTCAGAATTCGGTTCATACCAGAACAATCTGTTATTCGGGGACTTTAGCACTACACCGAGCTCATTGGGCCAGGACAACATTGACTCGCCACTGTGAATAAGAAATGAGTAGGTCAACATCTCGAACCAAAATGATATCGTACATCGTCATACCCCGGTCGGCAGCCTCGACATATTTCTCTATGTCCTCCCAAAACATCGAGCGCATGTCTTTTTCTTTCAGTGTGTCTAGTTCCCGGTACGAAAGGAGTTTCAAATAATGGGCGCTTTCAATCTCCTGGGCTTCTGTCAATGGAGACGAGATCGGGTAAAAGAGGGATGGAATCTGAGCTGCCAACTCTGGGACATTGGACATTGCATCAAAAGTCTAAAATACGCGTCAATAAGGAGAGAATGAGGAAAGTTGAGACCGTACCTTCTGGGACACAGGCCGTGGGTTGGACATCCTAGCTATAAAATCGGTGACCGACTTTGGTGCGCTTTGCAGACGCACTTTCTTGAAGGTGGAAATATCATTCTCTCCGATGGCTGAAGATATGCTAGTTCCGGTCGGCTCCCTGCTCAAACTTCCAGCCACCTGTTCTGGTTCCGGCAACTGCATAGGCGAAGCATCCACTTTAGCTTGAGGACGAGACAATCCTGGAGGAACGGATGGCGCAGCTCTCGCTTTCGCTTTAGCTTTGGAGCGAGTAGTAAGACCAGGCGGTGGCGGCGGCGGTGGCATTAACGCCGATGATGAAGAAGAAGCTAAGGGTGTTGGTGCTGAAGGCGGAAGGGGAGCTGCCTTGGTAGGTGTTAGAAAACAAGAGTCCAGAATGTTCACCTGGCAGATGTCTTAGCCGTGACCGTCCCCTCCATGAAGCGCCCATCGAGCGTCTACCTAATCCATTCACATGACCCAAGAACGCGCGTCTTGATCTGGGTACGCAAGCCTCTTCATTTTCCATCTTTCACCCTTACCGACATGTTCTTGACGCGTTCAGAATACGGTCAATCTTTCATTATACCTCCAAAACGAAATCTACATGTAACTAATATCCAATCACCCCTTTACAGACCGCGGTGTCAACACGTTCTCGCCAGAAGGACGGTTATTCCAAGGTTCATTCCTTTCGGCTTGATTATTTGTTGAACCCCCCTTTTTTGACTGATGGACTTGAATTTCTTGTAGTTGAATATGCTATAGAAGCTATCAAGGTTTGTCCATCCATCTATCCCAAAACATCAACTGTATCTCATCTATCTACAACCAGCTCGGCTCAACAACCGTCGGCGTCCGCACCGACAACGGCGTCATCCTCGGCGTCGAAAAACGCACCCAATCCCCCCTCCTCGAATCAAGCTCCATCGAAAAAATCATGGAAATCGACACCCACCTCGGCTGCGCCATGTCCGGCCTCACCGCCGACGCGCGAACGATGATCGACCACGCGCGAGTGACGGCCCAGAACCATTCGTTCACGTACGACGAGAAGATCAAGGTGGAGAGCGTTACGCAGGCCGTGTGCGATTTGGCGCTGAGGTTTGGAGAGAGTGTGCATGATGAGGAGGCGATGATGAGTCGGCCGTTTGGTGTTGCGCTGTTGATTGCTGGGATTGATGAACTTGGACCGCAGTTGTACGTTTTCACCTGTTAGTTTGGAGGACTGGGATTTATCCCTCTACTTTCAGATACCATACGGATCCATCTGGAACGTTTGTGCGATACCAAGCCAAAGCTATCGGGTCAGGTTCAGAAGCCGCTCAGGCGGAACTTCAGGACAAATGGCACTCGAAAATGACGCTCAAGGAAGCTCAGATACTGTGTCTGCGTATACTCAAGCAAGTCATGGAGGAGAAACTCGATCGTCATAATGTTCAATTGGCGCAGGTGGGTCTTCCCTGTCAAGTTCTTGTTCCCTTGCATTCTCATCACTTGCATCTCTTTGTAGGTCACGAAGGAGAAAGGGTTTGAGATTCTAGACGAAGCTACATTGACGGCTGTTATTGAGGAAATGTAAAACTGTATAATTTCAGAATTGGACTCCTTGCTTGTCGTGTTGTGCACACTTTGGGGGCTTTCTCCCTGAGCAATTTGGACCAGCTTTCGTTGGCGGGTCCGTATCGTCCTAGCAGTAATCCAACATCCACTGTGCAACTGAAAGATTCAAATGCAGAATTGCTATTACCAAAATATACATCGTCCAAAAAGGCCATCTACAGCAGTAACAGGATACAAATGAGCAAAGCAAAATCGTCGCAAGATAGATTATGGATATGTAGTCCGTAATGAGTTAAAACAAGAAAAATAAATGTCCCAAGAGTAGATACAGCATCGTAGTCGTAGTCCAAAATGTCCAAGCGTAATAAAATGTCCATTGAGCGTTGAATTGTCCAGATCTTCATCTACAATCATTCATCAAGGTCGAGCTAAGCAGAAACCAAAATCAATCTCTAATTCCCACCCAATAGCAGCAAAAAAGACATACCAAGCTCCTCCCTCCTATAGAACCAAAAGTACCCCACAACAATAATCAACTGACACCCCAGCGCAAGCCAAAACATCGGCTGAACAACCGGCGACCCCGTCCATCCGTCCGTAGCCGGATTCCACGTCCCAAGATTTGGGAATACTGGACCCGGTCCTAGCCCATCGGGCGACGTCGCACGGGCAATCATCACGACGGCGGAACCGATGATTTGGGAAAAGGCGAGGGTCGCGAGGACGTGGAGGCGGGAGAGGGTTTGGAGGAGGATCATGCCGAGGCCGACGCCTTGGAGAGCGTCGAGGACGCCGAGCCAGAGCCAGAGACTTACGCCGAGGTAGGGGCCTGAGGAGCCGCCCCATGGTACGTAGGTTGCTAGGGAGGATGTTCCCCACAGCATCTGTCAGTGTTCGGATTGGAATGGTCAAGAAACGTCGAATGATTGCAACTATCGAACTTGCCTGACACCACCTCGGCGCACCCAAACCCACAGCGAATACGGGAAGCAACCACGTATGCGTTTTACTGAAATGGCTCAATACCACGAGTACAACTGCCCAGACTCCAACAAAGAATCCGAGGATAAGGAAAAGGATATGTATTTTTGGGATGTTCACATTCCAGAGGTACGTCCAATTCAATCCGTAGGGCTAAAAATTAGAAAGATCAATGTCGATGGCAACGTTTTGGATTCAATACACGAACAGGCTACGTACCCCGCTTAACCAGTAATCTCGCAGAATCTCGGATATGAGGAACCAAATCACTAGTTTTCGCCGGAAGAGTGTGGTAAGGAAATGAGAAACTTTCGGAGGAGATTGACGATAGTATTCTGAACAAAAACTATCCATTAGCCCCGCACAATGAACAACAAAAAGAAGACGTTTTTCTGACCTGGAAGACCGCGAAACAAAACGAAAGCGAGCATGAAACTCATCACCGATAACGGCCAAACGATCGCTGCAAGCCACCACGGCGCAACGTATGAAGGAGACTGATTGTTCAACGTGTATCCCCAGTACCATAGCGCCGCCACCCAGACTTGCTGCGAGCCTTGAACGATGCATGCACGAAATACCCAAACTTCAGTAGCAGCTCCCTGTGTACATATTGAGAATGTGAGCATTGACTAACGCATACCAAGACCACCTACCGCTTCCTCTCCAAAGTTCAACGCAAAGAACAAGAACCCTGCGGCCGATGCGATTGCATAGCACCACGTCGCGACGTCGGACAAAACCGTATGCACCGGATGTAGCGCGCCAGTGACAGAGGGCAGCCCGATCAACAAAAACGCAACACCGAAGAAAAGCCATGGTAAAGAAAGAGCGTATCGGGCTGGTTTGATTCGACAGAGGGGATACCATACAATAGAGGAGAGAAGGAATACTCCGCCAATGATATATAACTGGGTGTTGCTCTGCCAGTTTCGACCAGCGAGGAGGGTCATCTGGAAGCTTGTGGCGCTCAACATCTTCAAGAAGGATCAGAATGCATCCATAACCAAAACTTTTTGGGTTACGCACCTGTCCTAATGCAATCATGATGGTATAGAGTGGCCATCCTTTGATCTCACGAGCCAAGGCAATCTGAATTCGGTTCATTTGAATTTCAGGAGGAGGGGTTCTTGGAAAAACGGGTGGTTTGTTGTAGTCGACTGGTTCTGTCTCAGGAGCTGTATTATGGGCGCGTCAGTAAGGCACCTGTTCCTCAAGAATATATTTCACATACTGCCCGGTTGAGAGAGCTTGTTTAGAGAATCGCTGCTTCCCCAGGTTGAAGAACCTCTGGACTTGATGCTTGCGCTAGCGGAGGATATTCTCTTCTTTCGGACTTGCGAAAAAAATGTCTCTTCGCTTTTCATCAGGTACTTTTCAATCGACAGACCATGCTCAGAGTTTTTGGCATTGAGAGTTCCCAGACGATGTACAAAGTTTGCAGTGACGCTTCCATCGGCATCCGTAAACTGTGTAGGCCATTTTAGAATTCAGAATTATGCTAGAAAAAGATGTAAACTAACCGATGCTATCGCCTTGTTCAATGGGGAATCAGACTTGCTGTCAACAATGGACGCTATAGATTCTGACGATTCCGTCCTTGAGTGTCCACCTAGTCGAATTCTTCCGCTAGTTCCATCGAGGAAAGGATCGGGTATTCGTCGGCGGTCTCGCGCTACCATCCGGTTCACTCGCTCGAGAAAGTTTTCGTAGTCCGTTGGGTGGTTCTCGGCCTGTGAAACTCCATCCAACGCCGCTGTGAGATCATCTCCTGGATCCGAAGCGTATGAATGGCGATGATTTTCACGATCAGAGTAGAGGTTGATGGGTTCGTTGGTGACTGGAACCAAAGCCTCGACAGATGCTCGTCCACTTGAATCGGGACTGTTGAACCCTGATCTGCTGTGGGAGAGTCCCGCATAGGATGGATATATCTCTGCTTGAGCATCCCATTCCTCCGCATCATCTACCGGTTCGGGTTCGTAATATCCATCACCATCCGTCGGTCGCCAAGCATTTTCTCCGGCAATTTGGCGACTCATGGTAATGCTGCGCCGATGGAAATCCTCTATACGTTGGCGCCACTCGACTACGGGAAAACGCTGGACTGCAGAGCGCGCACGAAGAAGGGCTCGTTCCTCATCAGTTGACTTGAGAGCCATCTTAATTGTCTTTGTCAGTTGGGACAGCATGTGCGACGTCGAACTCGATTCTACGGGAAACCACTAAGGACCAAAAAGCATCAGCAAATCTAAATCCACAGCAATCCACCCAACACTCACCCAGCCAGGCATCAGTCCAAGACCACCAAGACGACTACCAACTCCCAGGGCACCCTTCCTCCCAAACTCAACAGCAACCAAGCCAAACGGCTCATCTCGTGAAGGAATAAGTGCAAAATCTGCTCCGCTGAACAGATACGGGGGCAACGCCGTGAATTCAGGTTTGGAATAAACACGACCAGGATACATCTCCATCAAACGAGCTAGCTTTTCAGCAGCGAGGCGGCCATAGAGATCAATCACCGGACCGACAGTGATGAGTTGAATGGACTTGTCCGTTTCCAATCTAGAGACAAAATATTCAGAGGGAGCATCAGGAATAGACGGAACACGTACAATCCAGGCATAACATCGGCAATAAGATCGACTCCCTTCTGTTTAGACCACCTTCCGACAAACACAAAAAGATTCGATTTCGGGTCTTGTTCAATCCCTGCCCACTCCTGCGCCTGACGTTTCAACTCTGGCCTCGCAGCTTCCGCCTTACGATCCACCTTGATCCCACGAGTTTTCACTGGCTTCTCATCCAGCGCAGCAATATCCGTCGGATCAGGATTCGGTAGCGAATCAACATGCTTGAGCGTCCACAACGCAGGATACCTAGCCCAACTCCGTTTCCCATACTTGTCCGAAACCCCCGCAACACCCACACTCTTCTGGTGCAAACTGATAAACGCAGCAGCGGCATGCAACAGATTAAACGTATTCCCAAACTGAACATACTTTGCGCAATGCTCCTTGGTCACGTTGAACGCGGAACAGACCTCCCGCATTTCTTCCTTGGTACGGAGCGGCCAGAGTCCTTGGAACTCGGCATTGTGGAGGGAGAGACAGACGGGGACGACTTTGGGGAGGAGGTAGATGGGAGCGAGACCGCCGTGATAGTCGTTGATGTGATATATGTCGATCGTCGGATAGCGGCGGATGGTCGCAGCGATAGCTTGGTTCCACGCAGAGTAAAAGATGGCTGAACTCAGGTCGTCCATTCGAGCGGGGTACGGATCGGCTTTGGTCTGAGCGCGGAAGACCGGACTGTCAAGGATAACATAGGTGATATGGTCCATGACGTGCGTCTCGACTCTGATGAGGTACGATTCCTTGAAAATCACCACCTCGATGGGATCGTCAGGATCCCCCGGGGGGTAATCCAAGTCTTTGACCTTGGGCACGACCCAGATTAGATCCACATCCGTCATCGCTTTACCCATCAAACTCGACATGACACCGAGACCCCCAATCTTCACCTTGAGATTCCAATCTATAATCTCATACTCCAGCGTCGCAATCAGAACCACCCTTCGCTTGTGTTTATTTTCCGGCCAACCTATAGCATCCTCAGTTGTCTCCTTATGCGCAGCGAGCTTCTGATCCACCAGCGCAAGCTCCATATCGAGATCCGTCGAAAGACTACGCTTTTTCCGCGAAAGGAAAACAGGCAGGTAGCTCGTTTTCACGACACCATACTTGTTGTGCTCGATACCATAAAACGTGAGCATGAACACAGACACGGCAAGCGTAGCCGTAATGAGCGGGATGGACACCAACAGGCCATAGACAACCATACTGATGGACGCCTTCCCGCGGGGCTGGAGCGTCCAGGTCAACGTCGAGTCATCCACGAGGATCGACCACGAGAGGTACGGGGAAGGAGGAGCGGACATGTTGACGTAATTTGGTGCTTCAGTATTAGGAGGAAGCCTGTCCAAAACACCATCGTTGTCCGTATCGCCGTAGTAATAATCCGGGATGTCGAACCCCCAGACGTTGAGCTGGACATACGAAGGCCAGGACGCCATGATCTTCAGTTCCCACTTTCCATCCGAGTTGAGCACAAACTGGCTGTCGATCCCCCTGTCGTTTCCCCATTGGTTGAAAACACCTCTGGCGAGGAACTGAGGCACACGGCGAGGGAGACCAGAATAACCCCAGTCTGCGTGAGCTATATTTTCAGCGGTCAATGTAGCTTCGCTCCAATCTGAAAAACAAGTCCGTTTCTTAGGCTCAGACACACCGAAGAAGGGAAAAAAAAACTTACACTGCACCATAATATGCACACCCTCCCAAAACACATTCGCCCCCGCAAAAAACGCCATATCCACCTTGGTCGAATCCTCCCAAGCAGTCCAATTCGTCCACGTCTGACCAAAATCCATAGAATACCTAAACATATCCGCCCCATACGCCGAGTGGGTAAACGTATACTCCCCATTCTCAAACGTCAACGCGGAATTGTTGTAATCGTTATTCGGAAACACCATGACGTTCCCCGAGCGACCTTTCCTCAATAGAAGGTGATCCACAGCCTAACCAGCAACATAAGGTGAGAACGCAGATATTTGATAGGAAAAGTCCGTGCTTACCCCAGTCAAAAGCCCACTCGCAGACGAAGGGTTATCCACCGTCAACGTAAGCACCCCATCTGGAAGATCCACCACCGTCGCATTCCACACATAAACCGTCTGCGCTGCCCCCGGTATCGTCCCCGTCCCCGAATCCTCCATCGGCCCACAAACAACATTCTGTATCGAGGGCACAGTCGAGGACCCATGTCCAGAACTCGACACATTCAACGACACACTCCTCGTCACACTCCCACAATCCATCACAGAACTAAACTCCAACGACACATTCACACTCCCACCATTCCCATCATTGTCACCCACCAAAACCCTCGCATCATGCCCTGGCCAAAACCTCGTCACCGCCGGCGGCGTCTCCACCCACTCGCTCTCAAGCACCAAGACCTTAAACCCATACGGATCCATCCCAATACTCCCCATACATCCAAAATACGGCGCATTCCCATCATTAAAATACGGCGACAACGACTCCTGCAACGTATAATTCTCATACGGCCACAACACATTCCTTACCACCGTCCCAGCCTGATACGGCGAACTGATCCACTCCGGTCCGTCGCAGTCGAACTCCCAAGTAGTCGTGGCGTTCTCGTTGGTCATGAAGAACCAGACAGTACCGTTGTGCGTCCCGTTCAGGGTTTGCGTCGGGATGGAGGTGTTGGGGATGGCGGAGCGGGAGATGGACCAGAGCCCGATTTGGGAGGGGACGCCGCCGGAGCCGGGTCGTTCGATGAAAGTGGTCCAGTTGCCGAGTTCGGTGAGGCTGAAGCCGTCTTGGAGCGCGGGGTAGGTGGCGCGGAGGAAGTTGAATTGGGTGAAGAGGCGGCGGGTGGGGGAGGTAGGGTCAAAGTGGTCCAAGGCGTTCCAGTCGTCTTTGCACCCGATGAGGGCTTTGCCGAGGGGCATGTTGAAGTATTGTGTGGAGCCCAGTTGATAGCAGCCGTGTCGTTTCCAGGCTTGGTTGGCTGGCATGGCTTGACGACTACACACCACTTCAGAGTCATTGCTAAAATGAAAAAAAAGGCTGTACTCACCCGTATAAATAATTATTCGCAGTAGAATCATACGTATAAAAATTTTGCTCTTCCCCATAATAATACTAGAATCAGAAGAATCAGCTTTCCTTTTCATTCCTTTACTCGCCCGCACTCACCATAACCAACCCCGGCATCACCATCGACGTCACAAACGTCCCCAACGCACTCCTCAACGTCCCATTCACCAAACTCGGCCACCTAAACACATCAAAATTACTCGTCCCAAACATATGCCTGGGATCCACCACCCCCGTCTCCGCATTCAAAAAATCGTTATTCACAAACATCTCGTTCCACGCGGTGATAAAGTCCGTGGAGGTGTCGTACGCGACTTGGAGGTTACCGTCCATGCCGAGGAAGGAGGTGAGTGCGCGGTAAACGGAGTAGTGGAAGGCGCAGCCATCGAGGACGTTGAGCCCAGGGTCCCGGAGGAAGTATTGGGACATAGAGGGGGTGAGGTTGGCAGCGACGGAGATGGAGGAGGGACGCATTCCTGGTGTGCGTCCTCGGCCACTGGAAGATGTGCGATTGAGCACAAAGGCAAAGGAATGAAAAAGCTAGACCGACTTACAGGTATAACGAACCGAATGTATCACCCCCAGTCACCTCGCCTACAAACAAAAAAAAAAAAAAACCATCAGTCCCCCGACCTCTCCAAACCAAAAAAAGAAACACAACCCACCCGCAATATAAAAATTACCCTTCCCCAGCTTCCTCGCACACTCCCTCGTAGCCGCCGACCACTCCGCCAACGCATCCAACGTCACCTGCAACGCCTTATCGATCCTAATCGCATCAATATCCAGCGCCGTGATCACCATACACGAAAATGTCGTCAACTTGGGCATCACCGAAGGCTTCCACTCCCTCAGCCGATCCTGCACCGACGCAAACTTCGAGAGCTGGCGTTGCCAATCTGGAAACACACCGAACGCCTCGATATCGCCGTACTGATCGAAATCGGACTCGAGGCATCCGGGTGACGTCACGTTCACGATCGTGCCGTCGTCGTTCCAGAATTGGGGGAGGAGGCAGGAGGTGTTGCGGGTGTTGCTGATCTGGAAATGTGCGCTTGTTAGTCGGTTTACGAGGGAGGGAGGTCCGAGAGACGTACCTGAAAATCCTTGTATTCTGTGAAATTCCAGGGCAGATACCCGGGCTTGAGCCATTCACCGTCATATTCTGACAGTGTAAATGGTGCACTTGTGTTGA
This sequence comes from Collybiopsis luxurians FD-317 M1, assembly GCA_000827265.1. NCBI lineage: Eukaryota > Fungi > Basidiomycota > Agaricomycetes > Agaricales > Omphalotaceae > Collybiopsis > Collybiopsis luxurians. Next base: position 320,665 of record KN834768.1, read on the forward strand.
GGAACCTGCAGAGAAGACTTAGAAATGATGAGAAGAAGAAACCCATTCCTTCACATACCCTTTGAATCCGATGAAATTGCTCATCGTACCAACCGTAAGATCTGCCATAAAGTACATGCCTCGGGCGTGAATTTCGTCAATCGTCGTTACCCAATCATCCCATGTACCCCAGTGAGGATCGAGGACCGAAAAGTCGAGGGGAGAATAACCTATATAATTGTTAGCGAAACTTTCGACGGAACTACTTCACCCTCACTATCTGCCTGCCAAATCATATTCAAAAACGGCGTCCCCGAAATATATATCACCTTAATCCCCATTCCCTGCAGATAATCCAACTTCGCTACAAGCCCCTTCAAATCGCCCCCGAACCTCAACTGCGTCTCCTTTACATCCGACTCGTACATGGTCCCGAAAAAATCATCATTCGACGGGTCCCCATTCGCCCATTTATCCAACAAAATCGTGTAGATGGGTAAAGCCCGCCAATTATCCGGGGAACGATTATACGTCGTATTTTGACGGGTGGTAAAGTATTCCGTCGGATCCGAAGCGTTTTTGTTGACGTTTAGGTTGTAGGCCGTTAGTTGATCGTTGAACGGGGATGCGTGGACGACGTGAGAAGAGAAATTGAAGAAAGTGAAGAAAAGAGCAAAACCGATAGCCAGTAAAGCCATGGCTTGCAGAGGAAAGAAAAGAAATGGTTCGGAAGGGGAAAGCCTAGCTTCTATTGGCGGTGCGAGGCAAAAGGCAAAAGTTCTCTCATCAATCCACACCGCACCCTTCCATTCCGAGTGTGATTCTCGAACAACTCGTGCCCAACGCGTGCTCACGGCCCATTCGCAGTAATTTCGGATTATCTCTCTATCTCATGTATATCCAACAACCTGCAGCAAACAATAGACTGTGTATTAGAAGAGAATCAAGCAAGATAGCGTCACAGTAATCTTACCAAAAATTGATGGTTCTACCAGCTTCTAAACCCCACTGCCGTTCCGATTGATGACCACGACGGCATCTGGCCTAGATTCGCTCGTTGAGATTGGTCTCGATGCAGCTCTGAGACTGGAATTGCTCCAGAATGTGTGAAGCAAAGACAGTAATTGAATTAATACGGACAAAATACCGGTTCCATGAATTCGAGTGAGCTGGAAAGCGAAAGAGAAAGCCGGTGGGAAATAGACGCCCCCGTGATCATGAGAATAAATGACGTAGCGCGTTTTCCTAGCGCGTCTTCTCTTTGTAATTCTGCTATCAGCATTTTCTTTTCTTCGAGGGCTTGCTCCTGATTCTAATATATCTACCTAGTAACGAATAGTATTAGGTCACTATGGACGGACTAGGATCGTAACCAGCCTTTCTATGAATTTTAAAGGTCAAATAAGGACCTGTCGAAAGACAGGCTGGCGGAATTCGAGGTTATTTAGATAGGTGAGCACGTATCCCTTCCAAGTCGGCATAAAATTCATATCGTCAACTTAACTCTCAATATTACGCGTCATAACTCCTTTTCAGCCTGTAGTAATCCAATTCCAGCGGCGTACGAAGATCCTTTATTGACCACTTTATTAGCTTCAAGCAGCAGCTCCAATTTGAATCTGTATACATCCCGAGATGCTACACACTGGTGACTGGAACTTTAGAGTGTCACCCAAATGCAGGCGCAGACGCAGCTTGAAATTGTCTTCTTTGCCATTCGCCCAAGTCTGATAGAATTTCTCCTCGATACTACTTAGTCTTGGTCCTGTCGAGGAATTCTTATGGAATTCTCGAAGTCTAACCCAGATACTGTGTGAGCTATTCATGCTCACTATCATACACTTTCCTCACTATTTTTCTTTTCCCGCTTATTCCAATCACAGTCTCAACTTGCTCATTTTCACTCTCAAAATAACCCCGCTATCGCAATTCCTTTCAACATTTTCCCTCTGAATCCCCCTGCACCCAAACATAAATATGTCATTAATCTCTAGGAAACTGTCAATCGACAGGTGCTCATTAAATCTTCATAGGCAGACTGGATACAGAGCTATGAAAGCATGGCTCATTGAAGTACATTATGGGTACCGTCCTTGTTCACTACCTACTATTTCTCCAGATGGCACCCCGAATCTCTATATCAGTTTAGTTCCCCTCCTGTGATTCGGACGACTGGATCCTAAATGATGTGAGGCTCACTATATCTACTGCAGCCCCGACACGTCCATTAGTTTCGCGGAACAGTTCCTCGCTGCCGTCAACTCAGATGCCAACTGACACATTCCGTTCTGTTCTATCCCTATCATTCAACCCTATCAGCTACTGGCATAGATGCTGCACTCTTGGTCATCGACTCAATGTGATAGCACAGAGAGCCGCGGTGTTCAATTGGAAGGACGGCTCGAATTATCGGGGTAAAGGATGCAGCTGATGATTGCTCCTATGGTGAAAAGTGACTGATGTGAGCTTCGTATTATGTAGCACAACATGTTACAGGAACTAGTATAGGAACCACATCCAATTCGTTCCTCACTGAACACACAGCACTATACAGTCTGTCGGAAAAGACGACCCATAATGAAGTGTGAAGTAGGCAGACTTACCGACGCTACGACTTCCGGCGACATCTCACCCAGGTCCTCCCAATTCGGAGCAGCGTGCCTGAGGGTGCCAAGAGCAATCAATATAGGGATCTTAAGCCACGCGCCGAGACGTAAATTATCCTGTTCAACATCAAACGGGAATGAGCAATTTCCTGTGCCGAATACTCCTTCAACTCACCCGTCAGTCTCTGAACCCCAAACGCATCGTATGACACGGGCGGATTTCTCGACTCCAGCAACTTCATCACCTGCGCTAGAAAATTCTCCATTGGATCTTCTCATTATCACGGCCTCCAGATACGCGGCACAATGCAGCCAGAAGTGACGATTCAACATGTTGAACCTGGTCAGTTGATCGTCGATGAGGAAATTTGATGGGACCATTGAGGTGGTTGAGGAAACAATGAGCGATATGACTGCGTTGACGATTACGAGATTCGCATTCTGAATCTAGGATGAGTTGACAGTAACAAAAGCATTAAGAGGCTCACCTGCGTAGCGTATCCAAAATCCCTTCAAGCCTCGCCTTCAGCCCCCAGGCTAACGTAGCCGACGAAATAGGTCTGGAAGTTTGTCGTCGCTTGAGGGGCGTTAACGCCTGCGCAAACATTCCTTTCAACACAGGCAAATCCCTGTCTGTCTCCTTCGCTTTGCCGATGTTTCGCCAAAAGCAATGCTCAGTGATGCCAAGCTCTCAAACAAAGAGCCGAACAGCCTTGTGAGAATAGTTTCGATATTGACGCCGGATATGATGTAGTAAGATGTACATGTATGGTTGCTTGGTGCCAAACGCAAACATATTTCACCGTTCTATGTTGAGCTAGTGTTAGTAACGGACCAGACCTAGGGTAGACGGATTAACACGACTTACCTGGTATACATCACTCGCCCTGACTCAATCACGCGAGTCACAGGCCCACTTCACTCCCTGTGCGGATGGGGCAATAGTACACATCAGGTGATGACCTGTTTTCATCAAGCATCACAAGAGAATCGGTCCATCAGACGAGGATGAATAATATTTGAATCATTTCTAAAGGCATTTGGCGTCTGCCTATAGGTGATAATGGGAAGAATGTGCTGCATGGTGTTGACGAAGTAGAAGTATAAAATATGCGTGTCATAGAAAGGCTGTCTGGAAGAGCCCTAGTGATGTAGAAGAGACCCAAACGGTGAAGAGAGGCTGGGACGTCCTGACATGGCGCTGCAAACGGTGTTGGGCGGAACGTGCCCAAAGAAAAGTCGAAAAAATCAGCGTAAGGATGCGTTTAAACGGGGTCGGAAGATGACAAAATGGCCGAATGGATAGCAGAAGGCTGTAAGACGAGATGAGTTATTAAAGGCCTGCCTTTTGTGTTGGGCCCATTGGGAATGGTGAATGAACACGTCCTAAGCTCGATTATCCTTCTTGATCAAGACGAAAATGGTACCGAAACCGAGGAAAGACTTAAATGTAGGACCACATCGAAAAGAAAGCCACAGGAAGCGAGAGAAGTGAGAGGATAAATTGGGAGATAAAGAACCATCATGGAGATGACGCCGGAGACAGGTCCAGCCTTGGTTGAAGAAGTAATGCGCCATGCTAGGTTGATGGCATTAAGAAAAGTTCTAGGCGTGCTTCATGCTGTGATGAGCTCACCTACATCGTACAAATTAGGCTTCTCACCTTCCCAGCAAGGTCGAAGCGACACCTCATTTCTAACACAGGGAACCAATATCTACGTTCAACAGTTCTTGCGACGAGAACCACGCAAATAGTTCCAGTAACCGGTCAGAGAAGCCGATTTCAGTGTTTGAGTGTGCGGTTGCCCTTGGGCGGCGGAAGCCATAGATAATGCATTGGAGACGCAAGGCCTGCTGCGAGGAAAGGCTGGCGAAAGGAAAGAGGGGATAGGAACTAGACGCGCGCACGCCGAGAAGGAACCCAACTCATAGAGGTTACACACACGGGATGCGGCGATACAACCGCGGAGGTGACTCCGCAGTTCCCGAACAGATGACCCCGATGAAAAATATTGGTGTACTTACAATTGGACACCCTCACACTCGTTCCTGAAGCTCACACTCAGATTCGAGGAGCTCACACTCACACTCCCGCTGCTCATGCTCAGACTCGTGCTGCTAAAGCTCACACTGGGGCGGCCCATGCTCACCTAGTTTCAAACTAGACTAACATCATACTTCGAGATAGTTTTCAGTCATATATATGCAATATCGATTAAATAGTATACCAAAATCATGTTCACAAAATCGTGGGAGATCACTGAACTCCAGTCAAAATCAACGGCATCTATATTTGAGGAAGGTTCATTCGAGAACCCCATTGCATTACCTTGGGCTAGAATAATAGAATTCAGCCTAGTCTATGCTGCTCCAAATTCGTCGGTCCAGGCTGCATGTAGTCTAACATCTCATCTTATAATACAAATAAATCTCAAGCCTAAACAAGAAATGTCGACTTACACGCAACAGAGAATGGGTCATCCAGCGGTGTTTGCAAAGGCTGTGGCGATGGCAACTGAGTTTGCGCTGCAGCTAGAAAGATGATATTAATAACTAAACTAATCGAAGACTTGAAACTTACAGATTACTGCATAAGGATCAGTCACAGACTGCACTTGAGCTTTCAATCCGCGTATAGGAGCAGCACGACCAGAGGAGCTGGATTCCGCTGCTGATCTCTTAGCTCTGGACTTCGAGCCAGCAATCTCCCAAAGCTTGCTTCAGAGTTCTCTCACAGTGGCTTCAGCATTGACAGTTTGTTGGCGAAGATTGGCCACTGCTTGATTCTGACTATCCTGGACTTTTCTCTTGAGCTTGTAGCTACCTTAAAAAGTGAGTGATAGAGACATTTACTTGGGGCTCAGAATATATACACACTTGCTTCATGTCCTCAGCATCATCGGACCCATCACCATCCCGAGAGTCTGGGGAGAAAAGTTTCAGTAAAGTGGGAAGAAACAATGACTGAGTGGAAAATATACTGTCATCCTCCAATGGTTCATCAGAGTCATAGATATAGATAGATTCATTCCCATTTTGATCCTTCTCTACATGCATTCGCACAACTGCTGAAGTGGCGCATATTGCTGAGATGTCGATATCAGTGTCTTCTTGCTTGATATGAGGTTCTGAAGCTAGTAAAAATGCATTTAGAGATGGCTTAGTCTATAATAAAAGATCTGTATACATACGTGGGTCCTTTGTAAGAAGACCTTCATAGCCCTCATCTCGCAGATAGTCACAAAACATGTCAAAATCAATCCACATAAAGTTGAGGAACTTCATGGGATCCTTCTCAATATATACAACACTGTAATACTACCGAGTAAACGCGTGAGTGGTGTAGACAATAAAACGACGCGTGTCTGATGGAAGGGTAATGATGGGAATATGTACTTGATCACAAAATCTGTCTAAAATATGTACTGGGATGTGTCCGATGAGCTTTTGAAGCTGTTCGTTACCCTCTCACCCAACCATGGGTGCACCGGGAGATGGCGGTACAAGCAAAAGTATAATTTGAAATACAGTAAACAAAAAATCTCCTAATTTGTGTACACCTGCAGTTCATTCCTATGATCCTTCCGAATGTGAGTGTGGCCTTGCCGAGTATGAATATGGCCGGCCCGAGTGTGAGTGTGGGGACCAGGCACGAGTGGGAGTGTGTCCAGTTATACCCATATCTGTCAAACTGAGCATCACCAGACCCAACATCGTGGCTCCGCCAACGATGGCTTCATATCGATTAGTGGTAATATCAATCGATATCAGTGGGTATAGGGTTCTTAATTCACTGTATATAAGGACTTGCAAGCTTTGACGGCCGCTTGCTCGATCCCCCATCATGAGTGATTTACAGCACATCCAGTATGTCAATCATGTACATCGTAAATCATTCCGTTGTGCTAATTGTACACTGCTCTCCAGAGACTCAGAAATAACAGTAAACAGTGGAAGGTAACGGAGTTCTTTTATTGTTATAAGACTAGCAATCTGATGATAGGCGATTAGCGTGTTTCCACATGCTTCAGGTTTTACTGTAATCAATTCGAAATTCATTGTTATTTGTAAGTCAAATATTCTCATAAACATGGCATGTATTCAAGGATTTCTGGTTCTGAACAGCAAACAATGAAAAGGAAAAGATCCAAAAATGGCTAAATGCACCTGATTGTACCATAAACTTTCAAGTTGCAGATGACAAAAGAACTGAGGGTACTGGTCAATGGATCCTCAATCATCCTGAATATATCAAGTGGAAGCAAAGTCCAAGTGTACTCTGGATTCAGGGTAAAGGTATGGGAGATATTCCTGACACAACAAGCCTTTGCTGACAACCCATTGAAGCTGGATCAGGCAAGACCATCTTATCGTGAGTTCCATAATTCTAAGTTTCAAGATTATTGAAAGTCATCTTCTACCAGTACTACAATTATCAGAGACCTTGAGCAAGGAGCCCCAGAAAAGGTCTGGTATCACTACTTTGATTTGCGTGATAATACAGACCAAAAGTCTACATTTCGGGGCTACCTATTGTCTCTTCTGGTCCGGGTTGGTGCCGACAGTACAGGCAAAATTCATCCCGCATTAAAGGCACTGTTTGACAAATGCAGTAGGCAAGGCCTCGCTGGATCCTCGCCTACTGAAAAAGACTTAGCAATGGTATTGAAAGAAATCTTAGTGACTTTAAATTGGGGCTACATTGTACTGGATGCCATGGATGAATGTAGAGAATCTGAGAAGGTTTTGGAATGGCTGCAAAATCTACCTAAGCAGTTTTGCATTCTTTTCACAAGCCGTTCCACTCCAAGTGAAAAATGTTTCGAAATTTCATTGGATAGCTGGAATTCCAGGATAGATGAGGATATTGAAACTTATCTTGAGAAAAAAATCAAGTTTACAGGAGATTTAAGAGCTGAGGTTATAAAAATTTTGCAGAGAAAGGCTCAAGGGCAGTAAGTATGATTCTGAAGTATTTGTTATACCATAACTTTTAGATCTGATACTTATGGGCACAGATTCCGCTGGGTAGATTGTCAGCTGAGGGCGCTGGAGAATTGTGGTGGAATACCTGGAGCTGTCCACGAAGCTTTGGCAGATCTGCCTGAAGATCTGGAACAAACATATAGTCAAGCAATGGAGCGGACTTTCAAGAATAAGAGAACCAAAGAGTATGCTCAAAATGTCCTCTGGTGGCTTCTATATTCATTTGAGCCTCTGACTGTGGAAATGACTACTGAAATTCTAAAAGTGAATTTGCAGACTGACAGTGTAGAACAAGTCAATGGAATGAATGTTCCAATTCACGGAATCATTGATTCTACTTTAGTGGCAGTAGATACATATTCAAATGTGCAACTTGCCCATGCATCTGTGAAGGAGTTTTTGATTACCCAATACCATTCATCTCATGCTGTGGGATCATTCACCATTAATGAACAGTTGGCACATGAAAAGATTGCCCAAACATGCATAGTATATTTAATGGAACTCATGGGAAGGAATGATATAGAAGATGAAATATATGACTTTCCCTTAGGAGATTATGCTGTAAATTATTGGCCAAGGCATGCAGAACTTATTGAAGGCAAAAATAATGAGAGTCAGGTGCATTTAAAGATAGTAGAATTTGCTACAATCGGGATGCAATGTTTTTATAAATGGGTTGCAATATATGAAAGGTCTTGGGCTTGTGACTGGGATGAGGAAGAATGGAAAAATGCTAGCCCAATCTTCTACTTGATATGGGAAAAATTGTTGACAGCAAGTGACAAACTGTTGAATTTTTGCAATTGGTGCAATTTAAAGGAAGCCCTCTATGCTGCATCTGCCAATGGACATACAGCCCTTGTTCAGAAATTGCTGAGTTGTGGGGCAGATGTCAATGCTCAAGGAGGTAAATATGGCAATGCCCTTCAGGCTGCTGTACTAGATGCACAAAATGAGGGTATTATGAATGTTTTACTTGAGAAAGGAGCAAATGTCAATGCTCAGGGTGGCTTTTATGGCAATGCCCTTCAGGCTGCTGTAGCAAAACAAAATGAGGGCATTGTGAATGTTTTACTAGAGAAAGGAGCAGATGTCCATGCTCAGGGTGGCTATTTTGGCAATGCTCTTCAGGCTGCTGTGACAGTGAATGAGGGTATTGTGAATATGTTACTTGAGAAAGGAGTGGATGTCAATGCTCAGGGTGGCAAATATGGCAATGCCCTTCAGGCTGCTGTAGTTGCACAAAATGAGGGTATTGTGAATGTTATACTTGAGAAAGGAGCAAATGTCAATGCTCAGGGTGGTGAATATGGCAATGCCCTTCTAGCTGCTGTAGCAAGAAGAAATGAGGGTATTGTGAATGTTTTACTTGAGAAAGGAGCAGAAATCAATGGTCAGGGTGGCCAATATGGTAATGCCCTGCAGGCTGCTGTAGCTGCAGAAAATGAGGGTATTGTGAATGTCTTACTTGAGAAAGGAGCAGATGTCAATGCTCAGGGTGGTGAATATGGCAATGCCCTTCTAGCTGCTGTAGCAAGAAGAAATAAGGGTATTGTGAATGTTTTACTTGAGAAAGGAGCAGATGTCAATGCTCAGGGTGGCCTATATGGGAATGCTCTTCAGGCTGCTGTAGTTGCAAAAAATGAGTGCATTGTGAATATTTTACTAGAGAAAGGAGCAGATGTCAATGCTCAGGGTGGCGAATATGGCAATGCCCTTCTAGCTGCTGTAGTAAGAAAATATGAGGGTATTGTGAATGTTTTACTTGAGAAAGGAGCAGATGTCAATGCTCAGGGTGGCCTATATGGGAATGCTCTTCAGGCTGCTGTAATTGCAAAAAATGAGTGCATTTTGAATGTTTTACTTGAGAAAGGAGCAGATGTTAATGCTCAGGGTGGCTTTTATGGCAATGCCCTTCTAGCTGCTGTAGCTGCACAAAATGAGGATATTGTGAATGTTTTACTTGAGAAAGGAGCAGATGTCAATGCTCAGGGTGGCAAATATGGCAATGCCCTTCTAGCTGCTGTAGCAAGAAAATATGAGGGTATTGTGAATGTTTTACTTGAGAAAGGAGCAGATGTTAATGCTCAGGGTGGTGAATATGGCAATGCCCTGCAGGCTGCTATAGCTGTAGAAAATGAGGGTATTGTGAATGTTTTACTTGAGAAAGGAGCAGATGTCAATGCTCAGGGGGGCTTTTATGGCAATGCCCTGCAGGCTGCTGTAGTTGCAGAAGATGAGGGTATTGTGAATGTTTTACTTGAGAAAGGAGCAGATGTCAATGCTCAGGGTAGCGAAGATGCCAATGCCCTTCGAGCTGTAATAGCAAGAAGAAATAAGGGTATTGTGAATGTTTTGCTTGAGAAAGGAGCAGATGTTAATGCTCAGGGTGGCTATTTTGGCAATGCCCTTCAGGCTGCTGCAGCCTTTAGAAATGAGGGTATTGTGAATGTTTTACTTGAAAAAGGAGCACATGTCAATGCTCAGGGTGGAAAATATGGCAATGCCCTTCAGGCTGCTGTAGCTGCACAAAATGAGGGTATTGTGAATGTTTTACTTGAGAAAGGAGCAGATGTCAATGCTCTGGGTGGCTATTTTGGCAATCCCCTTCAGGCTGCTGTAGCAAGAAATGAGGGTATTATGAATGTTTTACTTGAGAAAGGAGCAGATGTCAATGCTCAGGGTGGCTATTTTGGCAATGCCCTTCTGGTTGCTGTAGCAAGAAAAAATGAGGGTATTGTGAATGTCTTACTTGAGAAAGGAGCAGATGTCAATGCTCAGGGTAGTGAATATGGTAATGCCCTTCAGGTTGCTGCAGTTGCACAAAATGAGGGTATTGTGAATGTTTTACTTGAGAAAGGAGCAGATGTCAATGCTCAGGGTGGCAAATATGGCAATGCACTTCAGGCTGCTGTAGCTGCACAAAATGAGGCTATTGTGAATGTTTTACTTGAGAAAGGAGCAGATGTCAATGCTCAGGGTGGAAAATATGGCACTGCCCTTCAGGCTGCTGTAGCTGCACAAAATGAGGGTATTG
>KN834768.1:332236-362823 GCA_000827265.1 Collybiopsis luxurians FD-317 M1
ATTGTGAATGTTATACTTGAGAAAGGAGCAGATGTCAATACTCAGGGTGGCAAATATGGCAATGCCCTTCAGGCTGCTGTAGCTGCACAAAATGAGGCTATTGTGAATGTTTTACTTGAGAAAGGAGCAGATGTCAATGCTCAGGGTGGAAAATATGGCAATGCCCTTCTAGCTGCTGTAGCTGTACAAAATGAGGGTATTGTGAATGTTTTACTTCAGAAAGGAGCAGATGTTGATGCTCAGGATGGCAATATAGCAATGCCCTTCGAGCTGCTGTAGCAAGAGGAAATGAGGGTATTATGAAGGTTATACTTGAGAAAGGAGCAGATGTCAATAGTAAGGGTGGCCAATATGGCAATGGCCTTCTTGCTGCTGTAGCTGCAGAAAATGAGGCTATTGTGAATGTTTTACTTGAGAAAGGAGCAGATGTTGTAAGTCCACAATAAAGGGACAGATTGTTCTTATCACTTTTCCAATCCCTTAATTTCCCATAATCCTATGCATAAATGGTCAAGAATAAATTGACTAACTTCATTGTTTCTCTGCCACCTGCCATGTTTTACTTTTTCTCAATGGCAATGATTATGCTGCAGTTTGAGAGTTACCTCTGGATCTTTGGCAGCTGGATTAAGAGCATAGACAGCTTGGATAGAAGCAAAAATACATAGTGACCTACTTGTCCACAATCTTGAAATGCTCTATTTTTATTCCCTGCTCTTTCTAGGAACAAAGCTAGAATACAGAACCACAATGTACCAACCCTTTATTTGTTACACATCAGTCCCCTCAACAATATCAGTATGTGCTCCAAGTCAAACAGCAGTAAATATATGAACCATGAAAGTGTGAAGCATCAACTTTTGTCCAACTTGCCCAAAATAGCATTCCATCAATAGTAATTCTGGCCTGCCTGAGAAACCATTACTGCTTGTGACTTGCAACTAGGGCTGCTTTTTTATATTGAGCTGGCAAAATTTGGCAGGGACAAGTTAGGTGGAATTCTGTAGGTAAAACTGAATGAATTAATGTACTTGTTAGACCCAAACTATTTCATGTAGATAGGTTGTGTGGTGTAGTAGCTATGGGAATGCAATGATAGTTGTATACTGAAGTACTAAGTGTAGATGTTTCTGTAGAAACAACAATCAGTTATGAGTGGTTAAGTTGCTACTCACTGAGTTTGTCAGAGACAAAGTTGGAAGAGAGAAAACTTGTGGAGCAAAGCTAGTATTCAAGCAGTTAAGAAACTATGTGAACTTTTTGTAATACAAGTTGAGCTACAATATTTATACTAAAGCTACTAACCCCTATAACAACATGTATTGTACCCTAAAACATGTAGCATGTAATAATAATGAACCCCAGAGTACAACTACTGACAGATATAAGTAATGGTTCATATGTTGTACAGCATAATATATGACATGTGTAGATAGATGGACAAATAGCATAAATGTAGCTATGAGAGAGTTGTAATATCTGAGATAATGAGTAATCAACTATATACAAATATGAAACAATATATGTGGATTGATCAGATCAGTGTAAGTACTAATTATAGTTCATATTGATCAGATGATCCACAATGATACATGAAAGCGCCAATATCATTTCAACACTCCCCTTCACTAAGAGTATCAGTGTGTAGAAAGAAATTTAATTCCTAGCTGAGATTGGAATTTTTCAAACTTCAGGTATGCAAGATTCTTGGTAAAGATATCTGCAACATTGTTGTCAGTGGGGACATAGAAGAGTTCAATTTCCCCTAATTCAACTTGTTCTCATACCTAATGATAGTGAATAGCAATATGCTTAGATTGGCACTCTTGTACTGGATTCTGTGCAATGAATAAAGCACCTTGATTATTGCCACATAAAGGTAGAGATCTGATCTCAATACCTATCTCAGAGAAGAGTGATCTAATCCACATAAGTTGACAGCAAGAGTCTGAAAGAGCCATATATTCTGCCTCAGTGGATGAGAGTGCAACAGTCTTCTGTTTATGAGAAGTCCAGCAGATTGGACTGTTTGCAAGTTTAACAATCATGCCGGTGTGAGATTTTTGATCATCTGCATCAGATGCCCAATCTGAGTCACAATATGCTAGAAATCCTTCTTCTGAAGATCCATCAAATACTAGCTCATAATTTTTAGTGTTAAGAAGATATTGAACAATATACAGAGCTTTGGCAAGATGATCTTTTGAGGGATTTGCACTATATTGACTTAATTTGATTACTGCATAGGCAATGTCAGGTCTTGTGCCTAGCATCAGATATAACAGAGATCCAGTGACACTTTGAAAGCATCTGTGTAATTCTACATCAAATTTTCCAGTGTTTTCAGTAGGATTATATGCTGAAGGTAAAGAAGTCCTTGCTTCCTTAGTGTCAACCATTTGGAATTGTTCAATGACCTTTTGAAGATAAGGTCATTGGTGAAGAACAAGTTTTCTTTTGGAGCAATCACATTGGATCTGCATACCCAAAAATTCCTTTGGTTCACCTAAGTTATGGCATTCCCAAATCTTCATGAATTCATGCTTCTTTTTCATTACAAGATCCTTATTAGATCCCATGAATAAAGCATCATCCACATATATAATGGCAATTACAGTTTGCCCTTTTTCTTTGAAGAGATATTCACCAGCATCTGAAGTACAGCGCTTAAATCCCAGTTTACCCACGGAGGCATTACATTCCTTCCACCAGGATAAGCTTGCCTGTTTCAGACTGTAGAGTGCTCAGTGTAGTTTCCAAACCTTGTTTCTATCCTTAACAAAGCCTTCAGGTTGTTCCATGTAGATTTCTTCATTGAGTTTGCCATAGAGAAAAGCCTGTTTTACATTGAGTGTCTGGATTTCCCAGTCCTCTAATGCAGCTAAGGCAAGAAGTAATTGTACAGTTTCAAATTGTGCTGCAGGCAAGAACAACTTGTTATAGTCAACTCCTTCAATTTGTGAGGATCCTTTTGTAACAAGTTGGGCTTTCTTTCAACCATCTGATTTTACATTAAGAACCCAGCTGCATTTTATGGATTTTTGACCTTCAGGAAGTTTAACTTCCTCATATACTGATTGTTTCTTTAATCCATCTATTTCATCTTTACATGCTTGATCCCATTCTTTGTGCTCTTTGGGAGGCAAATGTTGGTAGTGTTTTCTCAAAGTCCAATTGGAAGGATTATTTTAGCCCATTGCTTGCCTATCAAGGCCATCTATCATGGCCAACAGATTGAGCAAATGAGAAAGCAAGTAATTTTGTAAATCTACTCCCCCTTCCTGAACTAGTTGAGACAAAAGTGCTTCTGCATTGTTCAATTCTACATCTGTATCTGGAGGATTTTGAGGGGGAGTCTGTTGAACTGGTTCAGGAGGTAAATTATTGTGACCAGTTTGTGTTCTTCATCCACCTTGAGTAACAGGAGTTGGTATAAAACCAGGACAGGAAGGAGCTCTACATATTCTAGGTCCAGGATTCAAATGTTGCCATTCTAAGACATCCTCTGGATTATAACTAAGAGGATCAGGTCTGGGTGGAGGCAGTTGTTGATTTTGATTAGGTGGAAATTCATCCATGTTAGAATCATCTAATACAGAGGGAGAAGGAGTGCAAGCAGGATCATCACCTGCAGATGGATTATCCATTGATGTATGATGCTCTTGGATAGAAGCATCATCATTTAAATCATTGTCATTATCACCATTAGGTGGATGACTCTGATTATCATTGGGAGAAGTAAATGGTATATTTGAGTCTGGAATATATGGATCAAATGAAGGTAGGTCAGGCTCTTCACCAGGGTTAGACTGGATAGGTTTGGAGGGTCTCTCATTACTGTTTTCATCTGATTTACACCTTGGAAACCATTTTTCATAAAAGGTGCCTTGGGTGGCAGGATAAATAGTATTATCATTACACATGAATAAATATCCTTTGCTTCCTTTATCATAACCAATGAAGGTCATTGCTTCAGAGTGTGGTTCAAATTTATTTGTGCACTTGTTGACAGGAACAAAGACATAAGTGCCACACCCAAAGGTTTTAAAGTATGAAACATCAGGTTTCTTTTTAAGAAATATTTCAATTGGTGTTTTCCAGTTCAATCAATGTAATGGTGTTCAGTTGTATACATGCAATGCAGTGGAATGAGAAAACTCCCACCATGACTCTGGACAGCAAGCGTGATGATGCATTGCTTCAGACTTGTCTAAGAGTGTGTGATGTATACATTCTGCATAACCATTTTGTTGATGAACATGGGGTTCTGACATTTGAACTTCAATTCCTTCTGATTTGAGATAAGCCATAAAATCTTTAGAGAAGAATTCTCTCCCTCAATCCATCATGAAAACCACCCAAAGCCAGGAGACATTGGAATATTCCTGAGGATGCCTAGGAAGTTGTCCAATTCCTGGGCCCCTCCAGGGACCCAGTGTTACCTGGGAAGCAGGGGATATCCAGGCTATGGCCTTTTTCCCACCCTTCCTGAGGGTCCCTGGGAGAGCCCTGATATGTTCCTGGTGTAACCTTCAGTCATCCTGGAAGAGGCTTAAAGTGATGATCCAAAAAGTAAAAAATATTTCCATAAAAGGAATATAACACCTTTGATATTTCATATACAGAAAAAAGTAATCAATATCAGTAAGATACACTAGCAAAAATTGGCACTACTACTAAGCCCTACTGATGTTCCAGTGCTGCCTTTTCCAATGCATCCTGCAAATCCTCTACAAGCACTGATTTGGGAAGTTCAAACTTGACTTCTGTACTGACGCCTGAACTTTGCTGAGTATGGCTTACTTTAAGGTGAGATTTTAGCTGTCAAAGGTTGATATACAGTTTGTCCATGATATTCTCAGGAACACTCTCAGGAGGAATCCATGCAAATACAGTTCCATGTGAACCAGCCGAAACATGAATGCAAAGTCACCCAGCCTCATTCACAGCTTGCACCAATGCCAGACAAAGTAGACAAAGTTTTTTACATACCCCCACCCAGATCTCCATAACCTGTCCATCCAAAAACTGGTTAGTTGAATGTACAATTGAGATCAGTTGCCACTTACCTCACAAGACTCCACCAATAGATATTTAGACATCAATGCAGCTTCTGCATGGCATTTTGCACAAGCAGCAGCCTCATTGATTTTGGTAGCAATTGCATCAGCATTGAACTGCCATTTTCCTGGGTAGATATCCTGTAGAAATGCAGCAGTTGTGGGGATATCGAGCTGATGATGAGGGGCCCCTGGAGGAAGACAGTAGAACTCGAGGTCTTGAAAATACTTGTCTTTGATAGTGTCTCACAAGACTGAACAAGCAGTGAGCCAGCCTGTGGCTGCATCTAGAAAGCGCAATACTTGTGTGGAGCTATTATTGGACTGACCCTCTTGTCAGTCTAGAGTGAAATTCATAAACTAAATAGCAAATCCCCTTGAATGAAAAATTTCTCACTGGGGAGCCAGAGATCTTCTTGATAGTTGATCGCCTCTTCAAGGAATGGAGCTTCCTCCTGGAGTTTCAGCAAATCTTGAGGGGAGGCCCCCTTCACTAGTTGGTTGTCCAATTTTCAGGAAGTAGTCACACTCGCTGTTCAAGAAGTCAACATAGAATAAGAGAGAGCATAAAATAATAACATACAGGCATTGGTTAATGCAGATTGAAAGCTGTTGACTGGGAGAGAAAAAATATGCTTGATGACCACACAGACAGCAAGGAGGCTACTGAGAAAAAGACAGATCTTTTGGATGGTGATTTGATCTGGTCATGCACTTTTTACTTTCAGCTTCATTTTCCAATCATCCAAGAGAGTCTCCTTGAGAAAGGTCCAGACACAATTGAAGAATTTGCACCAACCATGAATGTTCAATGTGTCAACATCCACCCAAAAGATATTCTCCTCCTCTTAGTCCTGCTTCATTGCAATGAACAGGCTCAATAGTGCTTGTTGGAGCAAAGACATGGTGATCTTGAATGTTCCAGGCCAATTCATCTCCAAAATTTCTGTAAGAGAAGACTCGAGGATTTTGAATGGGGTCTGGCCACTCCAAAAACTTTGTATATATTTGACTTGCCATGCAACTTTGTGAATGGAACAATAGATGGAAAGGAGGATGAGGGAACATTTGTGATCTTCTGTATGTTGAGATTCATCAAGACTTTGGAGGTAAAGTAAAACATTGATCACATCTGTAGAATGTTGGTTGAAGGTGATGGGGCTGTGGACAAAATAGATTAAGGACAATATCAATATGAAACATTGAAGAATTTACCCTGAGCATTCACCAAAACTACAAAGCAGCTGCTGTCCATCGGCAGGAGTTGTCAAGATCTCCTTCTCCATTGTCTCCCTTGCTTCATTGGAAAACAATTCATTGATTGCTAAGATAGGACAATCGCTGACCCTCACAATGGCATTGATTACAGGAGTGTCTCAAGAGGATACTGTGCCAGTGTATAATATGGTGGATAGTGCATTCAAGATTGCCATTTGCCCTGCATTGGGATTGTGAAATTGAATGTGCTTGTCCAACCCCAAAGCACACCAGGCAGATGACAACAATAGGGTATGAGTTTTCTGGCTGAGGGAAACAGACATGGTGGAAGAAAGCTAAGTTGGCTGATTATTATGAATGACAGAGGAATTGATTGGCAATGATGATAAATGCCATGCAGCATTTATATGTTGGCAACTGAATACATCTATGTGATGTTGGTGGCGAGCAGGAGCTTAAGGTGAGAAATGCAGTGATCCAGATCAGCAGGGTCAGGACAGCTATCCAAATTCAAGTTGTTGGCAAGCAGTCTCTGGCCTCTTTCACTTGAGAAGTTAGCAGTAGGGCCTGCATACTTGCAAAATGCCTGCATCAACAATGGCAACATGAAAAGCTCAAGCCAAAATGATCAACACATTACCAGAGCTACTAATCCAGAATTGAAGATTGCACATTCGATTGCTGAATTCTAATTAAGTTTGCACCTCATTCAAGTGATGCTGGAAGTTGAGATTCCACAGTGTAGCACTGAAAAGGTAGACCATTGGAACAAGTGTGTGTGATGAAACTATATTCCATACCTTAGCCCACAAGGTCAATGCTTTGTCCCAGTTGGCCAATCGCTCTTTGGGACAGGGACAACAGCCTCGAATGAGCAATAATTGACTAGATTACTCAACACTCTACAGCTGTACTTGGTATTGCAAATCTTGGTAGGATGGATTGTGGACATACTGAATGGCATGCTGCATGAAATCTTCCCATTTCTTGATGCACACTGCAGCTTTGTAAGGTCAGCAAGTTTTCCACACTGAATGTCCATACAAGGAGATCATACAGATCCATTATTCAAATAAGTAATCTGTGAAAGCAATGAGGGTCGACAGTTGTGTGCCAATAGCATGAGGTGCCCATTGAGCTTGGGACTCATGCTCCTGCCCACAAGGCCTCTGAGATGTGATGGGTATATCTGGTATTATTTTATTTCCTTCTCCTTAAAACTAGACAAAGGATATTGAGACCCAGTCAATGACAATTCTTATGCTATCTCACCTGAGTTGTGGAAACATCTTGGCAATGTGCAGGCAGAGCAGCACGGTCAGAGAGGAATGGTTCAGAGTAGATGGCTGTCAAAGCCATAGCTATATCCCTAGCACAAAATTGAAACTCTGTGATGGTGGGAACAAATAGATCACATGACCAAGTTGGTGTGCATTGTGCAATCAAGATTCAGAGAGTAGATACAAGACCACACTTTTGCTGGTGTTGTGTTTTTGTTGAGACTGATGCAAATAAGGGAATTGATTGCTTCAATTCTTCTATTGGATCATTTACACAATACCAATACTCTTGGAGCACTATCAATACAAAGGAAATACAATGTAGAGCAAAACAGCAACTGAAAGCAAAAATAAAGATAGTGATTGGAAAAGAAAATGTGATCTATAAACTATTGCACTTGGGCCTCCTAAAGTACATTGTTCAATCAGCATTAGTATTAAATCAGGGCAAGACCGCGCCATACCTGATCAACAAATTCCATAGCTTCTTCACACCTAATAAGCCAAATTGACAAGACTTTCTGGTTGTTGAAAAGTACACCATAAAATTTGTCAACAGTCACTAACATCTCTGGTTGGAATGTAGTCACAATAAATTGTGGAGTGAAAGATAATGATTGAATCATGGCTTCAGAATGTGTCTTAGAATCACACATGAATAACAGGAGGGAGTCAAAACTCACAAGCAACTGCCGTTCAGTATTGCGCATCCAGATTGGCATCAATCTATAATAGTTTTAGCCACTATTTACACACAACAAGCATAGGGGAGCTTACTTCATCAAATAGATAGAATGGCGCAGGGTCACATTTTTGGATGGCAAAAACTGGAAGGAGGTTAGAACATTGAGCTGCAATCTTGTTTTGAAGAAGTCACCAGTCTCTGCAGATTCTGTATCTTGTTTGAAATATTGTTGGCCTCTTTCTCCATACCTATTGAGCAAGCAATGAAAATAAAGAAGGGGAAGATTTCAATTATTAGTACCTTGGGTCTTCCTTGTTAAGGTTGCAATAGACAAATCAAGAGATTCAAGCTCCTTCAGCCATGCCTCAAGATTATCAGCAAAACCACTGGCTTCTCCTTTGGGCTCTGCCAGAAGGTCAATCTTTAATCAAAGTTCTTCTTGATGGCAGCAAAGTTTTTTATTCAGTTCAATTTTGATTGCATTCCTCCTACTCCCTCAGGTGTTTCAGACTCCCGCCTAATGATTTGAGTATCATTGTTTGCAAATTGAGCATCCACATTGGAGGAGGGTTGGACAGGGAGTACTTGGGTTGCTCTGACACAGAGGGAGGTGCATCTGTGAGTTCCCAAGGGTGGATGGAGATTCTATTAGTGGCCATGAGGACAGCAGGGGGAATGGTGATCCTGCCAAGCTTGAAGCATATGCAGGAGATGCAGATCATATGAAGGGTGACATGTCTGTTAACAACATCCATATTGCCAAACTCAGTAATGAGTCAGTTGGATACTGCTGCATCTCATTTCTGGGCTTCATTGACAGCGGAGAGGGAGGGAGTGCCAGTCATGGCTGTGGAAGTTCCAGCAGGGAAAGTGAGAGCCTGAGGAGTGGTGCCAGTAAGCAAAGTCAAGGGCTTGGTTTTCAAGGAAGGTTTTGATTTGGTCATGAAACAGCCAACGACATACATCTGCCAGACAAGGAACAGTTGTGAGGGATATTAGCTAGGAAGATACAGCAATGGGATCTACCCATTTTTCATCCCATGCTCCAATGCTAAGATGTAGCTTGTATCTAGTGAAAGCCAGTAGTTCCTTGACAAAATAAAAGTGCATAGCTGGGAAGATAGGCTAATCAGAACAGTTGGAGTGTGAATTACTGATATTGATGCTTACGGGAAAGAGGTAGAATGCCTCCGACACATAGAAATTGAGGAAAGAGCTCCATTGCAGCTTTCATTTGAGTGCAGTCAAGAACCTAAGTAAATTTTGTTCAATGGTAGGTATTACAGGGAGATGAGGGATTAGACCAACTTTAGGGTATGAGGAATTGCTCATATGTATATTAAAATTGCTTTCATCTAAAGCTATGAAAAAGACTGAGTCTTTGAATTGTGAACAAAGTAGAAAATCAACAACTTACTAACTGAGGTTTTATAGAGAGTCTGAAACTCAAAAGGGTGAGCTCCAACAGGCATTATTCCTTCCAGCCATTTCTCCATTCTGAGATTGGGAGCATCCAACTTTTTTCTACCTGTCTTTCCAGCCAAAGTTAATGCAAATGAACTGTGCATTCATTGAAAGAGGTACAGAGACTGAAGTAGACAGAGAGGCACAAGAATGTGAGGAAATTTATGAGGGATTACTTCAAGGCATCCATTGACAGTGAGTATATGTGTATTCTACCTTGAATTTCTTTATTGAACTCAAATATAGGCATTGCATTGATGACTGGAAATGTGAGGATTGCATACCTACCACTATTGGGCCCCTCAATTTGAGGAGATGGTTTCTGCTTATATGGACTGGGAGTACAATGAGGAGCATGGCTATCAAATGCCAGAGGTCCTGGAAGGTTACCCCTCATTGGATTTGCAGGTTGTGGACATCTTTAGTAAGTGATCTTGTTGAATTAGCTGAGGGCATTCTAACACATTACTGAAGGTACTTTCTGGTGTTATATACCATTGACAGGGGATGTCTATCAAGCTACCAGCATCATCCAAGCCGGCATTGTTCTTGCTTCTCCCCTGAAGCATACCTTTAGCTTTACCATTTGAACACTCAGCCTATATCATAAGCTTTTTTGCCATTGTCCTCACCTCTCCATTCAGCCCTTTGTCAAAGCCCTCTGTGATCTTCATGGCCTTCATTTCAAACCCTACCTCATGCAACAACTCAGCACCGCTTATGATATTTATTTGGAAATCAAGAGTTGCATCTGCAAACTTGTTTTTGGAGCACTGGGTTGAAATACCCCTAACTGGCACCTCATGCACAGCTGCCCATCTTATCAACATGAGCTCAAGGAAGATGAGGACATGGAGATACAGATGATGGTTTCAATGGACAGAAACAACTTATTAAAGCAATTTGAGTGTCGCACAGATCCTGCTGATGAGTTGAATGCTGAAGCAGATGCCTCTGGGGTATGTGAATGATCAGATCCTCGAGAAGGTGGGGGAGATTACTTCCTTTCTCATCAGGAAGTGGATCAGTGGGAGGAGGATAAGTGGGAGGATATCCCCTGTTGGATCCCAAAGAATAGCTACCGGGAGTGGGTCTGGGAGACAGGGAGATGTGAGGACAAGTGGGCAAACATGTCCAATGCACATACTGCCTGCTCTTCAGCCAGATTCAATGAGAATGGGATCTTTCTTCTCACCTGTCACCATGGATTCTCACTGTCTTTCTGCAATATGGTAAAGTCAGGTGAAGCATGTGTCTCATATTTTTCTTAGCCTGGAACCCTTACTAACTTAGCTATAGAGCCAAATATTCTCTTGCAACTCTTCATCGCTTTCTCAAAGCTGAACATGATTACTGTCAAAGTAACAGCGAACTCACACTGCCAAAGGGCAAAGTTTGTGTGGCCTACAACATCAACTGCAGGAACTCAAAGACAGTTCTCTGAAGCCCCCTTGCCACTCTTGCTCAGTACATGGGTTATCAACCTGTTATTGGGACAATGCACAGATATGTGCATGAACAAGCCTGCCAACTCTCCTTTCTCCTTCTCTATGTTAACAGTGCCAGTCTCAAAGATGGGGAGAACAATGAACAATATTTCTCCAAATCAAATGCCTTGGCCTCAGCAACACAACATGCCAGTTGATTCCATTGCCGCCAGATGATCTCCAAGTATGTGTACCATAATGACAACTTTGAAACCTATCCCAATCTCAGCTGCTTTCTCTACTCTCACTACAAAAACTGCCTTTGAATTCTCAGTGCCTCCAGTTCCCTTGGAAAACAGCTAAAAGCCACTGGTATTAATGATGCAAATGTCATTTTCCAACAGCTAGAAGAGGAGGCTCAATATCTTCAAGCTCATTTATGAGAGCCACCAGAGGAAACACTCCAGATGGAGTACTTTTCCAAGCTCAAGGCTTACTATCAAAGCTGCAACAACATCAAAGAGCTACACAAGGTCTGGTCTTCCTATAAACCTGGAGAAGTAGACTACATGGCCCATATCAAGTGAAGCTGATGACACACTATTGAGATGGAGCACAAACTTCTGGCTGATGTTCAGTCTCTTGAGTGAAAACTTGGTATCACAGAGCAATGGAAGAAAGGGTCCAAGGAGTGGAAAAATACTGCAAAACTAGTCAATACAGTGAGGTATTGATGAATGTTGGACAAGTTGGAGGGGTTGTTGGTTGCCCGAATCTTTGAAATGGGGTGTCTCAATGTTTCTGGCACTGGTGAGTGGCTTTCATGTATGTATGCTCTTAAGTCACAGTTTCTCTTTTCTACAGGATACAAAATGTGAAGAGAACTTGCACAGGCCCTCAAGAAACAGTCTAAAAGTATAGAAATGGCCCTAAATGACTACAACAATGCTGCCAGTGGCATGAACCCACCACAACCCATTCTCAACTGGGAAGAAGTTGTTGACCACAGCTTCCTCTCCGAATTTGATATACTCCAGGATACTCATGAGGACATCTAACAGCAACCATAGGCTCAACCTGCAACACAGACCCTCATTACTCAATTCTTCAAAACCATTTGCACAGAGGAGGAGCTTCATTGTGTTCACCAAGAGATTTGACAATTATACTCTTTCATGTGCCAGGAGACTCAGGAGCTGATTGAAAAGGAGATGGAGCTGAAGAACTGCCCCAAGTTAGCCCTTCAAGTTAGGAAGTACCACTTACTAGGACTCCCAGAGATATCTCAGATATCTCTCAGAGAGCCTAGGATTTGGCCTTAAACCTAGGAAGCTTAGGTAGCCCAAGCTACCTAAAGTATCTGCAGGTGCCTAGGATTTGGCCTATTTTCTGGGAGTCCTCAGGCTCCCTCAGGCTTCCAATATTTGCCTGGGCTTTAGGTCATTTTCCTGATGTAGAACATGGTCAGGCCAATGAGCAGCATTGCTGACAACTTATCTCTATCACCAAACTCTGTGGATTTGATTGGAAGACCAATGGCAAGTATTTCTCAGTAGGCACATCTGTTGAACACTGCCCAACCTCATACAATGATCTGGGGATACAGGAGGATGGACAGGAAGCAGCAGAGGAAGTCAATGAACAGCAGGAGGAGGAGGAGGAGGCAGAGGTTGTCCACCAAGTTGATGCCCTTATCTCAGTAGTCGATGCTCAATAGTATATTGTATCACTTATAAAACTATGCCTTATATGATAAATGGCAGGATCCTGATGCCCGACAACTGACACTTGACACCGACAGACACTTGATGATGGGATCAGTGTTGTGCCATCCCCGAGGCTCATAGTGCTCAGATATATAGTAGAGGTTTATTCATTTTATTCATATCTTGGGGAAAGGCCAAAACACTATGTAGATAATGAATTGATGATCTGATCAATTAAATCTATATATTGAAGTAGGTGGGATTATCAGGTGAGATCTGCATGAACAAAATCCAATGGATGTTCTGCTTGTTTCTCAGAATTAGGGTAAGATTTGGCAGCAGCCTTTCCAAGCACACAACCTTGACATGGCAAATCTTCAGATAGAACAGAAATTTTAGGAAGACCTTTTACATTTTCAGAAGCATTGCATAAAACTATTTTACCTGGATGTCCAAAATGGTTATGCCAAGTGTTATAATCATTAGTCTTTTGACTAGCCATATGTTGTTGTGGATTTTTGAATTTTTATTGGCAGTTTGTACAGGAATAGGATCAGGGAATTTTTTATAATCAGCAAAATCTTCTATATGTGGTGTAAAATGCCCAGAAGCTCCAGAATCTAAGAGCCATGCTGTTAATTCCCAATCAAAACTATTGTTAGCATTCTTATTTAAACAGTGCACATTTTGCAAATAAATTTTATTATCCACATCAAGTGGAGAAGCAGAAACATATTTATTTGTATTTACAAAGTTCATATCAGATACTATGGCATATTTTGAGAAATCCAAATAAGTAGAGGCTGAAGATTTCAGTTTTTGTGCACATAGTTTAGAGAACATCTGTTTAGTACAGTGCAACTGATTAGTAATGTTTCTCTTAAATTTAGAGAGTGCTACTTGCCAAAAATAAGTTTTTCATCACCAGAGCCACATTCTTTCTCATCCATGTCATTCATATAAGTATCTCCCAGGTCATTACCACACTCATTGACAAGATAAGAGTTGTAGAAATTGTCAAGATGTATGGCTAATTCTTCAGCCAACAAATCAATCTCTTCTTCTTCCTTCTTCATATTAGCCAGAATAGGATCATGAGGTTCCTTGGAGGATCCTTGAATGAATTCTGGTTTGGTCTTGGAGACACCTTTAAGAGGAGTCTGACCAACAGGTGGTTTGATAAGAGGAGAAGTAGAAGAAATGGCAGAAATATCATCTGGAAAAATGGTCTGAGCCTCAGGTTACCTAGGAGGCAACCTGGAGCAACCTGAGGGACCTGGGCAACCTAGGTGGTCTGTGCAACCTGGGTGAACCTCAGGTAACCTAGGAAATGCCAATATCCTGGGCAAACCTCAGGTATCCTTCAAATACCTGAGGAGTGATGCTGTAAATATTACCAAATAAGGCAAAAGTATATTGAATATATATACCTATGCTTTAATCTATCCTAAATGCATGACAAGGACACCTTCTTAGTTGTAGATAACTCATAGAAACTGAAATTTGACATAAGTCACATGATGCAACTCTGTGAGCTGTCTACAATCAAAATAATTTTCATATGGTCAAAACAAGTATATCACAATTATACCATACTATATACACATATGTACATGTATAAGCTCTTTACTGTACTTGAGTATATTAGGTATATTAGGTTAATACTAGTATACTGTAATACATTATAAAGTATAATACCTGACAAAAATGTACACCATATATACTATACATAAAATATGTACAAGTTCAATACTACTACTACTACTACCACACAAGTACAATAGCTCACTATATACAGTAGAATAGAGTACAAACAGTAATATATAAAGATATATTATTTTTACTTATTAACCCTTTATGCAACCTGGGGTAACCTCAGGTAACCTGAGCCAACCTGAGCCAACCTGGGGCAACCTGAGACAACCTAGGACAACCTAGAGCACCCTAGGATATAGGGGTTGGACTGTGGAAACCTAGGTAACCTAAGTACTTGAAATGTCCTATGCTTCTTAGGTTTCTTGAGGTTGTTATAATTTAACCCCAAGCTCAAGCTATTTTTCCTGATGAAAGCCCAGGCTACCCAGGCTGGCCAAGGGATGCCCCCTAAATCCTAGGCAACCTTGGGCTCTCTGAGCATCCTGAGGCCATTTCAAAGCCATTTTCAACTGGCCTTAGAGGCCCCAGGGAGCCCAGGTCATCCCAGGGATCCTCAGGGGTTAAGGACAAAGATGCATGTGCTCATACTCATATATCCATTGTCTCTGCCTGCATAGCGACAGCTGAATATCACCCTGAGGGTTACTTTCAACTTCTTACCAAGCTCCCACCACCCTGTCTCTTGATCCACCCCCCCCCCAATCGATGGCAAGAAAACTGGTATACTTGCCCATTAGTCCATACATTGTTCCCAGTCTGATGATATCATTCTTGAGCCATGTTTGTAGGTTCCTATCATCAAATGAGCGGGATTGGGGATGGGGATGTGAGTGGGAGGTAGATTCGGATGGGCCTGGGAGTGGTAAGGAATACAGGTGTTTCTTATTCTCGAGGTCTGTGATGAGAGCTTTCGCTGCTAGGATATGAATAATCGGATGAGGGCCCACTGCAGTGCTGCTGCTGCTACCTGCAACATCAAACAGGTGGTATGTATCGACAATTAGTACCTCCATGTCAATACTTTCACCCGACGTAGAGAATGTTGCGCATAATGTAACACATCTTGATTTGAACCGGTGGGTAAAATATTTTCTACTGTGAATAGCATATATCTGTGTCCTTGTCCCAGAAAAGAAATCCAATTGATTCAGAAATGGAGGTGATTGTTGAATATTCGATATCGGGGTAAGGAATCAGAGTCTGGCGCCCATAAGAAGCTGTTAGCCTGGCTGGGCGAGATTTCGGGATCGGAAAGACTACTAGAACCAGGTAAAGCGTAGACGGGACCTGGGATCGCTGGACGTATGTCCACATAATCCTCACCCATTGCCTCTACAGTATACTCGTGGTCAATCACATTCCAATCATCATCTTGAGGAGCCACAAAGCTAGGCTCCTTTTCCTCCTCAGGCCAAAGAATCTCCACCTCTACAGGAGGCGTCCTCACACCTCGTACTAATCTAGCACACTTTCCAACCATCTCCTCTCCCTCCCTAACATATATTGAAATACCATGTCCTGCACGAGCTATACTATCGCACATGTCCGACGAAGCACCGTCGCCTATACCCTGCGTGAACACCCGCAGGAACGCGTTCCGGTTGAGGGGCTTGGAGTTTCCAGGGTTTTCAGGTGGTGCTAGGGTTTGAGTCGCATTCTCAACGGTGCAGATGCAGTTCTGGACATCCCACGAGCTGCCGTCCGTCAGGAGAAAAACAGCCACAGGCCGAGTGAGAGGATTGGATAGGGATGAAAATGCTATCTGCAAAGCTTCTAGGATTTTTGTACCCCCGTAATTGGCTGTCATTGTACTAAGAAAACGAGGAGCGAAGCAGTGGGAATCAGCGCGGAACAATCGAGGCAGAAACGTATACTTTACTTGCTCGACGTGCTCTGTAGCCTTATTCAAAGTTTCTTGAGTATATAATCGACTGCTCTCCCAAAGCTTCGTCGTTCGAGATCCAAATGAAAGCAAATTAAACGTTGTGTGTTTGGTGGGCAGACCGCGGAGTAAGACAACCAAAGTTTCTTTGACCAACGGCATTCGGGAGTGCTGGTTCATACTCCCGCTCCTATCGATGAGGAATAGGTACTCCATGCCGGGATTAGAATCGGAGTTGGATAGATCCGGTATAGTGAATTTGGGGACGAACGTTAGCGCCATGGTGGTAGTATTGTAGTTGGGTGAAGGATGAGGCTCAATGAAACAACGCGGAGAGTCCAAATCAGTTACGGATATGATGAGGACAACGTCTCTGGTAAGTGAACCGAAGGGGTCCTTCAGAGTGACATGCGCGTAATCGTGAGGGTGGTGAGATGCATTTTCGGTATTCACGACGGGGAAGGGGGTGTTAAAACTTTGCGGAAGACCAAAGGCAATCGAAATCGGATACCCAGAGGGGCAAGAAACCCTTTGTATGGGACCGGCCTGTTGAATAAAAACGTTCATTTCGAAATGCTGATAAATCGAAGTGACGAAGCCAGCATCCGGAGATGAAAGTTGGCCGTAACTGTACGTGTAAGTGCATGGAAATACGAATTTGACTTCGTTGTTCTTCTCGTCATTTGTGAGGCGTTGGAGGAGTCGTAAGTTGATGGTGACCGTTTCTGACGGTAAGATATTTCCGATATAGATCGTGAAAACTGAATGTAAAAGTCAATCCTCGCAGAGTCATAGTAAAACATTCAAATAATACTTTCTACATACCATCCTTAGTCTCTTCCTTTGCCAAACCTGCCGTGAAACCATCTCTCACCGCCTTGTCATACTCCTCCTTCGCCTCTGTCTTATTCTTGATAACACCCCGTACTGACATCCCATCCCCTCTTACCATTTCGAATCCGCAAACAGCAGTGTCTGCCATAAGACCAAAAGTATACACGGCATTGAGAGTAGCTATTGGCGGTCTGGTAAATCGCTGGGAGAGTAGTACGGAAGCGTGGACATCAACGATGACAACCTCTGTATATACGCTGTCCAACATGAAGGAGGCACTATGGTGCTGATCGTATAGTCTAGGTATCAGACTCATCGCTAGGGCGCGCCATCCCAAAGACCGAGTCTATTTATGCAAGTGTAAAGCTGTACCGAATACGAGGGCGGGAGCTAATGCGAGAGGAGATTTACATCTGAGATACTCGACTCTAGAAGCAGCTCGAGTGAGTTGCAGAGTCATTTCTAAGGCTGTTGACCACTATATCAATCAGTCCTTAGCATGTTATTTTATGCGGTTTTATGCGGTAGGAACGCGGGAGAAGCAGCCAAGGTTGCGCATCATAGGTGTATTTTGCGCTGAGTTCCACCCACAACTAAAGATAAGAATATGACTTTTAATGCGACAAAAGACATAGGCTGGAGTAAAGAAACGGAGGGAAAAAAGTACTTGGAGCGCTATACCTGGTGAAAACGAGTCAACCCCTCGACGAGGCAGCAGTTTAGAATATTCAATCCGTAGGGCTAAAGATTAGAAAAAATCAATATCAGTGGCAACGTTTTGGATTCAATACGCGAACAGGGTACGTACCCCGCTTAACCAGTAATCTCGCAGAATCTCGGATATGAAGAACCAAATTACTAGTTTTCGCCGGAAGAGTGTGGTAAGGAAATGAGAAACTTTCGGAGGAGATTGCCGATAATATTCTGAACAAAAACTATCCATTAGCCCCGCGCAATGAACAACAAAAAGAAAACGTTTCTCTGACCTGGAAGACCACGAAACAAAACGAAAGCGAGCATGAAACTCATCACCGATAACGGCCAAACGATCGCCGCAAGCCACCACGGCGCAACGTATGAAGGAGACTGATTGTTCAATGTGTATCCCCAGTACCATAGCGCCGCCACCCAGACTTGCTGCGAGCCTTGAACGATGCATGCACGGAATACCCAAACTTCAGTAGCAGCTCCCTGTGTGCATATTGAGAATGTAAGCATCGACTAACGCATACCAAGACTACCTACCGCTTCCTCTCCAAAGTTCAACGCAAAGAACAGGAACCCTGCGGCCGATGCGATTGCATAACACCATGTCGCGACGTCGGACAAAACCGTATGCACCGGATGTAGCGCGCCAGTGACAGAGGGCAGCCCGATCAACAAAAACGCAACACCGAAGAAAAGCCACGGTAGAGAAAGAGCGTATCGGGCTGGTTTGATTCGACAGAGGGGATACCATACAATAGAGGAGAGAAGGAATACTCCGCCAATGATATATAACTGGGTGTTGCTCTGCCAGTTTCGACCAGCGAGGAGGGTCATCTGGAAGCTTGTGGCGCTCAACATCTTCAAGAAGGATCAGAATGCATCCATAACCAAAACTTTCTGGGTTACGCACCTGTCCTAATGCAATCATGATAGTATAGAGAGGCCATCCTTTGATCTCACGAGCCAAGGCAATCTGAATTCGGTTCATTTGAATTTCAGGAGGAGGGGTTCTTGGAAAAACGGGTGGTTTGTTGTAGTTGACTGGTTCTGTCTCAAGAGCTGTATCATGGGCGCGTCAGTAAGGCACCTGTTCCTCAAGAATATATTTCACATACTGCCCGGTTGAGAGAGTTTGTTTAGAGAGTCGCTGCTTCCCCAGGTTGAAGAACCTCTGGACTTGATGCTTGCGCTAGCGGAAGATATTCTCTTCTTTCGGACTTGCGAAAAAAATGTCTCTTCGCTTTTCATCAGGTACTTTTCAATCGACAGACCATGCTCAGAGTTTTTGGCGTTGAGAGTTCCCAGACGATGTCCAAAGTTTGCAGTGACGCTTCCATCGGCATCCGTAAACTGTGTAGGCCATTTTAGACTTCAGAATTATGCTAGAAAAAGATGTAAACTAACCGATGCTATCGCCTTGTTCAATGGGGAATCAGACTTGCTGTCAACAATGGACGCTATAGATTCCGACGATTCCGTCCTTGGGTGTCCACCTAGTCGAATTCTTCCGCTAGTTCCATCGAGGAAAGGATCGGGTATTCGTCGTCGGTCTCGTGCTAACCGTCCGGTTCACTCGCTCGAGAAAGTTTTCGTAGTCCGTTGGGTGGTTCTCGGCCCGGGAAACTCCATCCAACGCCGCGTTAAGATCATCTCCTGGATCCGAAGCGTATGAATGGCGATGATTTTCACGATCAGAGTAGAGGTTGATGGGTTCGTTGGTGATTGGAACCAAAGCCTCGACAGATGCTCGTCCACTTGAATCGGGACTGTTGAACCCTGATCTGCTGTGGGAGAGTCCCGCATAGGATGGATATATCTCTGCTTGAGCATCCCATTCCTCCGCATCATCTACCGGTTCAGGTTCGTAATATCCATCGCCATCCGTCGGCCGCCAAGCATTTTCTTCTGCAATTTGGCGACTCATGGTAATGCTGCGCCGATGGAAATCCTCTATACGTTGGCGCCACTCGACTACAGGAAAACGCTGGACAGCGGAGCGTGCACGAAGAAGGGCTCGTTCCTCGTCAGTTGACTTGAGAGCCATCTTGATTGTCTTTGTCAGTTGGGATAGCATGTGCGACCACGAACTCAATTCTACGGGAAACCACTAAGGACCAAAAAGCATCAGTAAATCTAAATCCACAGCAGTGCACCCAACACTCACCCAACCAGGCATCAGTCCAAGACCACCAAGACGACTACCAACTCCAAGGGCACCCTTCCTCCCAAACTCAACAGCCACTAAGCCAAATGGCTCATCTCGTGAAGGAATAAGTGCAAAATCTGCTCTGCTGAACAGAAACGGGGGCAACGCTGTGAATTCAGGTTTAGAATAAACACAACCAGGATGCATCTCCATCAAACGAGCTAGCTTTTCAGCAGCGAGATGGCCATAGAGATCAATCACTGGACCGATAGTGTGAGTTGAATCGACTTGTCCGTTTCCAATCTAGAGACAAAACATTCAGAGGGAGCATCAAGAATAGACGGAACACATACAGTCCAGGCATAACATCGGCAATAAGATCAACTCCCTTCTGTTTAGACCACCTCCCAACAAACACAAAAAGATTCGATTTCGGGTCTTGTTCGATCCCGGCCCACTCCTGAGCCTGACGTTTCAACTCTGGCCTCGCAGCTTCCGCCTTACGATCCACCTTGATCCCACGAGTTTTCACGGGCTTCTCATCCAGCGCAGCAATACGCCCAACTCCGTTTCCCATACTTGTCCGAAACCCCCGCAACACCCACACTCTTCTGGTGCAAACTGATAAATGCAGCCGCGGCATGCAACAGATTAAACGTATTCCCAAACTGAACATACTTTGCGCAATGCTCCTTGGTCACGTTGAACGCGGAACAGATCTCACGCATTTCTTCCTTGGTACGGAGCGGCCAGAGTCCTTGGAATTCAGCATTGTAGAGGGAGAGACAGACGGGGACGACTTTGGGGAGGAGGTAGATGGGAGCGAGACCGCTGTGATAGTCGTTGATATGATATACGTCGATCGTCGAATAGCGGCGGATGGTCGCAGCGATGGCTTGATTCCACGCAGAGTAGAAAATGGCTGAACTCAGGTTGTCCATTCGAGCGGGGTACGGATCGGCTTTGATCTGAGTGCGGAAGACCGGACTGTCAAGAATAACATAGGTGATATGGTCCACGACGTGCGTCTCAACTCTGATGAGGTACGGATCACCCGGGGGGTAATCCAAGTCTTTGACCTTGGGGATAACCCAGATCAGATCCACATCTGTCATCGCCTTACCCATTAAACTCGACATCACACCAAGACCCCCAATCTTCACCTTGAGATTCCAATCCATAATCTCATACTCCAGCGTCGCAATCAGAACCATCCTTCACTTGTGTTTATTCTCCGGCTGACCTATAGCACCCTCAGTCGTCTCCTTGTGCGCAGCGAACTTCTGATCCACCAACGCAAGCTCCGTATCGAGATCCGTCGAAAGACTAGGCTTTTTCTGCGAAAGGAAGACAGGCAGGTAGTTCGATTCCACAACACCATACTTGTTGTACTCGATATCGAAAAATGTGAGTGTGATCACAGAAACGGCAAGCGTGGCCGTAATGAGCGGGATGGACACTAAAAGGCCATAGACGACCATACTGATGGACGCCTTCTCGCGGGGCTGGAGCGTCCACATCAATGTCGAGTCATTCATGAGAATCGACCATGAGAGATACGGGGAAAGAGGAGCGGACATGTTGACGTAATTCGGTACTTCAGTATTGGGAGGAAGCCGGTCCAACAAAACACCATCGTTGTCCGTGTCGCCATAGTAATAATCCGGGATGTCGAACCCCCAGACGTTGAGCTGCACATACGAAGGCCAAGACGCCATGATCTTCAGTCCCCACTTTTATCGATCCCTCTGTCGTTTCCCCATTGATTGAAAACTCCTCTGGCAAGGAACTGAGGCACACGGCGGGGGAAACCAGAGTAACCCCAGTCTGCGCGAGTTATGTTTTCAGCAGTCAGCGTGGCTTCACTCCAATCCGGAAAACAAGTCCATTTGAGCTAAGACGGATTGAAAGAGAAAAGACTTACACTGCACCACAATCACTATGACTGGTCCAATTTTTCTCGGCCGTAATTATTACTGTAATTAGATTTGAAATAAGTGCATATTTTCGACCGAAAAAATATTCGAAATTTGGAGCATTTTTCGCCCGGAATTATAATCGAAAAAAGGAAGACAATGAAAGGTGAATTTCGCTCGAAAAAGCATTCGATATCCCTTTCTAATTTCAATTGATAAAAGACATTGATTTCGGCGGTTATTGTTTCCAATTTTCGCTCGTAAAGGCATTTGAATTTCCTTTGTTATTCAATTCAAATTTTGCCAGTAATTAAATCCCTTTTACGGCCGAAAAAAGACTCGAAGATCAAGTCTTTTTTCAGGCGTAAAATGATTATAATTACGCCAGGGGAAACATAATGGGCAGTTCCTGACAGGTCCAGCCAGGAACTAGCGGAAAACTGGGCTGGGTAATCGGCAAGCACTCATTGTCGGCTTCTCTGTGTCCATTTGGTTATCCAATGCTCGGCTTGGCTGGCTATGGCTCGGCTTTTATCAGCTATGGCTTTGAATGAATGTTGACCGTTTATCGTCCAATTTTCCAAAATTAAACCAGCGGCTTGAGTATGGCTCTCCCCTTTCAGGAAGATGCTCGGCTCAGCTCTACTCATTTTGACTTGGCGCGCAGTGTGCGGGTTTCCCAAGTCGAGCCTTGGTGCACTGGTAAGTACTGGAGAACTCAAGTCAGGTACAACCACTGCTGCATTGGGATAAGATTCACAAGCTGGGTACATGGCTGAGGGCTCATTATCCTACTTTGCATTCCAATCATTTTTTATTTCTGTAGGGTGGGATTGTGGTGAATGAGTGTTCAGGATCCAGCGCTCGCTGATTACTCAGCCCGGTTTCCCGCCAGTTCCTGGCTGGACCTGCCAGGAACTGCCCATTGTGTTTCCCTCGGCGTAATTATAATCATTTTACGCCTGAAAAAAGACTTGATCTTCGAGTCTTTTTTCGGCCGTAAAAGGGATTAAATTACTAGCAAAATTTGAATTGAATAACAAAGGAAATTCAAATGCCTTTACGAGCGAAAATTGGAAACAATAACCGCCGAAATCAATGTCTTTTATCAATTGAAATTAGAAAGGGATATCGAATGCTTTTTCGAGCGAAATTCACCTTTCATTGTCTTCCTTTTTTCAATTATAATTCCGGGCGAAAAATGCTCCAAATTTCGAATATTTTTTCGGTCGAAAATATGCACTTATTTCAAATCTAATTACGGTAATAATTACGGCCGAGAAAAATCAGACCGGTCATAGTGAATGTGCACACCGTGCCAAAACACATTCGACCCCTCAAAAAAAATGCCATTTCTACCTTGGTCGTATCCTCCCAAGCACTCCAATTCGTCCACGTCAGACCAAAATCCATAGAATACCTAAACAAATCTGCCTCATCCTCCGAGTGGGTGAACATATACTCGCCGTTTTCAAACGTCAATGCAGAATTGTTGTAGTGAAACACCATGACGTTCCCCGAGCGGCCTTTTCTCAATAGAAGGTGATCTACAGCCTACAAACGAGTAAAATTGGGTATATATATTTGTATACATTTAGTAGGAAAATCCGCGCTCACCCCACTCACCAACAAAGGGTTATCCACCGTCAACACAAGCACCCCATCCGGAAAATCCACCACTGTTGCATTCCACACATAAACCGTCTGCGCCGCCCCCGGTATCGTCCACGTCCCCTCATCCACCATTAGCCCAACATTCTGTATCGATGGCGGCGCCGACGAAGACAACCCATGTCCAAAACTCGACACATCCAACGACACACTCCTCGTCACACTCCCACAATCCATCACAGAGCTAAACTCCAACGAAACATTCACACTCCCCCCACCCCCCTCATCATCCTCCCCAACCAACACCCTCGTATCATGCCCCAGCCAAAACCTCATCACCGCCGGCGGCATCTCCACTCACTCACTCTCAAGGCTCAAGGATCAACACCTTAAACTCATACGCATCCATCCCAATATTCCCCATACACCCAAAATACGGCGCATTCCCATCATTAAAAGACGGCGAAAGCGACTCTTGCAACGTATAATTCTCATACGGCCACAACACATTCCGCACCACCGTCCCCGCCTGATACGGCGAACTGATCCACTCCGGTCCGTCGCAGTCAAATTCCCAAGTACGCGTGGCGTTCAAGATCATGAAGAGCCAGACGGTACCGCTGTGCGTCTCGTTCAGGGTTTGCGTCGGGATGGGGGTATTGGGGATGGCGGAGCGGGAGATAGACCAGAGGCCAATTTGGGACGGGACGCCACCAGCGCCGGGGCGTTCGATGAAGATGGTCCAGTTGCCTAGTTCGGTGAGGCTGAAGCCGTCTTGGAGCTCGGGGTAGGTGGTGCAGAGGAAGTTGAATTGGGCGAAGAAGCGGCGGGTGGGGGAGATAGGGTCGAAGTGGTCCAGGGCGTTCCAGTCGTCTTTGCACCCGATGAGGGCTTTGCCGAGGGGCATGTTGAAGTATTGGGTGGAGCCTAGTTGATAGCAGTCGTGTCGTTTCCAGGCTTGGTTGGCTGGCATGGCTTGACGACTACACACCACTTCAGAGTCATTTTCAAAGATGAAACAAAGACGACATTTACTCACCCATATAAATAATTATTCGCAGTAGAATCATATGTATAAAAATTTTGCTCTTCTCCATAACAATACTAGAATCGGCATCATCAGCTTTCCCTTCCTCAACGCCAAAAACAAAAAGAAACTCGTCCCCACTCGCCATAACCAACCCTGGCATCACCATCGACGTCACAAACGTCCCCAACGCACTCCTCAACGTCCCATTCACCAACCTCGGCCACCTAAAAACATCAAAATGACTCGTCCCAAACATATGCCTGGGATCCACCACCCCCGTCTCTGCATTCAAAAATCGTTATTAACAAACATCTCGTTCTGCGCGGTGATGCAGTCCGTCAAGGTGTCATACGCGACTTGAAGGTTGCCGTCTATGCTGAGGAAGGAGGTTAACGCGCAGTAGATGGAGTAGTGGAAGGCGCAACCGTGGAGGACGTTGAGACCGTAGTCGCGGAGGGGGTATTGAGACATGGAAGGGGTGGGGTTGGCGGCGACGGAGATGGGGGAGGGACGCATTCTTGGGGTACGGTCTCTGCCGCTGGAAGATGAGGGATTGAGCACGAAGACGAAGGCATCAATCACCTCGCTTATACTAAACAGCCTGCAACAAACGATAGACTGTGCATTAGACGAGAATCAAGCCAGAAAGCGTCACAGTAACCTTACCAAAAACTGATACTTATCCTAACTTTCAAACTCCAGTCCTTCCGATTTATGGCCACGATGGCATCTGGCCTAGATTCGCTCGTTGAAATTGATCTCGGCGCAGCTCTGAGACTGGAGTTGCTCCAGAATTCGGGGACGAAAGGCAATAATTGAATTAATACGGGAAAAATACCGGTTTCGTGAATTCGAGTGAGGTGGAAGCGAAAGAGAGGGGAAATAGGCGCACACGTGAGCATGCGAATTAATGACGTAGCGCGTTTTCCTAGCGCGTCTTCTCTTAGTTAGGTTTGCTATCGGCATTTTCTTGTGACTCTTAGAGGACTTGCTCTCGACTGCCATATATCTAAGGACTTACTGCAGAATAGTAGATTACTATAAAGGCTAGGCTCATAACCGGCCTGTCCATGAATTTCAAAAGTCAAATGAGGACACCAAAGACAGGCTGGCGGATCTCGAGGCTTTCTGGATAGGTGAGCAGGTAACCCTTCGTCGGAAAAAAACGACTCATAATGAAGTGTGAAGTAGGCAGACTTACCGACGCTACGACTTCCGGCAACGTCTCACCCAGGCTCTCCCAATCCAGAGCAGTGTGCTTGAGGGAGCCAATAACAATCAACATAGAGATCTTAAGCCATGCGCTGGGAAATAAATCATCCTCTGTTCAACATCAAACGGGAATGAGCAATTTCCTGCCCCGAATACCCCTTCAACTCACCCGTCAATCTCTGAACCCCAAATGCATCATATGACTCGGGCGCATTTCTTGACTCCAGCAACTTCATCACCTGCGCCAGAAAATTCTCCAGGTCATCTTCTCGTCATCGCGGCCTTCAGCATCCAGATTAGGGTCACAGTATAGAGACGATCCGCGGCGCAATGCGGCCAGGAGTAACGATTCAACATGTTTGATCGTCGATGAGAAAATTTGATGGGACCATTGAGGTTGTTGAGGAGAACGATGAGCGATATGACTGCGTTGACGATTATGAGATTCGCATTCTAAATCTAGGATGAGTTCACGGTAACAAAAGCATTAGGAGACTCACCTGCGTGGCGTATCCAAAATCCCTTCGAGCCTCATCTTCGCCCCCTAGGCTAACGTAGCCGACGAAACAGGTCTGCAAGTTTGGCGTCGTTCGAGGGGCGTCAACGCCTGCGCAAATATTCCTCTCGACACAGACATGTTCTTGTCTCTCCTTCCCTTTTGCCGATGTTTCGCCAAAAGCAATGCTCCGTGATGCCAAGCTCTTAAACGAGGAACCGAACGGCTTTGCGGATGCTCCCCTGGATGGAGAATAGTTTCGAGGTTGACGACGGGTATGATGCGGTAAGATGTACATGCAAAGATGTATGGCTGCTTGGTGTCAAACGCAAACATATTTGCTTGCGGGGACATCGTTCTACGTCGAGCCAGTATCAGCAACGGATTAGACCGAGGGTAGACGGGAAAACACGACTTACATGGCATACATCACCCCCCGACTCAATCACGCCAGAACGCCTTAACGCCCTTCCTCACGCGAGTCACAGACCGGCTTTACACCCTGTGCGGATGGGGCAATAGTAAACGTCAGGTGATGGCCTAATGAAGAGCTTCTGGCCTTTATCAAGCATCACAAGATAATCGGTCCGTCGGTCGAGGATGAACGCCTACTGTGGAAGGTGGACCGCCGATGACGATATTCGAATCATTCTAATGGCGTTTGGCGTCTGCCTAGGGGTGATAATGGGAAGAATGTGCTGCAGTGCTGACGGAGTAGAGGTATAAAATGTGCGTGTCATAGAAAGGCTGTTTGGAAGAGCCCTAGTGGTGTAGAAGAGGCCCAAATAAACGAAGGAGAAAGTCTGGGACGTCCTGACATGGCGCTGTAAACGGTGTTGGGCGGAACGCGTGAAAAGAAAAGTCGAAAAAATCAGCGTAAGGATGCATGTAAGCGGGGCCGGAAGACGAAAAAATGGCCGGATGGATAGCTGTAAGCCGAAATTCGTTATTAACTGCATCTTGAAAAGTAAAGCCAAGACCTGCCTTTCGTGTTGGGCCCATTGAGAATGGTGAATGAACACGTCCCAAGCTCGATTATCCTTGTCTCAATCCCAGCTTCGCCAAATCAATTTTGATCAAGACAAAAATGGTACCGAAACCGAGGAAAGACTTGGATGTAGGACCACATCGAAAAGAAAGCCACAGAAAGCGGGAGGAGTGAGTGGGTAAATTGGGAGAAAAGAATGATAGCGCAGATGACGCCGGAGATGAATCCAGCCTTGGTCGAAGGAGTAATGCGCCATGCTAGGTTCATGGCATTAAGAAAAGTCTAGGCGTGATTTATGCTGCGACGAGTTCACCTACATCGTACAAATTAAGTTTTTCACCCTCCCAGCAAGGTGTAAGTGACACCTCAGTTCCAACGCCAGGGAACCAATATCTGCGTTCAGCAGTTCTTGCGACGGGAACCACGTAAATAATTCCAGAAGTGACCGGTCGGAGAAGCCGATTTCAGTGCTTGAGTGTGTGGTTGCCCCTTGGGCGGCGGAAGCCATGGATAATGCATTGGAGACGCAAAACCTGCTGCGAGACAAAAGGAAAGAAGCGATAGAAACTAGACGCGCGCACGCGGAGAAGCCGCCCAACTGAATACAGACAGGGATGCGGCAATACAACCGCGGAGGTGGATCCACACTTCCGCCGCCTGGGTTCCTCAGACTGAAAATTATCCATCCACCATCGCATTAGCTCCGCAACGCAATTCTGTGCTCGATAACGAACCCTAAAGGCTGTCAAACTGAGCATCACCAGACCTAACATCGTGGCTCCGCCAATGACGGATTCATATCGATTAGTGGTAATATCAATCGATATCAGTTGATATAAGGACTTGCGAGCTTTGACGGCCGCTTGCTTGATCCCCATCATGAGTGATTTACAGCACATCCAGTATGTCAATCATATACATGGTAAACCGTCCTTTTTGCTAATTGTGCACTGCTCTCCAGAGGCTTAGAAATGACAGTGAACAACGGAAGGTAACAAAATTCTTTTGTTAATATAAGACTGGCAATCTGATGATAGGCTATTAGCATGTTTGCAAATGCTTCAGGCTTTACTGTAATCAATTCAAAATTCATTGTTATTTGTAAGTTAAATACTCTCATAAATATGGCATGCATTCAGGGAGTTCTGATTCTGAACAGCAAATGATGAAAAGGAAAAGATCCAAAAATGGCTAAATGCACCTGATTGTACCATAAACTTTCAAGTTGCAGATGACAAGAGAACTGAGGGCACTGGTCAATGGATCCTCAGTCATCCTGAGTATATCAGGTGGAAGTATTTTGAAGGCTCAAGTGTACTCTTGATTCAGGGTAAAGGTATGGGAGATATTCCTGACATGACAAGCCTTTGCTAACAACCCATTGAAGCTGGATCGGGCAAGACCATCCTATCGTGAGTTATGATTATGAGTTTCAAGATTATTGAAGGTCATCTTGTACCAGTTCTACAATTATCAGAGACCTTGAGCGAGAAGCCCCAGAAAATGTCTGGTATCACTACTTTGACTCACGTGAGAATACAGACAAAAAGTCTACATTTCGGGGCTACCTATTATCTCTTCTGGTCCGGGTTGGTGCCGACAGTACAGGCAAAGTTCATCCAGCATTGAAGGAATTGTTTGATAAATGTAGTAGGCAAGGCCCCACTGAATCCTCGCCTACTGAAAAAGACTTGGCGACGGTATTGAAAGAAGTTCTGGTGACTTTCAATTGGGGCTACATTGTGCTGGATGCTATGGATGAATGTAGAGAATCTAAGAAGATTTTTGAATGGCTGCAAAATCTGCCTAAGCAGTTTTGCATTCTTTTTACAAGCCGCTACAGGCCAGAGGGAGACAGTTTGAAGGAATGCCTTAAAATTTCATTAGATAGCAGAAATGCTAAGGTTGATGAGGATATTGGAATATATCTAGAGGAAGCAGTTGGCTTTACTGGAGATTTAAGAGTTGAGGTTATAAACACTTTGAAAGAAAAGGCACAGAGGCAGTAAGTGTGATTCTGAAGTATTTCTTATACCATAACATTTAAATCTCACATTTATGAGCACAGATTCCGCTGGGTAGATTGTCAGCTGAGGGCACTGGAGGATTGTGGTGGGATACCTGGAGCTGTCCATGAGGCTTTGGCAGATCTGCCTGAAGATCTGGAACAAACTTATAGTCAAGCAATGGAGCGAACTTTGAAGAGGAAAAGAACCAAAAAATATGCTCAAAATATGCTCTTGTGGCTTTTATATTCATTTCGGCCTCTGACTGTGGAAATTATTGCTGAAATTCTATCAGTAAATCTGGAGAATAGCAGGGTGGAAAAGGTCAATGGGATCAATGTTCAGATTCATGCAATCATTGACTCTACTCTAGTAGCAGTTAATACAAATTCAAATGTGCAGCTGGCTCATGCCTCTGTGAAGGAGTTCTTGATTACTCAATACAATTCATCCCATGCTGTGGGATCATTCACCATTGATGAACAGTTGGCACATGGAAAGATTGCCCAAACATGCATAGTATATTTAATGGATTTCATGAGAAGAATTGATATAGAAAGTGAGAATTTTCAAATACGGAGGTATCAATTAGGAGATTATGCTGTAGTTAATTGGCCAAGGCATGCAAGACTTATTGAAGGCAAAGACAATCACAGTCAGGTGCATTTTAAGATAGTAGAATTTGCTACAATGGGGATAAAATCTTTTTACAAATGGGTTAAAATATATGAAATGTCATGGGGGGGTCACTGGAATAGAAAAGAATGGGAAAATGCAAGCCCACTCTTCTACTTGATATGGGAAGAATTATTGACAGCAAGTGATGAGCTGTTGAATTCTTGCAATGGGTGCAATTTAGAGGGAGCACTCTATGTTGCATCTGCACATGGACATACACACCTTGTTCAAAAATTACTCAGCTGTGATGCAGATGTCAATGCACAGGGTGGCAAATATGGCAATGCCCTTCTAGCTGCTGTAGCTGCAGGAAATGAGGGTATCGTGAATGTTTTACTTGAGAAAGGAGCAGATGTCAATGCTCAGGTTGGTCAATATGGCAATACCCTTCTAGCTGTTGTAGCTGCAGAAAATGAGGGCATTGTGAATGTTTTACTTGGGAATGGAGCAGATGTCAATGCTCAGGGTGGCTTTTATGGAAATGCTCTTCTGGCTGCTATAGCTGCACAAAATGAGGGTATCGTGAATGTTTTACTTGAGAAAGGAGCAGATGTCAATGCTCAGGGTGGTCAATATGGCAATGC
>KN834768.1:363576-379070 GCA_000827265.1 Collybiopsis luxurians FD-317 M1
GTGAATGTTTTACTTGAGAAAGGAGCAGATGTCAATGCTCAGGGTGGCAAATATGGCAATGCTCTTCAGGCTGCTGTAACTACAGAACATAAGAGCATTGTGAATGTTTTACTTGAGAAAGGAGCAAATGTCAATGCTCAGGGTGGTTTTTATAGCAATGCCCTTCAGGCTGCTGTAGCAAGAAGAAATGAGGGTATTGTGAATATTTTGATTGAGAAAGGAGCAGATGTCAATGCTCAGGGTGGAAAATATGGCAATGCCCTTCAGGCTGCTGTAGCAAGGCAAAATGAGGGTATTGTGAATGTTTTACTTAAGAATGGAGCAGATGTCAATGCTCAGGGTGGCAAATATGGCAATGCCCTTCTGGCTGCTGTAGCAAGACAAAATGGCGGTATTGTAAATGTTTTACTTGAGAAAGGAGCAGATGTCAATACTCAGGATGGCAAATATGGCAATGCCCTTCAGGCTGTAACAGAAGAAAAATGAGGGTATTGTGAGTCTTTTACTTGAGAAAGGAGCACATGTCATAAGTTCACAATGAAATGAAGGATAGTTTTTATCACTTTTCCAATCCCTTAATTTCCCATAGATGTTACCCATAAAAAGTAAAGAATAAATTGACTAACTTCATTGTTACTCTGCAACCTGCCATATTTTACTTTTTCTCACTGGCAATGACCATGCCGAGATTATGCTGCAGTTTGAGAGTCACCTCTAGATCTTTGGAGACTGCATTGGGAGCATAGATAGCTTGGATAGAAGCAAAAATACATAATGATCTACTTGTCCACAATCTTGAAATGCTCTATATTTATTCCCTGCTCTTTCTGGCAATTTAGTTAGAATACTGAACCACAGTGTACTAACTTTTTATTTGTTAAACATTACAGTCCCCTCAACAATTTCAGTGTGTGCTACAAGTTGAACAGTAGTAAATATATGAACTGTGAAAGTGTGAAGCATCAACATTTGTCCGATTTTCCCAAAATAACATTCCATCAATAATCATTCTGGCTTGCAGGAAAAACCATCACTGCTTGCAACTTGCTTGAACTATGGCTGTGTTCTTATATTAAGCTGCCAAAATTTGGCAGGGACAAGTTGGGTGAAGTTCCACAAGTAAAACTGAATGAATTGCAATGTACTGCACATTTGCGCTGCACACCTTCTTTTCCCATCAAGGGAACGTTTCACTAACAATCCTGACCAAAGCTCCAACATTATATTGCTATTACTTGAAATCTGTCATTAATAGTAATAGGTTATTAATAAATTATTAACCTATTAAAATAAGGAATTAATTAGTTTTTTAGAGTACTTGATTTCACCCAAAATCATCTTGTAAGCATCAAACTTGA
The DNA here is from genome assembly GCA_000827265.1 of Collybiopsis luxurians FD-317 M1. Taxonomy (NCBI): domain Eukaryota; kingdom Fungi; phylum Basidiomycota; class Agaricomycetes; order Agaricales; family Omphalotaceae; genus Collybiopsis; species Collybiopsis luxurians. The sequence continues at coordinate 364,935 of KN834768.1, forward strand.
ACAGCCATGCTTTGGAGCACATCACTTTAGTTGCTGTCTCTGCCTTCATTGATGAATAAAGATCAGTACAAAGGTGGCGGGACTTATCGAATAAGTGCTCTACTGATACACTTGTACTGGGAATTGCCAAAAAGCTGTATGCAATATGTCCAATAATGGAAAATCCAGGTACTGACATTGTGTTCTTGTAGTGATCCTAAAAGGCATGAAAATCATATTCTCATATTGTAGAAATGCCAGGAACATATATGCCACCAATCAAGTGGTTTATCAATGTCACCTTCTCTACTCTCCTGTGATATAGTGCTTGAACTCTGAGGGTTTGGGGGCTGATGGTGGGGGAGTGGTAGACCTAGACCTCAAAGGTATACCAAGACAAGTGTTTTAAGAGTAGCAAGAAAATTTGTGTTTTCTGAAATCATCTTTGTAGCCTTCTGTGGAAAGTACTGCTATGTCCAGGGCATGCCACTGAAGCATACTATTGGTATACAGCCTCGAAGATGGTTCTAGCCCATACATAGTCATCAGATTACTCTTTTGTACTATTTGTACTATTTCTGGTCTGGAGATCCGCAGTGACCCTCAGGCATCTTCCAAATATGTTCCAGAGAGCCTGCATTTGTCCCAAAACCTGGGAGGCCTTGGCAGCTAAGCAGCCTAGAGTGCCTAAGGGCTTGGAAAAATGGGTGGTTATTGATTCTGTTTCAGGAGTTGTATCATGAGTACATCAGTTGTTCCTGAGAAATATATTTCACATTCTGCCTAGCTGAGAGAATTTTTTTAGAGAATCACTACTTCCCCAGGTCAAAGAATCTCTGGACTTGATGCTTGCACTAGTGGAGGATATTCTCCTCTTTCAGGTTTATTCAAAAAGTGTCTCTTCACTTTTCATCAGGCACTTTTCAATGAACAGACTATGCAGACAATGTACAAAGTTTGCAGTGATACTTCTAAACTGTATAAGCCATTTTGGAATCAAGAATCTATTCTAGAAACAGATCAAAACTAATTGATGCCCTTGTTCAAAAGAACACTTCTGAGCCTTACATTTCAACTCTGGCAGAGCAACTTCTGCCATACAATCTACCTTGATCCTGCAAGTTTTCATGGGCTTCTCATCAAGTGCAGCAATATCCATTGGATCAGGATTAGGGAGTTAACATGCTTGAGTGTCCATATGATAGGATACCTCACCTAACCATGTTTCCCATACTTGTCCAAAATCCCCCCAACCTCCATACTATTCTGGTGCAGACTGATGAATACAGCAGCGGCATGCAACAGATTGAATGTATTACCAAACTGAACATACTTTGTGCAATACTCCTTGGTCACATTGAATGCAGAACAGACCTTCTGCATTTCTTCCTCAGTATGGAACAGCCAGAGTCCTTGACACTCAGCATTGTGGAGGGAGAGATAGACAGGGATGACTTTGGGTAAGAGATAGATGGGAGTGAGACTGCTGTGGTAGTGGCTGATGTGATATACATCAATTGTCAGATAAGGGCAGATGGTTGCAGTGATGGCTGAACTCAGGCTGTCCATTTGAGCAGGATATGAATTGCCTTTGGTCTGTGTGTGGAAGGCTAGACTGTTGAGGATGACATATGATATGGTCCATGACATGCATCTCAATTCTGATGAGGTATGGCTCTTTGAAAATTACCACCTCGGTAGGATCATCAGGAACCCCCAGGGGGTAATCTGAGTCTTTGACCTTGGGCATGACCCAGATCAGATCCACATCTGTCGCTGCCTTATCCATTGAGCTCAACATCACACCAAGACCCCCAATCTTCACCTTGAGATTCCAATCCATAATCTCATACTCCAACATTGCAATCAGAACCATCCTTTGCTTGGGTTTTTTCTCCAGCCAACCTATAACCTCCTCAGTTGTCTCCCTGTGCACAGTGAGCTTCTGATCCACCAATGCAAGCTCCATATCAAGATCCATTGAAAGACTAGACCTTTTGCACAAAAGAAAGACAGGCAGGTAGCTCAATTTCACAATACCATACTTGTTGTGCTCGATACTGTAAAATGTGAGCATAAATACAGACACAGCAAGTGTAGCTGTAATGAGCAGGATGGACACCAAAAGACCATAGATAACCATACTGATGGATGTCTTCCCACAGGGCTGGAGTGTCCACATCAATGTCAAGTCATCCGCAGACATGTTGACATAATTTGGTGCTTCAGTATTGGGAGGAAGCCAGTCCAAAATACCATCACTGTCCATGTCACTGCAGTAATAATCCAGGATGTTGACATTGAGCTGGACATCCGAAGGCCAAGACGTCATGATCTTCAGTTCCCACTTTGCATCTAAGTTGAGAACAAACTTGAACTGGCTATCAATCCGCCTGTCATTTCCCCATTGGTTGAAAACACCTCTGGCAAGGAACTGATGCACACAGCAGGGGAGACCAGAGTAATCCCAGTCTGCATGAGCTATGTTTTCAGCAGTCAGTGTGGCTTCACTCCAATCTACAAAAAAAAAAAATCAAGTACATTTCTTAGTCTCAGACAGTGTGAAGCTTCCCTTCCTTATATGTACTGGAATAATACCCACAAATTGGTTAGTAAGTACTATACAGAGGTAGTGTCAAGGGGAACAGTCATATCAGTAGTGCATGGGGAGCACAGCATGTTTCTGGAATGATGAATGGGACTAGTTTGAATAGGGGGAGACATGTTGCGCAGGAATTGGACGTTTGACTTGACATGTGAGCAATAGGCACTTATTGGCCAAATCAATTAAGTGGCTGTGCTAAAAGAAAATTAAGTAGTGGGATGAAGAGGAACAATGAAAGAAATAAGTCAGGGCATAACACATGTTAACATTGAATCATCCATGAGAATCAACCATGCGAGGTATGGGAAAGGAGGAGTGGACATGTTGATGTAATTTAGAGCTTCAGTATTGGGAGGAAGCCAGTCCAAAACACCATCATTGTCTGTGTTGCTGTAGTAATAATCCAGGATGTCAAACTCCCAGATATTGAGCTGGACATACAAAGGCCAAAGGTATCACCCCCAGTCACCTCACCTGCAAAAAAAAAAAAAAACCATGAAACCTATGCCACCTCAAATCTAAAGAAAAACACAGCGCAACTGCAATATAAAAATTACCCTTCCCAAGCTTCCTCACACTCCCTCATAGCTGCCAACTACTCTGCCAATGCATCCAATGTCACCTGCAACACCTTATCTATCCTAATTGCATCAATATCCAATGCTGTAATCATGATACACAAATATGTTGTCAGCTTCGGCATCACTGAAGGCTTCCACTCCCTCAACCGATCCTGCACTGATGCAAACTTTGACAGCTGGCATTGCCAATCTGGAAACACACTGAACACCTTGATATCACTGTACTGATCAAAATCAGACTCAGGGCATTCAGGCAATATCACATTCACAATGGTGCCATTGTTGTTCCAGAATCTGGGGAGGAGGCAGGAGGTGTTGCAGGTGTTGCAGATCTGGGAATGTTCACTTGTTAGTTGGTTTACAAGGGAGAGGTCCAAGAGATGTACCTGAAAATCCTTGTATTCTGTGAAATTCCAAGGCAGATACACAGGTTTGAGCCATTTGCCTTCTTACTCTGAGAGAGTAAAAGGTGCACTGATGTTGAGGAATCTGCAGAAAAGGGTTAGCAAATGATGAGACAGAAAGATGTTCTTATACACACCCTTGAATCCAATGAAATTGCTCATAGTACCAACTGTAAGATCCACCAAAAATTACATGCTTCAGGTGTGAATCTTGTCAATCATTGTCACCCAATCATCCAAAGTACCGCAGTGAGGATCAAGTACTGAGATGTCAAGGGGAGAATAACCTAATAATTATTAGTAGGATTTTTGACAGAACCATTGTACACTCACTATCTGCCTGCCAAATCATATTAAAAAATGGCATCCCCAAAATATATATCATTCTAATCCCCATCCCCTGCAGGTAATCCAACCTTACCACAAGTCCCTTCAAATTGCCCCCAAGCCTCAACTGCGTCTCCTTCACATCCGACTTGTACATGGTTCCAAAAAAATCATCATTTGACGGGTCCCCATTCACCCATTTGTCCAACAGAATTGTGTAGATGGGTAAAGCCTGCTGATTGTCTGGAGAAGAATTATATGTTGTATTTTGGCAGGTGGTAAAGTATTCCATCAGATCTGAAGTATTTTTATTGATGTTTATATTGTAGACAGTTAGTTGATCATTGAATAGGGATGCATGAATGATGTGAGAGGAGAAGTTGAAGGAAGTGAAGAAAAGAGCAAAGCCAATAGCCAGCAAAGCCATGGCTTGCAGATGAAAGAAAAGAAAAGGTTCAGAGGGGGAAAGCCTAGCTTCTATTGGCAGTGCAAGGCAAAAGGCAAAAGTTCTCTCATCATTCCAGACCAATGTTGCTGTGGTTCAGTTCAGTCTGCAAACCTGGCCTTTTTGCTGAATCTTGAACCTGAACCCTAGCATCAGGAAAAATAGGGTTGGACCTCAGGAAACCTAAGAAGAATAGGACACTTCAAGCACTTAGTTTACCTAGGCCATCCTCAGCTAACCTCAGCTAACATGAGGTCTGGTCCATAAATTCTTGAACCTCAAACCTCAGGTTCAGGTCTGGGTTTGGACCTGGTTCACGATGTTCAAACCTCTAACAAAGCAACAATTTTTCTTTGCATTTTTCTCCTGAAAATCACATTTACAAGCAGTTTTTTTTCTGCATTAGTCTAGGATTACTGAAGGATGTAGTCAGAAATAGTTGCAGACTCCACACAATACCAGAACTGGAAGGATGACATCATCTTCATATGACATGATGGTCACATCTTGTGCAGAAGCTGGTCAATATTAGGCAGAACTGCCAGCAACTGCTGGAGAAGGACAGAATTTCACCTTAAAATTGGTTTTTTGATACAGAGGGAGCTGGAAATCTGTTGAAATTTTCAGAATTACTAACCTTCTGGTATCCTTCAGGGATTGGAGGTTCAGTTCAGGAGTTTTCCCAAACTGGACCTGAATCTGAGGTCCGGTTCAGATTCGGACCGGGTTCACCAGGTTCACGGACCGGACCGCAGCAACACTGTTCCAGACTGTGCACTTCCATTCTGAGTGTGATTCTCAAATGACTTGTGCCCAAGCACTACAAATTAGAGCAAATTTCCTGGCTGAACTAGCCTGGGAAAACCTCCAATTGTCTGAGGATTCTGTTGAGATTATATGAAAATAGTCTGGTTCAGAATATGATCATATTTTTTTTGCCTGATCCTAGGATATTCTGACCATAATTTGAGTATAGCTTGGGTATAACTTGGGTCAATCTATATAGGTTTCCTTACTGGATATAGGATATCACATGTACAGTAGCTGTATGTAGATTCATTCAATAAGTGCCCATCTATTTGTATTACTATTGACTTTATGATGAGCTCAATGGCAAATTACCAGTTTTCAATACATGCTATATGACCCTTTCTTGACTGCACAAACGGAATGAATGGCAGCCTCACAAATTGTGGTCAATTTGAAGAAGAGCAGAGTCAAGTTGACAATGGCAGTGAAGCACAATCTGCTGCAAAAAGTGCACATATATCCATTCAATAGACATGATAAAAGCTATAACACATTCTGTGAGCACAGAACAGCAGTGTAAAGAGAAAAATGCACCAAAAAAACTTGAGCTCTGTCAAGATTTGCCATTGACTTATAAAGATCCTTTCAATTCCAATATGCATGCTACTGAAGGTGAACCGGAATCACAAATTAATGCTACACCTGATGCATCAAAAACTGTGGAGACTTACCCTAGTTCAAGCTCCTTGCATATATCTCTGTCTACAAGCTGTGCTGGTTCTCTTGCTCCAGGAAATTCACTTCATACCAAACATAATGAACTGTCCATTACTGTGCTACTCTCTTCACTTAATCCTCCAAATTGTCATCTAAAGCTGCCAAAAAGCATCACTCAGGGGCTTCAAGCCTAGTCTGACATTTCAACTCTGGTCGAGCAACTTCCGCCTTGGGATCTACCTTGATGCCACGAGTTTTCACAGGCTTCTCATCGAGTGCAGCAATATCCATCGGATCAGGATTAGGGAACGAATTAACATGCTTGAGCGTCCACAGGGCAGGATACCTCGCTCAACTTCGTTTCCTATAGTTGTCCGGAACCCCCGCAACACCCACGCTCTTCTGGTGCAATGTGATAAATGCAGCTGCGGCATGCAGCAGATGGAACGTACTCCCAAACTGGACATACTTTGCGCAGTCCTCCTTGGTCACATTGAAGACAGAACAGACCTCCCGCATTTCTTCCTTGGTACGGAGCGGCCACAGTCCTTGGAACTCGGCATTGTGGAGGGAGAGACAGACGCGAGGTGTCGTACGCAACTTGGAGGTTGCGGTCCATGCCGAGGAAGGAGGTCAGCGCGCGATAGGTGGTCCAGTTGCCGAGTTCGATGAGGCTGAAGCCGTCTTGGGGTGCCGAGTAGGTGGTGCAGAGGAAGTTGAATTGGATGAAGAGACGGCGGGTGGGGTCGGTGGGGTCGAGGTGGTCCAAGGTGTTCCGGTTGTCTTTGCACCGGATGAAGGCTTTGCTGAGGGGCATGTTGAAGTATTGGGTGCAGCCTAGCTGATAGCAGCCGTGTCGTTTCCAGGCTTGTTTGGCTGGCATGGCTTGACGACTACACGCCACTTCAGAGTCATTTCCAAAAATGAAAAAAAGATAACCTTTACTCTCCCGTATAAATAAATATTCGCAGTCGAATCATACGTATAAAAATTTTGCTCTTCTCCATAGTAATACTAGATAGAACCGCCATCAGCGTTCCTTTCTTCAACACAAAACAAAAAAAAAACTCCTCCCCGCTCACCATAACCAACCCCGGCATCACGATCGACGTCACAAACGTCCCCAACGCACTCCTCAACATCCCATTCACCAAACTTGGCCACCTAAAAACATCAAAATTACTCGTCCCAAACATATGCCTGGGATCCATCACCCCCGTCTGTGCATTCAAAAAATCGTTATTCACAAACATCTCGTTCCACACGGTGATAAAGTCCGTCGAGGTGTCGTGCACGACTTGGAGGTTGCCGTCCATGCCGAGGAAGGAGGTGAGCGCGCGGTAGATGGAGTAGTGGAAGGCGCAACCATAGAGGACATTGAGCCCAGGGTCCCGGGGGGAGCATTGGGACATGAAGGGGGTAGGGTCGGCGGCGACGGAGATGGAGGAGGGACGTATGCCTGATGTGCGTCCTCTGTCGCTGGAAGATGTGGAATTGAGCACGAAGACGAAGGCATCCATCACCTCGCCTGTACCCAACAGCCTGCAGCAAACAATAGACTGTGCATTATCAAGAAACCAAGCCAGACAACGTCACAGTAATCTTACCAAAAAGTGATGGTTCTACTAGATTTTAAACCTCACTGCCCTTCTGATTTATGGCCACGATGGCATTTGGCCTAGATTCGCTCGTTGAAATTGATCTCGACGCAGCTCTGAGACTGGAACTGCTCCAGAATGCGTGGACGAAAGGCAATAATTGAATTAATATGGTCAAATTAGAAACCCGGTCTCATGAATTCGAGCGAGGTGGAAGCGAAAGAGCGGGAAATAGGTACCCCGGGGATCATGAGAATGAATAACGTAGCGCGTTTCCTCAGTGAGTCTCCTCTCAGTTTTGAAACTTTAAGTTCGCTGTCAGCATTTTCTTGTGACTCTCAGAGGACTTGCTCGACTTCCATATATCTAAGTATCTACTGCAGAATAGTACGAGTTTACTATAAAAAGGCTAGGCCCGTAAGCAGCCTGTCTATGAACTTTGAGGACCTATCGAAAGACAGCCCCGCGGATTTCCAGTATATTTAGATAGGTGAGCTCGTAACCCTTCCAATTCGACATAAAATTCATATCTTCAACTTAACTCTCAATATTACGCGTCATAAGTCCTTTTCAGCCTGCAATAATCCAATTCCAACGGCGTACGACGATCCTTTATTCACCACTTTATTAGTCTCAAGCTGCAATTTGAACCGTTACACATCCCGAGATGCTATACATTGGAATGCTAGGAATCTCACCCAAACCCAGGCGCAGACGCAGCTCGAAATTGTCTTCTTTGCCATTCGCACAAGTCTGATAGAATTTCTCCTCGATACTACTCAGTCTTGGTCCTGTCGAGGAATTCTTATGGAATTCTCGGAGTCTAACCCAGATACTGTGTGAGCTATTCATGCTCACTATCATACACTTTCCTCACCATTTTTCTTTTCCCGCTTATTCCAATCACAGTCTCAACTTGCTCATTTTCACTCTCAAAATAACCCCGCTATCGCAATTCCTTTCAACATTTTCCCTCTGAATCCCCCTGCACCCAAACATAAATATGTCATTAATCTCTAGGAAACTGTCAATCGACAGGTGCTCATTAAATCTTCATAGGCAGACTGGATACGGAGCTATGAAAGCATGGCTCATTGAAGTACATTATGGGTACCGTCCTTGTTCACTACCTACTATTTTCACTACCTACTATTTCTCCAGATAGCAGTCCGAGTCTCCATATCGGTCTACTTCCGCTCTTGTGATTCGTACGACCGGATCCTAAATGATGTGAGGCTCACTATATCTACAGCAGCCCCGACACGTCCATTAGTTTCGCGGAACAGTTCCTTGCTGCCGTCAACTCAGGTGCCAACTGATACATTCCGTTCTATCCCTACCATTCAACCCTATCAGCTACTGGCATAGATACTGCACTCTTGGTCATCGACTCAATGTGATAGTACAGAGAGCCGCGGTGTTCAATTGGAAGGACAGAGTAAAGGATGCAGTTGATGATTGCTCCTATGGTAAAAAGTGACTGATGTGAGCTTCGTGTCATGTAGCACAACATGTTACAGGAACTAGATTAGGAATCACATCCAATTCGTTCCTCACTGAACACACAGCACTATACAGTCTGTCGGAAAAGACGACTCCTAATGAAGTGTGAAGTAGGCAGACTTACCGACGCTACGACTTCCGGCAACGTCTCACCCAGGCCCTCCCAATCCAGAGCAGTGTGCTTGAGGGTGCCAAGAGCAATCAATATAGGAATCTTAAGCCACGCGCCGGGAAGTAAATCATCCTCTGTTCAACATCAAACGGGAATGAGTAATTTCCTGCCCCGAATACCCCTTCAACTCACCCGTCAATCTCTGGACCCCAAACGCATCGTATGACTCGGGCGCATTTCTTGACTCCAGCAACTTCTTCACTTGCGCTAGAAAGCTCTCTAGATGATCTTCTCGTCATCACGGCCTCCAGCGCCCAGATCAGGGTCACAGTATAGACACGATACGCGGCGCAATGCGGCCAGAAGTAACGATTCAACATGTTGAACATGGTCAGTCGATCGTCGATGGGAAAAATCGGTGAGACCATTGAAGTAGTTGAGAAGAGCGATGGGTGATATGACTTGGGTGACGATTGTAAGATTCGAATTCTAAATCCAGGATGAGTTGACGGTAACAAAAGCAGTAAGAGACTCACCTGCGTAACGTATCCAAAATCTCTTCAAGTCTCGTCTTCAGCCCCCAGGCTAACGTAGCCGACGAAATAGATCTGGAAGTTCGTCGTCGCTCGAGGGGCGTTAACGCCTGCGCGAACATTCCTTTCCACATAGTCAGATCCTTGTCTCTTCCCCTTTCGCCGATGTTTGGCCAAAATCGATACTCAGTGATACCAAGCTCTCAAATAAAAAGCCGAACGACTTTGTGAGAATAGTTTCGATATTGACGCTGGGTATGATGTGGTAAGATGTACGTGCAAAGATGTATGATCGCTTGGTGTCAACCGCAAACATATTTGCTTGCGGGGACATCGTTCTACGTCGAGCCAGTATCAGCAACGGATTAGACCGAGGGTAGACGGGAAAACACGACTTACATGGCATACATCACCCTCCCCGGCTCAATTACGCCAGAACGCCGTAACGTTCTTCCTCACGCGAGTCACAGACCGGCTTTACACCCTGTACGGATAGGGCAATAGTACACGTCAGGCGATGACCGAATGAAGAGCTTCTGGCCTTTATCAAACATTGCAAGAGAATCGGTCCGTCGGATGAGGATGAACGCCTGCTGTGGACCGCCGGTGAGGATATTCGAATCATTTCTAAAGGCGTTTGGCGTCTGCCTATGGGTGATAATGGGAAGAATGTGCTGCAGCGTTGACGGAGTAGAGGTATAAGATGTGCGTGTCATAGAAAGGCTGTTTGGAAGAGCCCCAGTGATGTCGAAGAGGCCCAAATAAATGGAGGAGAAAGGCTGGGACGTCCTGACATGGCGCTGTAAACAGTGTTGGGCGGAACATGTGAAAAGAAAAGTCGAAAAAATCAGCGTAAGGATGCGTGTAAGCGGGGTCGGAAGACGAAAAAATGGCCGGATGGATAGCTGTAAGCCGAAATTCGTTATTAACTGCATCTTGAAAAGTAAAACCAAGACCTGCCTTTCGTGTTGGGCCAATTGAGAATGGTGAATGAACGCGTCCCAATGCCAAGCACAATTACCCTCCTTTCTCCATCCCAGCTTCGCCAAGTCAATTCGATCAAGATAAAAATGGTACCGAAGCCGAGGAAAGACTTGAACGTAGGACCACATCGAAAAGAAAGCCCCAGGAAGCGGGAGGAGTGAGAGGGTAAATTGGGAGATAAAGAACGATAATGCAGATGACGCCGGAGACCGGTCCAGCCTTGGTTGAAGGAGTAATGTACCATGCTAAATTTATGGCGTTAAGAAAAGTCTAGGCGTGATTTATGCTGCGATGAGCTCACCTACATCGTACAAATTAGGCTTTTCACCTTCCGAGCAAGGTCTAAGCGACACCTCAGTTCCAACACAGGGAACCAATATCTACGTTTAACAGTGCTTGCGATGGGAACCACGGACATAATTCCAGAAGTAACCGGTAGGAGAAGCCGATTTCAGTGCTTAAGAGTGCGGTCGCCCCTTGGGCGGCGGAAGCCATAGATAATGAAAGGAAAGAGGCGATCGAAAGTAGACGCGCGCACGCGGGGAAGGCGCCCAACTGAATACAGACAGGGATGCGGCAATCGCGGAGGTGGCTCCACACCTCCGCCGCCTGGGTTCCCGAACAGAATGTAATTATCTATCCACCATCGCACTAGCTCCGCAACGCAATTCAGTGCTCGACAACGAACCATAAAGGCTGTCAAACTGAGCATCACCAGACCCAACATCGTGGCTCCGCCAATGACGGATTCATATCGATTAGTCATAATATTAATCGATATCAGTGGGTATAGGGTTCTTAATTCACTGTATATAAGGACTCGCGAGCTTTGACGGCCGCTTGCTCGATCCCCCATCATGAGTAATTTACAGCACATCCAGTACGTCAATCGTGTACATGATAAATCACCCTTTGTGCTAATTGTGCGCTGCTCTCCAGAGACTCAGAAATGACAGTGAACAACGGAAGGTAACAAATTTCTTTTGTTAATATAAGACTGGCAATCTGATGATAGGCGATCAGCATGTTTGCGAATGCTTCAGGTTTTACTGTAACCAATTCAAAGTTCATTGTCATTTGTAAGCCAAATATTCTAATTAAATATGGCATGCATTCAGGGTGTTCTGGGTCTGAATAGCCAATGATGATAAGGAAAAGATCCAAAAGTGGCTAGATGCACCTGATTGCTCTGTAAACTTTCGAGTTGCAGATGACAAAAGGACTGAGGGCACTGGTCAATGGATCCTCAATGATCCTGAATATATCAAGTGGAAGCAAGGCCCAAGTGTACTTTGGATTCAGGGTAAAGGTATGAGTGATATTCCTGACACAACAAGTCTTTGCTGACAATCTATTCAAGCTGGATCAGGCAAGACCATTTTATCGTGAGTTCCATGATTATGAATCTCAAGATTATTGAAAGTGATGTTCTGCCAGTACTACAATTATCAGAGACCTTGAGCAAGGAGCCCCAGAAAATGTCTGGTATCACTACTTTGATTTGCGTGATAATACAGATCAAAAGTCTACATTTCGGGGCTACCTATTATCTCTTCTGGTTCGGGTTGGTGCCGACAGTACAGGCAAAGTTCATCCGGCATTAAAGGCAGTGTTTGATAAATGCAGTAGGCAAGGCCTCACTGGATCCTCGCCTACTGAAAAAGACTTAGCAATGGTATTGGAAGAAGTTTTAATGACTTTCGGCTGGGGCTACATTGTGCTAGATGCTATGGATGAATGCAGCGAATCTAAGAAGGTTTTGGCATGGCTGCAAAATCTGCCTAAGCAGTTTTGCATTCTTATTACAAGCCGCTATAATCCAGAGGGAGACACATTAAAAGAATGCCTCAAAATTTCATTGGATAACTGGAATTCCAGGGTTAATGAAGATATTGAAATTTATCTAGAGGAAAAAATAGAGTTTACAGGAGATTTAAGAGTCGAGGTTATGAAAACTTTGCAAGAAAAGGCACAGGGGCAGTAAGTGTGATTTTGAAGTATTTCTTATGCCATCACTTTTAGAACTGATACTTATGGGCACAGATTCCGTTGGGTAGATTGCCAGCTGAGGGCACTGGAGGATTGTGGTAGAATACCTGGAGCTGTCCGCGAAGCTTTGGCAGATCTGCCTGAAGATCTGGAACAAACATATAGTCAAGCAATGGAGCGGACTTTCAAGAAGAAAAGAACCAAAGAATATGCTCAAAATGTCCTCTGGTGGCTTCTATATTCATTTGAGCCTCTGGATGTGGAAATGATTGCTGAAATTCTAAAAGTGAATCTACAGACTGACAGTGTGGAACAAGTCAATGGAATGAATATTCAAATTCATGGAATCATTGATTCTACTCTAGTGGCAGTTGATACAGATTCAAATGTGGAACTTGCCCATGCATCTGTGAAGGAGTTTTTGACTACCCAATACAATTCATCTCATGCTGTGGGATCATTTACCATTAATGAACAGTTGGCACATGAAAAGATTGCCCAAACATGCATAGTATATTTAATGGAATTCATGAGAGGAATTGATATAGAAAGTCAGAATTTTCAAATATGGAGGTATCACTTGGGAAATTATGCCATAGTTAATTGGCCAAGGCATGCAAGACTTATTGAAGGCAAAGACAATCACAGTCAGGTACATTTTAAGATAGTAGAATTTGCTACAATGGGGATAGAATCTTTTTATAAATGGGTTAAAATATATGAAATGTTGTGGAGGTGTAACTGGGATAGAGAAGAATGGGAAAATGCAAGCCCAGTCTTCTACTTGATATGGGAAAAATTGTTGACAGCAAGTGATGAGCTGTTGAATTCTTGCAATGGGTGTAATTTAAAGGGAGCACTCTATGTTGCATCTGCACATGGACATACAGCCCTTGTTCAGAAATTACTCAGTTGTGGTGCAGATATCAATGCTCAGGGTGGCAAATATGGCAATGCCCTTCTAGCTGCTGTTGCCTTAGGAAATGAGGGTATTGTGAATGTTTTACTTGAGAAAGGAGCAGATGTCAATGCTCAGGGTGGCAAATATGGCAATGCCCTTCTAGCTGCTGTTGCCTCCAGAAATAAGGGTATTGTGAATGTTTTACTTGAGAGAGGAACAGATGTCAATGCTCAGGGGGGTGAATATGGCAATGCCCTTCTAGTTGCTGTTGCCTTCAGAGATGAGGGTATTGTGAATGTTTTACTTGAGAAAGGAGCAGATGTCAATGCTCAGGGTGGGGAATATAGCAATGCCCTTCAGGCTGCTGTAGCAAGAGGATATGAGGGTATTGTGAATGTTTTACTTCAGAAAGGAGTAGATGTCAATGCTCAGGGTGGCAAATATGGCAATGCCCTTCAGGCAGCTGTAGCAAAAAGAAATGAGGGTATTATGAGTGTGTTACTTGAGAAAGGAGCAGATGTCAATGTTCAGGGTGGCAAATATGGCAATGCCCTTCTAGCTGCTGTAGCTGCAGAAAATGAGGGTATTGTGAATGTTTTACTTGAGAAAGGAGCAGATGTCAATGCTCAGGGTGGCTTTTATGGCAATGCCCTTCAGACTGCTGTAGCTACAGGAAATGGGGGTATTGTGAATGTTTTACTTGAGAAA
>KN834768.1:379467-608019 GCA_000827265.1 Collybiopsis luxurians FD-317 M1
ATGTTTTACTTGAGAAAGGAGCAGATGTCAATGCTCAGGGTGGCTTTTATGGCAATGCCCTTTGGGCTGCTGTAGCAAGAAATGATGGTATTATGAATGTTTTACTTGAGGAAGGAGCAGATGGCAATGCTCAGGGTGGCTTTTATGGCATTGCCCTTGGGGCTGCTGTTACAGGAAATGAGAGTCTTATGAATGTTTTACTTGAGAAAGGAGCAAATGCCAATGCTCAGGGTGGCTTTTATGGCAATGCCCTTCAGGCTGCTGTAGCAAGAAGAAATAAGGGTCTTATGAATTTTTTACTTGAGAAAGGTGCAGATGTCAATGCTCAGGGTGGCTTTTATGGCAATGCCCTTCAGGCTGCTGTAGCAAGAGGAAATGAGGGTATTGTAAATTTTTTACTTGAGAAAGGAGCAGATGTCAATGCTCAGGGTGGCTTTTATGGCAATGCCCTTCTAGCTGCTGTAGTTGTAGAACATGAGGGTATTGTGAATGTTTTGCTGGAGAAAGGAGCAGATGTCAATGTTCAGTGTGGCTTTTATGGCAATGTCCTTAAGGCTGCTGTAGCTGCAGAAAATAAGGGTATTGTGAATGTTTTACTTGAGAAAGGAGCAGATGTAAATGCTCAGGGTGGCTTTTATGGCAATGCCCTTCAGACTGCTATAGCTGCAGAAAATGAGGGTGTTGTGACTACTTTACTTGTGAAAGGAGCTGATGTCAATGCTCAGGGTGGTTTTTATGGAAATGCCCTTCAGGCTGCTGTAGTTGCAGAAAATGAGGGTATTGTGACTGCTTTACTTGAGAGAGGAGCAGTTATCAATGCTCAGGGTGGCAAATATGGCAATGCCCTTCAGGCTGCTGCAGCCACAGGAAATGAGGGTATTGTGAATGTTATACTTGAGAAAGGAGTGGATGTCAATGCTCAAGGTGGTAAATATGTCAATGCCCTTTCGGCTGCTGTAACAGAAAAAAAATGAGGGTATTGTGAGTCTTTTACTTGAGAAATGAGCACATGTCATAAGTTCACAATGAAATGGAGGATTGTTCTTATCACTTTTCCAATCCCTTAATTACCCATAGATGCTATCCATAAAAAGTCCAGAATAAATTGATGAATTTCATTGTTGGAAATGTATAGGTGTAGTAGGATGGCACAGTGTGGCACGGCACATATTGGTGTCCTGAGGGATGTTCTTGTGACCGCATATACAGGGGCTGCATATAGGTAGTTATCTTCATGTTATCTTGCCTCCATTTCTGTTTCTGTGTGGGTATCTTTTTGTACTGGTTTCACCTTCCTCATAGTTATCCCATAGCTTCTTCATTGACCCAAGTTCCCTTATTTATTCCTCGAGTTCATTCTACACCCCTCAGAACCTTTCTATTGTTCTGAGGGTACATTTCTCTTTTATCTCATCTTCATTTCCTTACTTACATTTACCTATAGCCTTGTGTACTTAACTAGGACATTAGCTATTTCACAGATTTGCAGTCAGAACAGTGATAATTTTGTACTTCCTTAATTGACACAATGGTCAACCTCAAATATGACTACTTCCTCCATGAATTCCCTACCCAATCTCATTGTCTTCCCAGAAGATTGCCAACTTGTTGAGTTAAGCAATTGGGCCACCTTTTGTGATCATCTTAAAAGTGTTGCAGGAGCAACTGGGCTTATTGGATATCTTGGTGGTACCATCTCTTCCCCTACACCACCTTCTGCAGGCATCCCAACTGCCGTTCCTCTGCCTACTCCTGCAAATTTGCATTCTCCATCCATTGAGGAATGGGAACTGCGTGACACACAGATTGCTGGAATCATTTATCAGAATGTCAAGGACCCTTGATCTCTAGGCATTTCTCAGAAATTGTCCACTCAGGCTATGTGGACAACTCTTACCACTGAGTTTGATATGACTTCAGCTGCAGCCCAGACCCTGGCCAAGGAACATATTCAACAGTTCAAGCACTCTCCTGGTACATCCTTTGAAGTGTACTTCCAGCAACTTGAAGCTTTATGCAAAGCTGCGAGTGATGTCAGATGTACTATAACTTCCAAAAATCTTCATTCTTGATTCCTCACTTCGCTTACTCTGGAATACCTGTGGATTCTCCAAACGCATGGAACTAGAACCTATCTGGAACTGAAGCACATGCTCATCGAGTACAATATGATGGTTGAATCAGCAACAACTCTGTCAGTGATTGATTCATCTTTGAACACACTCATAGCTGGGTCTAGGAGCTCTTCAGGTATTGTCTGCGACAATTGTAAGTGTGCCAGTCATGTTAAGAAGAATTGTTGGGCAAGAGGGGGTGGAAGTGAGGGAAAGGGACCAAAATGGTATACAGCCCTGAAAGGGATGGAACCTACCAAGGCTGCTAGTCCAGCTCCTGTTGTCGCTTCCTCTTCAATTGACTCTACTCCATCCAGCACTACCACTGCAGCCACTATCTACGACCTTGGCAATTTCAAACCTGGAGGTACAAGGCACTTTCTGCATTGCTCTGCCGAACCTAATGTCTGTTCCATTAGATTGGAATAAGAAACTACTGCTCTTCTAACGGTAGGTGGAATTATGCGTCAACGTGGTGCGTCACACGTTTTCGGGTGCGTATGTGCGTATGCGTATGCGTCTATGCGTCAAGTCACCCATATTAAAGCCCATTAAATATTTTTTTTTCAAGCATTTTATCTCATTTGTCGTGCGTAATGAATTACAATCGAGCATTTCACATTACGTTGCTATATATCTGGTTCATAATGTATTGAAATTGCGAGTGCAAAACCTTGATTTAAGTCATTTTGATATTTACGTGTGACGCATTTTTTGGTGTCACTTGAATGCATTTGACGCGTCTTCCCGCAAATGCATCCCAGTGCGTATAGATGCGTATACGCGTCAAAATTTGATCACAGATCAAATGCGTCAATTTTTCTGTGGGTGCGTCAAATGCGTTCGGTGCGTCCAGTGCGTAACCGGTGTGTCAAACATGCGTACGACTTATAAATACAGCACCCTTCGATTTTTAGGTGCCGGGTTGAAAGTGGTGCTTTAGGATCAGGATCCGAGCCCTAACGAAATTGAATACTTAGAGAGGGACATATATGGATCCTAATAAGGCACTGGAATGTCCAATGTATAATGGAGACAGACTTTCTTCACAAATGAAATGCCTAATTTACATCTCAACCAGTATTGTACCGAGGCAAAAACTTATCAAAGCCTATCAATTCAGCAATCCCATTCTAGAAACTTGTATGCTACACCATGTCAATTGATCCTCCTTCTGTCCACTCCATTGCAAATTCATACCTCGACCCTCTTAAGTATCTGACCTGATTGAATCAGCGGCAATACTTTCTGATACATCGGAGGTGTAGATGCGTAATGACACATAGTCGTCTCGAGTCAGTGGGGGTATGTTCCGAGTGTCAGGCCGTCCAAACAGGGACTGCGGGTACTAAATATCAAGCCCGCCCGTACAATTTTCATGTCCCGCGGGTGGACCTATTCGTCTTTTCATTCATTTCACTGTAAACAATTAATAAATTGAACAGCATTATTAGGACATAAAATGTATAGATGACAACTGTATACAATCTTTGTATATGAATGGCTGTGGTAGATATAGATAGTATTTTATCGGGTAGCAGCTGAATGCTGTAGTAACCATTTGCATCATTGTAATAATAATGCAATTAATTTCAATGGCAAAGGCTTGCAGTGAACAGTCTTGTAGATGGCAGCAATTATTTTCATTAGCAAGTATATCAGTGGATGATCCATTGCAAAAGAGAAGTTCATTTTTTGTAGCATTCACTTGCAGTGAATGCCAAGCCTTTGCCATTGAAATTAATTGCATTATTATTACAACAATGTAAATGGTTACTACAGCATTCAATTGCTACCCGATAAAATACTACTTATATCTACCAGAGCCATTCATATACAAAGATTGTATACAGTTGTCATCTATACATTTTATGTCCTAATAATGCCATTCAATTTATTAATTGTTTACAGTGAAATGAATGAAAAGATGAGTGGGCCCACCTTCGGGACATGAAAATTGTACGGGCGGGCTTGATATTTAGTACCCGCAGTCCCTGTTTGGACGGGAGGCCGCTTAGCACATATCTGAAGTCAGGTGAGCATATGGGTGTCCTGTGAGCTCGGTATAGCTCTACACAGAAGTATAATGGTTGTACGTATTCTGGTATACTTCTGTGCGGGTAACTCTGCATAGTTGTTTCACACTTATCTTTTTCCCTTCTTCTTCCTAAACCTTTTTCCTTGGCCTGATTACTTATAGAGTACAATTTCGATGGGACCCTCAGAACCTTTCATATGTTCTGAGGGTATGTGTCCTTACTTTCTAGCTTATCAAACTCATGCTTACCTGCCTATAGTCCAGTGTACTTAAATAGGATTATAGCTTAACACTTTCTAACTTAGACTTGATGTCTAGAGTCTCAAGCTCAGTGATAAATGTGCAAGGGTAGGCGGAAATGCTGTGATGTGAGTTTGTGCAGATCCTTTCATTTGAAATTTGAAATTTATACTTGCATCTCATATTTGCCTTCTGTGTTTACCCTTATTTCACCATCCAATAACTCCTACAATTGGCACTCCCCTCGAATGGTCAAAAGCTAGTCTAAATACACTTAGGCGAGATACAACTACATGACTGTGTTTTGTCATCTAAACATCTCCATTGCTTTGACTTTTCCTATATGCTGATTATTAACCACCCCAATTTTTTTCACAGTCAAGTTAGAATCTGCATTATACTGTTCCCTAACATGTCGACAAGTGACAAGCCAGTTCAGTGGATGGTTCTTGTGCAGTTTGATCATTAATGTAATGCAATGATTCATACAATACCTTCTTGGCTTGTCAATTCAAACTTCAAAGAATGGTAGATATGTCCTAGAATCAGTAAGAGTGGGTAATACAGTAACAGGTTCAGGCACTTTTACTCGTACACTGGAATTATTCTCTGCAGTAAGATTGTCCTACCAGGAGGATCAGATTACTTGCTTGATGTGGACTACAAACTGGAGTTGCAATAGTGCCAGTGAATCATGATTGCCATAATGACCATGATCCTGTGACAGCTAATCAAAATGAATTGAGACAAGTTTGAAGGTTCAACTCACCTCACCTTGCACTTCATGGTTGGCAATTGATTGGTTGATTGATTAATGTGGGAGCAAGGAGGACTGCATATTAGACTGCGGTGCTTGAATTTGGTGTGGACAAAAATAGTTTTTCTTTTTTTATTTATTTGTCACTCATTTCCTTAGTGGGACTGAGGCATTGGCATTTTTCTTTGATTGGCTCTAGGCTCTTCTTCATTTGTGCGTCATCAGTAGGTGGAACTATGTGTCTTGCCTGTGTGTCACACATCTTGCAATGTGTATGTGCATATGTGATATGCACCAGACATTACAAGGTGCTCTAATGACAAGCCCGACATAAGATTCACTTAAGGGAAGACTGGAATATGACTGCAAGCAAGGCAAGCTCATTTTTCGGGTACTTGCATTTAGACATTACCTCAGATTTCAACAGGGGATTATAGGAAAGCTTTGATTCATCTAGTTACAGGCAATCATCAATTAGCGGTGGAGTGTCTATGATGGAATGAGCATAATTGTCCGAGGGTAGGTCAAAACAAAAGAATTTGCTGTTTTTGTAAAGAGGCTGATGAGGACCCTCCGCATGCTTTTTTGAGTGCAAGGAGAAGACATGATGAACTTATGGAAGGCATTTATAACTAGTGATGTGACGGCTCTCGCCCTAAGCTGACATTGTCTACATAACTCAATGTCCATATGCGATATTGTAGATTGCTGTAATACATTTTTTAAATTTTGTATCATTACATAGCTGCAGACCATCCATATGCATACAGAAAGATTAATAGTAGCAAGAGTCCACAGATTCCATTTATATTGTAGTAAGAAATTAATAGATCTGTGTTAGATCTGTCGCATAGGATGCATATCAGTCAGATGGGCTCATGGAGTCCTGTGGCACCTCAGCGGTCAGTTAAAGGGTTATGGCTGTAGGTGGTTTATTTGATTCCATGCAGGTCTCTATGCGTAGTCATTTCACAGTTTACATATTTACCCCTTCTCATAATCTTTCTTCCTTCTGGTCTATTATATAACCTTCGAAGGCTTTCTCTGTCCCTCAGAACTTCTTATTCATTCTGAGGGTACATGTCTCTAGTTTACATTTTCTCTAGTCTATACTTATCAATTCCCTATTTCTACAGTTTCGTGTACTTACATAGGAAATAGATTACAATCTGTGCATGCTCATGAGGCCGGGGCCTGGGTCTGAGTCAGGCCCAGCTGGGCCGTGACCCTCTAATGGGGCCTGGCTCAAGATTTGGATAAGCCCTGGCCGGGGCTATCTGAGCTGTAGCTGGGGCTTTTGAGCTGGGCCCCAGCCATCACATCCCTATTCATAACAAAAGTAATAAACTAGTTTCCCCAATACATCAAACACTGCAGTGATCTACAGTGATTCTTGGGAATTATTTGGAGCATTGCTAGTAGACCAGCGAATGGTGGACTTAGTGGAAAAATTGTGCTTTGGGATTCTGGAAAATATTTATGCATTGGAGCCTCTTTACATACTATGAATTATTCAGGTAATGCCTGCATTGTTGAAGTAATAATTCTACGGTCCGCCGTAATACTTGCCAGTGTTATGGCCACTTATAAACTTCCCTTGGTTTTCGACCAATAAATTTATTCACTCCTGTACTATGTTTCAGTACACCTTTCTAGTACACTTTATTCAATTTTTGTATTAGGTTTTGTGTGACACCTATATTTGGCTCCAACTTACTGTACTACATATATACAACACATTCAACACATTATTTATTGGTTACTCAAGAAGTATTCATATTACATAATCAAATTATTACATCAGGCTAAAATTTTAAGTATGTTTACAGCGAGAATCGAACTATAGACTACAGTACATAGGAATACAAATATTGTTACACAATGGCAATAGTTTCCACCACACCATCTAGGCTTAGAAATGTAAGAGCATCCTGTTGATAAGGCAGTTAATCACCAGCACCTGGTAGTGACTTCTGTTATAATGGTTTATGGTGGACATGAGGCTCAAGATAAATGATACTAGAGGGGAGTGGGATGCATGAGAAATGTAATGATATAATAAAAATATGAAGATGCACTGACATTGCTGTGTGTAGTAAGCTGTGCTCACTTGTAATTGTCTTCCCAATGATTGCATTGAGGCACAGTGAGTGCTCAAGAAAGAACATTGCAGAGCCTTGTGTGTGTGCAGGTCCAGTGGCACTCCCTAATGACCATAAGACCAGAAGCAGAAGTCAGGGTAGCGGATCTAAATAAAACAGCAAATGTGGTACACACTAGCAGCACCACATTGAGGACATATACCCATAACTATTCCACATCCTGAGCATCTTGTAAAGCTGAGTATACCATCTGATTTTGCCAGAAATCCCATTGCTGTCATTGTTCTGGACAGTGGTTTAATACAGATATGTCCCAGGAAGGACTGTTCACAGAGAGGGTGTTATGGAGGAATGGCTTTTTTGAAGGTAGTGAGTTTGGGATGTTCATTGATTGCAGACTCTTCTTTGCCAGTCTCCATCAGCTTGTCCACTTCAACTGTCCAAGGACACAGGTGTTGGGTGTGGACCTTGTCCCAGGGATGATCAGGATGTATGTGTCCCTGTCACAAAGCAGTATACAGTGGAGTGACTTTCAAGAGTGCAGTAATCAGTTAAGCAGAAGCTGGTCCCAATCAACAGAAGTAATTATACAGTCTAGCTAGTAGAGGCAGAATACTCACCTGGTCCCAATCAACAGAGAGGTCAAGATGGGGATCCAGGTTACAGGCAGTAGGTATTTATACTGTAATGAACTGTAAGAGGGACTAATGCTACTGGAGGATAAGATGAGAAAATAATGCTACTGGAAGACAACTATTGATGGAATGCCATTTTGGGTAAGTTGGACAAAAGTTGATGCTTCACACTTTCACAGTTTATATATTTACTACATTTGACTCAGAGCACACACTGAAATTGTTGAGGGGACTGTAATGTTTAACAAATAAAAGGTTGGTACATTGTGGTTCTGTATTCTAGCTAAGTAAAGAGTTGGGAATCAATATAGAGCATTCCAAGATTGTGGACAAGTAAATCACTATGTATTTTTGTTCTATCCATGCTATCCATGCCCCCCAATGCAGCTTCCAAAGAGCTAGAGGTGACTCTCAAATAGCAGCATAGTCATTGCCATTGAAAAAAAGTAAAACATGGCAGGTGGCAGAGTAACAAATTTATTCTTGACTTTTTATGTGTAGCATTTCCGGGAAATTGAGGGATTGGAAAAGTGATAAGAACAATGCTTCATTTCATTGTGGACTTACAACATGTGTTCCTTTCTTAAGTGAAATGTTCACAATACCCTCATTTCTTCTTGCTACAGCAGCCTGAAAGGCATTGCTATAAAATCCCCCCTGAGCATTGACATCTGCTCCTTGCTCAAGTGAAACATTCACAGTACCCTCATTGCTTCCTGCTACAGCAGCTAAAGGGCATTGCCATATGTGCCACCTAAGCATCAACATCTGCTCCTTTCTCAAGTAAAACATTTATAATACCCTTATTTCTTCCTGCTACAACAGCCTGAAGGGCAGTGCCATATTTGCTGCTCTGAGCATTGACATCTGCTCCTTTCTTAAGTAAAACATTCACAATACCCTCATTTTCTGCAAGTACAGTAGCTAGATAGGCATGGCCATAAAAGTGACCCTGAGCATTGACATCTGCTCCTTTCTGAAGTAAAGCATTCACAATACCCTCATTTTCTGCAGCTACAGCAGCTAGAAGGGCATTGCCATAAAAGCCACCCTGAGCATTGACATCTGCTCCTTTCTCAAGTAAAACATTCACAATACCCTTATTTTCTGTAGCTACAGCAGCCTGAAGGGCATTGCCATATGCACCATTCTGAGCATTGACATCTGCTCCTTTCTCAAGTAAAACATTCACAATACTCTTATTTTCTGTAGCTACAGCAGCCTGAAGGGCATTGCCATATGCACCATTCTGAGCATTGGCATCTGCTCCTTTCTCAAGTAAAGCATTCACAATACCTTCATTTTCTGCAGCTACAGCAGCCTGAAGGGCATTGCCATATGTGCCACCCTGAGCATTGACATCTGCTCCTTTCTCAAGTAAGACATTCACAATACCTTCATTTTTTGCAGCTACAGCAGCCTGAAGGGCATTGCCATAAAAGCCACCCTGAGCATTGACATCTGCTCCTTTCTCAAGTAAATCTGTTAGCACCAGAACTAGAAATTGCTAGTCCAGACACAGTAAATTCAGGGTCCAGTTCTGCTCCTTGTTGGTCTTTGCCTGCATATATACAAGATTCCCAAGAATTTTTGTATATTTATGACATCAAGACTGGAGCATGACATCTTAAAATATGTTAAAAAGCATTCCAACTTTCTTATTACTGAAGATATGAATGAGCCAAAGGAAACTGGGGAAGATATCTCTAAGTATGTGCTTGACTACATTATCACAAAAGGGAAGGTAAATCAAATCAATGAAACCCAATGCAAGTGCATAGCGGAAAAAGCTGGAAACTATTTCCAATGGGCTGCAACAGTATGCAAAGAGCTGTGTAAGGATAGAGGAGGGGTTGATCCCAGCAGATTATTTGACCAACTCATGGAAGCTGCTCCCAAACCTGATCAGATATATCCACTGGATAAGATGTACAAATTCATTCTGGAGAAAAGCTTTAACTGCAGACATCAAGATGCCATGGAAGCTTACAGGAAAGCAATATCACAAATTCTGAGTTTGCGTGAGCCTCTTTCAAAGCAGTCACTACAAAGGCCGCAATCTGCATATTATCGGGAAAGAAAGGACAATGATGAAACTGAAAAAGAACTAAAAGTAGATACTGTGCTCGACTTTCTGGGTCCTCTTTTTTCTGGTGTGCATGAATCTGATAGACCAGTTTGGCCTATCCATACATCAATCCGGGATTTTCTCTTGGACAAAGACAGGAGTAAAGAATATGCTATAGATGAAAAACAGGGACACATAATTATGACACTGGGAACCATTAGGTTGATGACTGAGGGACTACATTTCAATATATGTAAATTGGAGAGTTCATATGTGTTTAATTTGGAAGCAGAAGACCTTCTTAAAAAAAGGATACAAAGTTATATTCCATTGGAGCTCATATACTCCTGTTGCCACTGGGATTATCATCTTTCAGTAATTGAACTTTCTCAAAGCATAGTACCTCTGTTGAAGAAATTTATCTGCTCTGAATTGTCACTTTATTGGATGGAGGCACTTAGCATTCTACATAAAGTTGGTGTAATTCCAAGAAGTATGTCTAATTTGATACAATGGATGCAGCCTATGGAGAAGGTATGTACAATTGGAGAAATTAGTTTGGTGACTGAGAGGCTTTCCGATAGATTTTAGAATCTGATTATGAAGTCTTGAAAGCAGTTGCAGAAGAAATTAAATTGTTTTGTCTTGTCTTTGGGAAAATATTAACAGAGTTAACACCTCATATATATCTTTCAGCATTGCCATTTATTCCAAAGAATTCTAAGCTTCAAAAGATATATCTATCCCGATTCATAAACATCTTAGAGGTGTGTCATGGTCATAGGATGAATTGGCCACAATTGCAAGCCATACTTCAAAGACATGTGAGGAGTGTTTCATCAGTTGCCTTTTCCTCAGATGGAAAGACAATTGTATCTGGGTCATATGATATGTCAGTGCAAATGTGGGATGCAGAGACAGGGGAGCCCCAAGGGCAGCCATTACAAGGGCACAAAGGCTGTGTTTTCTCTGTTGCTTTTTCCCAAGATGGAAAGAAAATTATATCTGGATCTTCTGATAAGTTTGTGCGAATCTGGGATGTAGAGACAGGGGAAGCCCAGGGACAGCCATTGCAAGGGCACAATGGCTCTGTTTTATCTGTTGCCTTTTCCTCAGATGGAAAGAAAATTGTATCTGGGTCACATGATAGGTCAGTGCGAATTTGGGATGCAGAGACAGGGGAACCCCAAGGACAGCCATTGCAAGGGCACAATGGCTCTGTTTTCTCTGTTGCCTTTTCCCCAGATGGAAAGAGAATTGTATCTGGATCTTCTGATAAGTTAGTGAAAATTTGGGATGCAAAGACTGGGAAACCACAAGGACAGCCATTGCAAGGGCACACAGGCTCAGTCAGATCTGTTGCCTTTTCTCCAAATGGAAGAAGAATTGTATCTGCATCATTTGATAACTTAGTGCAAATCTGGGATGCAGAGACAGGGGACCTCCAAGGACAGCCATTGCAAGGGCACACAGCCTGTGTTTTTTCCATTGCATTTTCCAGAGATGGGAAAAGAATTGTATCTGGGTCAGAGGATAATTCAGTGCAAATTTGGGATGCAGAGACAGGAGAACTCCAAGGACAGCCATTACAAGGGCACACAGACTCTGTCAAATCTGTTGCTTTTTCTCCAGATGGAAAGAGAATTGTATCTGGGTCAGATGATAACTCAGTGCACATCTGGGATGCAGAGTCACAGGACCCCCAAGGACAGCCATTGCAAGGCCAAACAGGCTTGGTCAATTCAAGAGAATTCCAGAGACAACCATTACAAGGGCATACAAACTCAGTCAGATCTGTTGCTTTTTCCCCAGATGGAAAGAGAATTGTATCTGGGTCAGATGACAGGTCAGTGCAAATCTGGGATGCAAAGACAGGGAAACCTCAGGGACAGCCATTGCAAGGGCACAATGGTTCTGTTTTATCTGTTGCCTTTTCCCTAGATGGAAAGAAAGTTTTATCTGTGTCAAATGATAAGTCAGTCAAAATCTGGGATGCAGAGACAGAGGAATTGCAAGGACAGCCAATGCGGGGATACCTAAGCCCTGCTTCCTCTATTGCCCTTTCTTTAGATGGAAGGAGAAATCTATTCCAGTCTCCTGCCAAGACAGGGGAATCTCAAGGACAGGGGCACTCACACTGGGTCAATTTTGTTGCCTTTTCTGCAGATGGAAAGAGAATTGTATTTGGGACAGATGATAACTCGGTGCAAATCTGGAATGCAGAGACAGGGAGACCTCAAGGAAAGCCATTGCAAGGCCACACAAATGCAGCCACTTCTGTTGCCTTTTCCCAAGATGGAAAGAGAATTGTATCTGGGTCAGATGATGGGTCAGTGCAAATTTGGGATGTAGAGACAGGGGAACCTAAAGGACAGTCATTGCAAATGCACAAGAGTTCAGTTAAAGCTGTGGCTTTTTCCCCAGATGGAAAAAAAATTGTATCTGGGTCTTTTGGTAAGTTAGTGAAAATCTGGGATGCAGAAACAGGCAAACAACAGTCATTAGAAGGGCACACAAGCTCAGTGAAATCTGTTGCCTTTTCCCAAGATGGAAAGAGAATTGTATCTGGGTCAGATGATAAATCAGTACAAATCTGGGATGCAGAGACAGGGAAACCCCAAGTAAAGCTGCAAGGACACACAAGCATGATCAATTCTGTTGCCTTTTCCTCAGATGGAAAGAGAATTGTATCTGGATCAGATGATAATTCAGTTCGAATCTGGGATGCGGAGACAAGGGAACCCCAAGGACAGCCAATGCAAGACCAGACAATCTCAGTTAATACTGTTACTTTTTCCCCAGATGGAAAGGGAGTTACATCTAAGTCAGCTGGCTATACAAGTCTGATCACTCCAATGCCCAATTTACTACTGAGTTCCTGTCTATCATTCTGTCCTTGGCATCTAGGCCATCATTACACTCATTCTACATTGCTCAATCTTAATTTGAGAGTGGATGGCTGGCTTCTTGATCAAAATTTGTCTCCTTTTTTATGGATTCCCCCTGAATATCGATCATGTCTTATGCTCCCACACTTGCAACTCCTCATTTCACACACTCATGCTGCTTCACTAAATCTAACACATTTTGTATGTGGCAATGATTGGGCCAAATGTTACAGGTAAGTAGACCCATTCTACCACTTCTAAGTCTTCTCTAACCTCTCTATATTTATGCTAACCCTATCTTTCCCTCCTGCTAATTCATACTGCAGCCGTTATCCCCTATAGTAGTAATAACTTTTCTCCCTCTCAAAACCAAACTTTTTAGTTTCCTGTCCTTTCAATTGATCAATGTAGCTATTTTTCCAATGAAATAGCATATGTAAAATATCAGGGCATCTTACTGTACTCATATACAAGTACAGGGTTGCTCATAATTGAGAGTTTAAGAGTTGATGGTATTGAGAAA
The DNA here is from genome assembly GCA_000827265.1 of Collybiopsis luxurians FD-317 M1. Lineage (NCBI taxonomy): Eukaryota > Fungi > Basidiomycota > Agaricomycetes > Agaricales > Omphalotaceae > Collybiopsis > Collybiopsis luxurians. Next base: position 392,833 of record KN834768.1, read on the forward strand.
CACTGTATGTGTCTGGCTGCTCTACAGTACACATAACTGCCATTTCATAATTTTTACTTCCATTGACTCATTCCATTTAGTTACCAAATATACACAGTATCATTGATTCAAGGGCTTCTGTACCGGGAATCCTGTACCAGGTAGGTAGGCAGGTTAGGCTTTGGGGCCAGAAAAAATGTTTCTGACTGACCCCTCAGGGGGCCTTAAAGACTTGGACTGGGATAAGAGCTTCACAGGGTCAAATTGGGTCTGTGGTACATGTAAGAATAGAAAACAAGTGCAATTGTAGTGTTTATCTCTTTGAAATTACTATATTAGATGTGTGCCTGGTCTCTATGGTCATATGTAGGTAGGTAGTAGGCTGCTCAAAGCTGAAAAAAATTTTCTGACCCCTGATATGAAACATATATAATTGGAGGTCCTTATGTTTATTTGATTGATCTCTTTGCCCATTTGCTTGAGATCCCGGCATGTTGTCTAGCAGGTTGGGACAGTATGGGTACAGGTTGTATGGTTGACAATAGCAAATTTGGTTTTTCTAAAGGGATAGAACTAATGATTTTTGTAGTTAATAGATAACCTTCTAGTTTCAAGGGTCTGTATTTGCATTATACAAGCTAATTACCCTCTCCAGTGAGTTATTTTTAAGAAAATTCCTGGTATTGCCCAGATAGATGCTAACTAGGTGCCTAACCTTAAACCCTCCTCAGCTTGACTAAGCCATTCAATTGTTAGGATCAAGATGCATTGGTTTACCTTTGAGGTGACAAACATGAATGTAAAAGTTTGGCATCAATTGGCTGTAGACTACAGTGTTCTGGCAGTCCTTGAGACAGAACTTTTCATTTTGTGTGCAACTTTTGCTCCTCTGCGATTCATTTAAAATTAAGTATATAGGCATAAAGCAAAGCAAGTTTAGAATAGAATATGCTACTTTTGACAACAATAAAGGGAGGACAACAATTTACAATAAATTAAATGAGAATTTGAGTCCATTGTCACAGTTTGCCAGTCCTTGAGCCAGATGTGACAGAATTACGTGCCCTGCGGGAAAAGCTACCTGGTGTCATCTGGTGTCACTCCTCATCTGTTTCCTCATTAGCTTTCTATCACACTTCTTCCTTTGGATTGTGCACAAAGCTGCTCATAAGCTGTGGCCAACAGGATTAGCACAAATGATAGCTAAATAGTTACTCTATATCCCAGTCTACACTTGTAATCCATTATACAATGATTTAGCATAGCTCACCACTAAGCTAAAAGTTTTTTGTAGTTCGCACACTCAAAAATCAGGTATATTTGACTCATCACTCAGCACAATGTTAGGCGTCTGCTCCAGAACTCACATTAAATATGTATTGGAGCTAATACTTGAATTCTGTCTACTTGGAATTATGAGAGTTGCCTCAGAAAAAAAAAATTATGGGCAGTGTATCAAGGAATGCCAGTATCTCAAGGACTGCCAGAACACTGTACTCATTTTCAAACTGTAAAACATTTTACATTTTGAAATTACTTATTTCAAAAACCTGTATAGACAGCCATTATGGTCATATGCAGTACAGGTTGATATGGGATATACTGTCGAGTATATTTTTTGGCCTAAGAAGTCAACAATACAGACACAGACCTGTTTGTACACTGTTAGTGCAGGCACAGTGACATGCTTTGTTTCAGACAAGGGTCAACTAATTGCACCTGCATTGTTCTAAACTCTGGTTCCAACTGTGATTATTTTCTTTTATTCCTTTCTTACCTTCAGACTTTGTATGATTCCTCAATTGAGTCAAGATGGTCTTAGGGCCTGGTACCATATAAAAAATAAACCAGCAACTGTATTCAAAGAGTGTACCTGTACTGGATTTGTACTGACAGTGCATTGTATACTGTAATGTATACAGTCCATGATTCCATACAGCCATTATGCACAAAATTGAAATCTTGAAATGTAATTATGTAAAACTATTGGAGGTAGGGCTGGACAGGGATATCCCCTTGGGTACAAATGCCTGTACCCTTAACCGGACCTGTGGGACCCCTACCCACAATACTGCAGTGTTTTCCCACAGGCTTTTGTTGTATCTGGCCAGCTAAAATGTTTTAAAAATGGTATTTTCATTGAGATAAAATGAGATAACTGCTTCTCAAGCCTGGCAAGGCAGTTTACATAATTGCACATTCTAAGAGATGGTTATATGTATTTAGCCACTTCAGGAAACCACCCAACAGACCTAATTAGGATAATTATTCCATGTCAAAAATTTATCCTAAGGTCACCCAGGGGTTTTTAACTCATCTCAACTATGGGGTTGCTGAAGCCTACATTTCTCAGGGGAGCCTGGGAGGCTGCAGCCAAGATAATAGTATCAGCTGGGCAGTAGCATTTTTAGGCAAATCTTTCTTATGCACCAGTCAAACTATTTCTCATTTTTGATGCTTCTTTTAATACTTTTTTCAGTATCTATAGTAGTATCTATGGTATGTATTGTAAGAAGTTGAAAATAGTGAACTGTTTTTAACTCTGATTTGTCTTTCACAGAGGGACACTTATGGGCTTTACAGCCTTATATTTAGAACCAATGCTTGTCAAGATTTAAGAAATTGAAAACACTCAAAAGCTGTGGTTGATAATGAGACCAGCTTCACAAAGTCAATCATATCAAGATAAAATAATCAACCATGTATCTAGATATAGCTCATAATGAACCTTATGACAATCAGTGTTGCTGCGGTTCAGTTCAGTCCACAAACCTGCCATTTTTGCCAAACCTCAAACCTAAACCTGAGGTTCAGGTTGGGAAAATGAGGAGCTCAGGACAAAAATATAATAATAAAAGTATTGTTATAGCAATACAAAGGTTATCTATAATAAGTTGTTCCATCAAGAGGACTAATTTTTAGTAGACTCACTAATCAATAGGTGCCCCAAATAGGCCACCCAGGCAGGTGCAGGGCTGTCCTCTCCCCTTTTTTTTGGTCACCCAGATCGGGCCAGATCTATTGGACCAGGTGGTAAAGTATTCTGTCAGATCTGAAGCATTTTTGTTGACATTTAGGTTGTAGGCAGTTCGTTGATTGTTGAAAGGGGATGCGTGGACGACGTGAGAAGAGAAGTTGAAGAAAGTGAAAAAAAGAGCAAAGCCATAGCTTGCGGAGGAAAAGAGAAGTGAAAAGAAAAGGTTTGGAGGGGGAAAATTCTTGCTTCTATTGGCAGTGCAAAGCAAAAGCCAAAGTTCTCCCTCATCATTCCACATTGCACACTTCCATTCTGAGTGTGATTCTAAATGACTCATGCCCAATACATGCAGATGGCCTATTCACAGTAATTTTGGATTATCTTTCTATCTCATGCATATCCAACAACCTGCAACAAGCGATATACTGTGCATTAGAATAAAACCAAGCCAGACAGTGTCACAGTAATCTTACCAAAAACTGATGCTTCTACTGGTTTCTAAACCCCACTGCTGTTCCGGTTTATGACCATGACAGCATCTGGCCTAAGATTCTTGTGGTGAGATTGATGTCAATGCAGCTCTGAGACTGGAATTGCTCCAGAATGTGCGAAGTAAAGGCAATAGTTGAATTGATACAGACAAAATACTGGTTTCATGAGTTCAAGTGAGGTCTGCGGCAAATAGGCGCCCTTGTGATCATGAGAATTAATGATGCAGCGCATGTTCCCAGCATTTTCCCAGTATCCCAATGAACATTTACACTGTACACTGTATTGGTTGATGTCTCTTATTTCCTCTAGAGAAAAACAAACTGCTGCCTCATTGAGTCGTTGACTCATTTTCACCCCAACCTCTGAGCCCAACCTTCAAATTCTCTTTCGTTGTGTTCTTATCATGATATATTGTGGGAAGAGCTCAGCACAGAATACACATATGATGCTCAATAAATTCCAAGCATTGCCTTGGTTGCTTCTCCTGTGTTCCCACCACATAAAATAACATGCTACTAAGAGCTGATTGATATAGTGCTCAACAGCCTCAAGTTGACTCTACAACTCACTTGAGCTGCTTCTAAAGTGGTAGGTGGAATTATGCATCCTGCATTTGCATCCATGTGTCCATCTCAAATTATATAAAGTAAATTCAAGTACTTTTCACAATAACTATGTACTCTATGCATTGAATACTTCCAATATAAAGTTTGCGAGCCATTATTGATTGATCAAGAAGTGTGAAAATTTGAAAATAGAAGTCAAATTGTTCAATTTGAGTTTATATATAGGATGCATTATTTGGACACATTGGATGCATCAAGATGTTGATGCATGTGGATGTGTATCAGTGCATATCAGTGTGTCCAAGGCTGATGTGTCTTGATTTAGAGTCAGTGCATCAAATGTGTCCAGTGCATCCTAAGTGCGTCCAGAGTGTGTCCACTGATATTTCAATAGATATAGGTCTAATAGTGTATGTACATCCTTAATTAATGGTTATATACACTTTGTGCTTGGTAAAATGAGTGGTACAGAGGACTAAGCTTTATCAATTGATAGCCCTTGGTAATGAAGATTTAGGTCATCAAGGGGAGTTGTTTATGCTGTTCATAACCACAGCCACTGCAGATTATTATCACTGATAGCCTGAGGGATTTATAACCTGTGCAGCATTATGTTTTTTTCCACTGCAGATTATTATCATTGATAGCTTGAGGAATTTATCAACCTGTGCAGCATTATGGTTTTTTCCTATCATATGTGTTTGAAATTCTACATCTAGGGATATATATATAGCCATTTAGCATACCCTCAGGAATAACACTTTCCCTTCCTTTCTCTGTCCTGTCATTTACAGTATACACTGCCAATCTTATGTCTCAAGTGTGACAATACTGCACATTTCTATTATCCCCCTCTCATGTAAATTGTACAACACTCCCCTGTTCAGCATTTTTTGGCAGGTTCTATGAATGCAGGATCTATTCCTTGGCTTGGATGTGTTGTACAAGTCATCCGTGGGCCCTACAAGAATTGTCAAGGAATGGGAAAAGATGTTAACCACACCTCCACCATTAGTGGTCTCTCTCTGAGATTGGAGCTGTCACTTAGCACCTCCCATGGTGCGAATCCCCTGATTACTGTAATGAGGATGTATGTGAGGTTCAGTAAGTTTCATTATATCATTCAATTTTCTATGTGCTAATTGAAATATCTCAGCACTTGGAGAACACTGGCTGAGACATATCCATTAAACAGCAATCAAAACTTCTTTTATCCTCAACTTGACTACTCTCCCACTATAGTTGATAAAGCATATATTCCTCAGCCACTTCCTGAAGTCACCCAATCTTTGACACCACGATCATCTGCCAGTGATGATGTACTTTTAAATACAGATTCAGCTACATTTTGGGGATTCTCAGTGAGCTTTAGTTTTTTTGAATGTCATTTTCATCAGTCATTAACAATTTTTTTAAGCCCAATGAAATACAAAGAAGTCCTTCTCATTGGATTCTTTATCCAGCCTTCAATGGGAAATCTTTGTATGTCTCTATGGACTCTGGCAACCCTCACTATAGTTGAGATTTCAAATGGATTCAAATCTGTGATGGCATTGCATGAAGCTGCCCTTGGTATCTGGTAACACAATATTACCAATGTGAGCCATTCAATGGATGCTCTTGTGGAAGTGATAATGATATCCTTTTAGGAGGCTACCAGCCACATCCTGGAGCTGGGACTCAGAATGGTAGTCATCACTTTGAGCCAGGAAATAAGCTACAAAACCATTGACAAAACCATTCCACTGGGGATCACTGAAATCAACAACCTAGGGTCCCAGTTAGTAAATTACTATGAAAGGATAATTTAAAAAATCTGACCCCAGCAAAAATGTCATCATTGATTGCAAGACCCCATTCAATTGCAGTTTGAGCCACTCTCTGAATGAGAATGAGAAAATGGTATTGATAATGGTCAATGGTGGCACCATTGGCATAGGTGAAGAGAACTGGGACCCATTTCACAAGGAGGGGAGAGAAGATGGAGGATACAATGAGATGACCATTAGGATCTTCCCAATACTTGTGAGCAGCATCAGAGAGTATCCCATGGAGTGGATCCTCAACATCTGCCATATCAGGTAGAACTTGTTGCCGCATCCACTCTGTCTGAAGTGAGTTACAGACCATGTCACTACTGGTAAAGTCTTGACAGAAAACATCAGGGTGTAGTGCCTTCCATTCACCAAGTTTGTTAAACACCCCAAATGCACTGGTTGGACTATTCCCATCCCTTGCACAGAGACACCGCAATAAATAACCAGTATAGTCTTGATTGCAGAATTTATGTCCATTGAAGCTCTGCTGCTCCAGGATCATATCCATTGGGAGCAGGAGCACCAGCCTTTATCTGTGTTGGAGTAGCTTTAGGATGGCTCTCATATGCAGCTTTAAACCTTTTATCTTCTGCAGCAGTGGTACAGGCAACATCTGGAATACAGTTGTGGCTATGGGGAGGACCATTGATATACCAGTACCTCAAGGTGGAGATGTCATTTCCAATCTGGCCATATTGAATGAGGTAGGAGTGTGATTCACAGGGATGATATTCCAGTCTAGCCTGCTCTGTGCAACAACTGCAGAAACTGACTTGCTGCTTGGCAAGGTTTTCAGGTGAAACATGGGGGCAGAAAATTGTACCACAACTCTCATTGGAACAGGCAATAACTCCAAGGCATTTTTTGGCTGTCACCTTGGCACCATCTAAAGTGGAGGAGTGGACAGAGCCTTTTCCACTGCAGAAACTGCTGTTTTTTGTAGCCCAGTGTACTTCTAGATTTTTGGTTTGAGTGAACTCTTCATGAGTTACATCAACCCAGAAGTTACGAATCCGGAATGAAATGAAGGTATTCGTCCTTGTGTGTTTTTTGATGCCATAATTTTCCGGATATAGGACCCCATGCGACTTTTTTTGAATTGAAACCGTGGGATTGCTTACGTTATCGCTTCGTAAGCTTTCCCGTGCATTCTAACATTCCTCTCTTTCCGTTCCACTTAAGTATTACAACACCGCTCATCCTTTCCATCGGCTTTCTTCCTTTTACCGTTTCCCTGCGAGCACCCATCTGTTTGCGTGTAAGTGCTGTATCTCTTTTTCTCGGGTTGAATCGGGTTGATATGCGAACGCTGTGCTGATTAGTGGACTAGTGAAATTGTATATAGCTTATAATCAGCTTTTCGTTATGAATGCTGATGTCGTTCTTTTCACTTCGCTGCCTTAAACGGTCGTGTCTCTGTGAACTCCCGTACTTCCCGCCTTTACTTCTTTTGGGTGACAGTAGGGGTGTGCATTCCGGTCCTTTCATTGACTCATCTTGCTCATTATCTTGCATGGTATGTACGGATGCAAGTATCCCTGCATCACTGTAAGTTAATTTTCTCTTCTGTCGATATACATGCGCGCGTAGCCACAGCCGCATTTCTTTTTTTCTTCTTTTTTATACTTCGCGTTCCCTGATATTCCCGATTCATATTGACTCGCTTTCGAGTTAACTCTTACTTGTTGGTCGCATGGTACCCGGCTCCTCTCAAACTAGCTTTTCACTCGCTGAGTTTTTCTTCATTTGTCAGTGTGGTGCTCCCGTGTCTGGGCTCATGTATAGTTACCTTTTTTCTTTTTTTTTTTTGCTGTGCCGTTCTCGCCACTCGGTCCTTTATTATCTGCTGTTCTTCGTTTCCTTTTCTCTTACTCCTCTGCATACTGATGGAAGGAATACCCAGAGAACTTTTGCTCAAGATTGCAGAAGCTGTCTATTTTGATGATTGTGATCCCTCTTCTCGCCCTTCCGACAGCGCCGTTCATACTCTGGCCAATTTTTTGAAGGTCAACAAATCCACGCAGTCTATCTGCTCGATATTCATGTACCGACATGTAATGTTCCGTTCTGGGAGCCGTTTCCATTTGTCCGTCGTTTCTTGGCGTTTGTCTCGAGTGCCAACTTTTTCTACCGTCACGCATCTTACTCTGGGTCCCCGCGCGACACCTTGTTGTCGCTGCGAAGATGTGTGTAGCTCGCTTTCCTGCTTTTGTAGTTCCTTTGGTCACCTTTGGCCAGAAATTGGGGCCTTTGTTTGTTCTCTCTTGTTGTTGGAATCTCTTACACTCTCACGGCTCAGCCTCCGTCGTTCATTCTTTGCGTTCGCCGTCTCGCTCAAACTGATTTCCGTGTGTTTACTTCAATGTATTGTGTTCCTCTGTGATGTGGACATGCGTGATGTGGTTCCGGCGAGGGAGCTTTATCTCCACAACAACTATTTCTTTGATCACTCCATTGTCGTTCTGTGAGGCAGGGTCAATCTGATTCTTTTTGGTCTTTGTCCTCGTATCGAGGTTGGCCGAATGGAGTTCGACTACTCTGTCTATCAGTATTTGCGAGCCAGTCCTCGCGTTTGGCCTGTCAGAATCAAGAGTCTCCATCTTTTTATGCCTCGCAGTTATTGGCCTCATTCCTCTTCAGAATGCGGGTATATGGCTCAGCTCGTTCTGAGACTGCTCTCGACGATGCCTTGCCTTTTGGACCTCGTCATTGAGAATCACTTCTTCCCAGCTGTACACACTGCCTCTTTGTTTCACGATGTCCTTCAAAGGCTTCGGGTTCCACTCCCGCTTGCTTGCATTCTAGGCCCCCGTTTGCGCGTATTGAATTTGGATATCTTGGGTACATTGTTGTATTCTCCGCATTTTCCTGCGCTTCCTCAGTTGCCCAGTGTCGTAACCCTGCATGTTTCGCTGCAGGCTTTGACTGCTATTGATTGTCGCTGTCTTGTTGAAAGCTTTCCTTCAGTTGAGGATGTTACTGTATCCTGGTTTGACTACTATGAACGATCGGTGTGTTTTTTTTATAAAAGGTTTCTGGTTGTGGTATCTAATTCATTTGCCAGTCTGTCACCTTGTTGCAGCTACTTAGTGTATGGCCATCGGTTCTTTACTTTACTCTGATCCTGAAGTTTATAGTCGCAGACGGCGATGATCGCATGATCGCCTTCTATCGCGCCTATGTACTCGATAATGCTTCGCGCTTCCATATACGCCGTTTCACGCTTGTTGACTCTATTTTGTGGCAGATACAGAGTTGATGTTGTATGCCCTCATTTGTCGAATCGCTATTTACCCAGTACATATCTTGTTTTTGGGTTTTCGTTCGGTCGTCGCAGTCCTATCTCTTTACAGGATGTGTGCTCCCACCCTTGCAGTGTCAGAAATATGAATCCTTTGTATATTGGCTGTCTTTTATTCAACTATTTTGATATTTTGTCACAAGAAAAATATGTAGAAACAAGAAAGTATTCTGATTAAGTTCTGTATCCGATCTAAGGCTATGATTCTCATTGGCTATCTACCTGCATCGGCTGTAGCCATTTCCTTGCCTCTGCTTTGTCCTCATCTTTGAACGCCTTTTGTTTTCACAGCTGCACAGCAGTATCAAGTCGACTCGGCTTATGCAGTAGCAATTTTCGCTTGAGCCATTCCTGTGAGTATTTCTTTTAGTTTTACTTGTTGACATGCTTTGGAATACTCACCGCCGTGTGTGTGTCATCCAGTAACGTGACTGACCTCAATACTAACACTGGCCGTCCTCCTTTCTTCAAGCTGTTTCCTTCGACGCCGATGACACTGAAGGTGATATCGACTAGGTCACCGACGTGGATATTTTGAGGTGGTATTTTGTCCGTACTGCTGTATGTCAGCCTCATATCCTTTATCCTTTTCTCATCATCCCTATCGTCACTTACCTCTTTACACTGTCTGCAGCTGTCTTCTCTACCCTGTAATTCACGACGTTATCTTCTCCATGGACAAAGTCGGATCTGGTCCTTCTGATATTTTCCATGAATCCGTTGGAGTCGATGGCTGGGTTAATTTCTGCCCATGCCATGTTCGGTGCTTCCCTCTTTGGTGTGAACAGCCGATTTCCAAACTCGAGTACTGTCCTACCATCAATCTCTCTGTATTCAAAGCCCACCATACCGTCGATATTCCTTGCCAACAACCCACAAAGTGCACCTATTCCCTCTGTCACCGCCTCGTCCTCTGCGCATTCAAATTCCGATATTTTCACAGATTGTTTGAAGTATCTCAAATTCATATTCCTGGAGCCCCTGTCCAGAGTTTTGTCAGTACAAAGTTTTGTGCTCTACCGCCGCATCTCACCTTTCTGTCCGGATAGGTGGATGCAATTTTTCTTCTAGCACACCCTGAACATGTAGTACAAGTTCCTCTGCTTCCCTGTTGATTTCCCTGATTATCCTCTAACAGGTCGGTGATGATGATTTTACGGTGTGAACATTGTCCTTCAATGGGCCAACCTGCATGCCTATTAGCCAGCGTTACCTCCGCTGTTATAATCTTGTTACCTTGATCTTTCTCACTTGTATATGATTCCCGCGCGTGGTTTCTCAGTTCTGCCTAATCTGGTCAAGCGACTGCCCTAATCTTCGAGTAAGTTCGTCGTCTATTAGTGAGTTCGTATTCACTTACTGGCTGCCTCTAGATCGTAACGTTCATCCATGGTGTCTGTAGGCTTCCAGTTGCCAGCTCGAAGTGCTGCCGTTTCCCATCTATTTTATATTTGAACACTCTTGGTATTGTTTTATCGCCCATGTCCACGCATTTTTTGTAACTAGGTTTCCCATTTCGGAGTTGATATTCTTTCTTTTTTTTTCATCCGCTTTTGAATTCCATTATCCGTACTGCAGTGTGCATATGCGAACTTCAGCTAATCAGTAGCTTTGCACTCTTTCACTTCGATTTGCAGATAGCATCGATGCCGTCGGATTTACTTCTTTTTGTCGCAGCTTTTTCCTTTCTGTCTGTGCTTACTTTCTTACAGCCCCAGTCCCTTCCTTTTTTTTCTCAATCATTCCTTCCTTTGGAGCTTCCGGGACTTCATATCTCATTCTTGGTTACCACCTGTCTGTACATATTGTGAAGCTGTCAAATTTACCTTTTTTTCACCCTTTACTGTGGGCTGTCACCAACATGCGCGGGTCGCCGTAGCTGAAAGTTTCTTTTTTTTTTTTTTCTTTTTTTGTACTTCGCATTCCCTAAAAATTCTTGATTCATAATGACTCAGTTTTGAGTTAGCTCTTCCTTGTTGCTCGTACAGTACCCGGTTCCTCCCAATCTAGCCTTTCACTTGCTGGGTTTTTCTTCATTTGTCATTGTGCTGCTCTCGTGTCTGTGCACACACACATATATATCTTTTTTTTTTACTTCAAATCCTCCGAAGTGACCTGCCTCTTTGTTATTTTCTTTGCTCCCATCTCCCTCGCGCCTCAGCTTTATCAATAGCGATCCAAAATAAAAACAAAAAGAACAGACAACTGTCTTATTCGTATTCATGGCAAGGTTAGTTTCTCTGCTGCATCCTTACAGTTTTTCTTGCTTGCTGAACTTCTCACTGTAGAGGAACTAATCATCGAGGGTCTGGAGGAAAGCGTGGCTGATCTGCTCGAACGTATGTTCATCGAAAAGATTTACAGTGCTTATATCTTTGACAACTTGGACAGTGCTACTGCTTCAAATACTGGCATTCCGCTTCCCGAGAATCCTGCAATCATAGACCCTCTTTCTCCTCTTTCATCTGCGGACAAAGAAAGTTATCCCACCTCAGCTCCTGTGTTCCCAGCTTCCAGCGTCGGCGATCTGTCAGCCCCTGTGTTCCCAGCTTCCAGTGTCAACGATCCGTCATCCTCTGTGTTCCCAGCTTCCGGCGTCAATGATCCCTCGGCCCCTGTGTTCCTAGCTTCCGGCGTCAACGATCCGCCGTCCCCAAGCCTCTCCTCAACTGTTGATAAACTTCTTGCAGTACTCGATTCGAATGATATTGAGTTCGCCGCTGGTAAACTTGATGTTATGCCATCTATTGGAGATGCTGGTGTGGTCCCTGTGGTCAATGATCATGATGGATCCAGCGCATCTGTCATCTCTGCATTGTCTGTATTTTGTTTCCTTTTTTTGAAGCTTTTCTCCTTTTTTTAATGATCATATTCCTCCTAGTTTTCCTTCTGCTCCAGGTCTTAGTTCTTATGACTTCGAGATTCCTGATCGTGCGCCGGGTACATTCTTGCAATCTTTCTATGCTCGTTCCTAATGCCATGAATGCTTTCTTGTTAGGCAACGAGACTTTGTCTTCCAAACTGTGAGCTTATATGCAGTCGTAGTCGTTATCAGTAGTAACCATCTCTTTGTTATAGGTCTTCCTATGTTAATATTGGTACTCCTCCCAATGGCCCTTTCTCGCCTGCTATTGCTCCCCCTGCGTCTGTCTTGTCGTCTCCTGCAGACAATGTCCCTCGCACACCTGCTCAACATTTGCCTGTAGGCGATAAGCGTCGTCTGTAAGTTTTGACTGTTCTTTGATGTTCGTCTCATTCAATTTTCTCGTTAGGTCTTCATCTCCAAATGGGTCTATGCGGGAACCTGTTTCTCCCTCCAAAAAATCTCGAACCGTCAGTCCTTCTATTGCTATGGCTCGTGCTCCGAAGGCTATCAAGTTTAGAGGAGTAACATATTATCTTCCGTCATCCTTGCCTGGTCCCGACATGCGTGAATTCAATACCCCGTCGTCTCATTTGGGTGGTGGAGATTCTGGAGCTGCATCTGCAGTCTCTTTGTTTTCCAGCATTAATGTGTCTGCCGCCGGTAACGACAACTCGTTTTTTGACAATCTCGATATGGATTTGCTGGATAATTTGGATGTGATCCCTGCCCTGCGTCCCGTTTCTCCTGTTCAAAATGATAGGGGCACCTTGAAGAGTACCACCCACCATTCCTCCTCTCCTATTCGGCCCCCTGGTGTTCCGTCTCAATGCATGGCCACTTCGCATCCCATTTCTCCTGTTCAAAATGATAGCGGCACCTTGAAGAGTACCACCCACCATTCCTCCTCTCCTATTTGGCCCCCTGGTGTTCCATCTCAACGCATGGCCACTTTGCATCCCTTTTCTCCTGTTCAAAAGGATCGCGGCACCTTGAAGAGTACCGCTCACTATTCCTCTTCTCCTATTCGGCCTCCTGGTGTTCCGTCTCAACGCATGGCCAAAATTGAAGCCGCTTTGCACAGTAGTCCGTCGGACCTGGGTGATACTCCCTCTTTGACCTCGCCTGCCAGACCAACTCCTGCACGCCTTGCCAACATTTCTCGAGCTTTGCGGGGATCAATGAGTGCTTGTGCCGTTTCCTCTAATGTGGACTCTCTGCCCCATTTCTCTTGCCCAGATGCTCCTAATTTGGTCGGCGATCCCCCTTTCAGCACTCGCAAAAGCCCTGCATTGGCATCTTCTCCCATTGTGTCCGTTGCTGAGGATGGTGCTCCTCTCTTTGACGACGCGCAACTTGGGGACACTGGTTGTTTACAGGCTCATTTATTTGATCCTGTGCTGCGGGGGTCATATCGGTTTGTCAAGAATCTGATGTGAGTTGTCAATTTTGAGTACTTCTGTTTGTTAAGTTACTAACTTATGTTTGTTCAGAATGCCTGTTATTTTTCCCCAAATGTCTTCTGCTGTACCTTGTGATGACCAACACTGGCGTTCTCTGAGCGAAGTATACCACACTTTGTCTCGCGCCAAAAAGAGGTATTCTTTGTGTCATAGATTCCATTGTCATTGCCTTTCTCATTTCACGTCTAGGAGCATTCTCACTACTTTGCTTTTCACAAATCATGGCGTTTTTATCAACCCTTCCCGAGCTGACCCGTCTACTGTTGTCCATGTTTCCACTGGGAAGAACAGTATTCGTATGTCCCCCTCCGGTCCGTGGTCTGCTCAACGGTATCCCGCTATTTATCTTACCACTGGTGTTGTGGATTTCTGCCATCTCTACAATGTAGAGCCCGCCATTTTCTCTACTGGTCAGCGTCGCATCACGCGTGAGATTGGTCTTCGCGGTTTTCAACAAGAGGCGCAGCGTCAGCTTGCGTTTCATGCTATCTCTCTTGGTTTTTCCACTGCTGCATTGTCCGCTTCTGAGGGTGTCATTACATATTCCTCCATGGTTCAATTTGAAAATCAGGTAAAGGATAACCCAAATGACTTTGCTCCTACTGACAAGCGTATGTTCTCATCCGTTCCTCAAATGAATTTACTGACTCGTTCCTTCTTCAGTCAAACGCAATCCACCTCCTCCTTCTTATTGTGAAGATAGCAAGCAGTTGGATTCATTCACATTTGTTCGCGTACCCCTCCCATTCACGTCTCCAGGTTTGTCGACTAGACTAGTGATCTTCCTCATATTGATTCTTTCTTTTTCCACACTGTAGTTCCTATTTACGATGGCAGATCAATGACTGGTACAACTGCATTCGAATGCACCAAGAACCAGCTCCTGAAGCTTGGTTCTTACAGCTATCCTCTTTACATGAATGGCCAGGTAGACCTTCCAGCTGATTCGATCATTACTGTGGGTTATTCGGCTCAAACATATAACACCAAACATCATTACAGTGATGTCTCTCTTGGTGTCTCCTTCGACGTAGCATTTGTTATTTTACTGGCTTTGCCTCGCTCGGGTCAAAGTGGATTGGGTTCCACATTCACTACTGTGCCGTCGACGGCGGGCCGCTCCTCGCAGGTTCCTGAATCACCAGCTCGTTGATCTACTCCTGTCGTCTCTTTCTCTTCAAGTTCGCCGCAGAAACAGTCTGCCCGTAATGCTTCATCTTCCTCAGATTCTTCCGGCTCTCTTCCTCCTTGGTATGCTGTGTCCTCATGTGCATTCGAAAAGTCCCGTCAAGGGAGTGTTTCTCCTGTGTTTAATTTCACTGGTGGCTCTGTGGGACGTGCCTCCTGCGGTGGCGGTGAGGTTACTGTCGAAGTTTCAGATGATGACATTGAATTTCTGGCATAGATGTGCTCTTTTTGGTATTTTTTGGTTGGTAGGTTCGTTGTGCTGTTACTTGTCGGACCCGCTCCTGTGCCTTCTTTTTTAACTTTTGTATCGCTTCTTCGCATTGTTATGCTCTCTCCCTTCTTACCGTTCTTTTCAAATACCATTTGAATTCGCTATGTGTCGTGCTTTCCTTTTATTGTACTATTGACTTGATAATCCTTTGCGAAGTTTTCTTGTATTCTCGGCCCAGTGTTAGTCAATTTTTGTAATGAGTTCTTCTTGAGAAATAATTGAACCGTAGTGTTTCTAGTTGTCGATTTACTGAGAATTTGTATACTGACTTCACTGTGTTTCTGAATGTGATTAATGTTTGCCGGCCGTGTAGTGATCATGTGTTTTCGTGTTGTCTTTTCCTTTTCCTCGACGAGCCTACCTTCGATACCCTTGCCGGAAGTAGTCCACGATGGTCTTTGTAAACACCGGGGATCTCCTGCTTCAGATGGATGAAACAGCCTTAAGCTTTTTACTCGCTTCCTGCGCATTTTGGTAAGCTCCTTTTTTTCAGAGGGTAATGGCTTAGATATATTCTGTTCCTTCTAGCTCTAGCTTTTTTACGATAGGGCCTTCCTCGCCTTTGCTGACTCTCCATCGCTCTTCTCGCCCGAATCTCATCTCGACATCGCTTGCATCCCTTCCCTCAACTGTTTGTTCTCTGATTTTTCTGCAAACTGTGAACAAATAACTCTTCATTCTACGAAGACCCATCATATCGCGACTGGCTGTTCCAAATACTTCTGTCTCTCAAGTGGCTCCTTTGTACGTATTCTGAAACTAGCACTGTTTCTAGAGACTGAATGGCTCCGTCCTCGCATCCTGTCATAATTCTCGCTATTATCTGGGTCACACTGTGCTGCTCTTTGTATTTCGGGATGAATCAAATTGATTTTCGAGCTGCTGCTCATATTCCCTGTTGCATTCAGTGTGTTTGCGCAATCGACTTTCCCTGCTGCAGTCGGTGTGTCTGCGCAACCTGCATATCTACATACATCTCTGCCTCTCACATTGGGTTGTATAATGTTGCAATCCATTATATTCTGCATATAGGACAACTTATGCTTATTTGGTTTTCTGCTTTCCTGTCATCTGACATGTCTTCAAATCCAATGTCAGTCTCACTCCTCTCCTTTATGGTTGTTTGCTTCGCAAGGCATTTGCCTGTCTTCCGATTGTGTTCTTGCCTTTCTTTGTTTAGAACTACATATCCATTACGACTTGTACCAAAATTGATCTTTTTTATCTTGCGCACCCTGGCCACGTACGTTTCTGCCTGGTCTGTAACTCTCGGGCTCATCGACGACAGTTTTATTTCAGGTACGCATAGCGTTATCTCCGAGCGTGATGTTTTTGTAGAATGTGCTCCTTACAAGGGTGGCAGTCAAGCCGGAAGGCCCAAAAAACCTGTAGAATTCCAGGAAATGATTTCTGAGCTACCGTTTGCTGTTGAAGCCATTGAACAGAGTGTTCCGGTTGCCAAGGAACTCCCCGATAAAGTCGATTTTCCTCCTCCTCCCATCACACAAGAGCACATTAATAAGATCATTCATAGATGGTGTTCCGATAGTGAACCTTCTGAGTTCGAGGAAGCTGGCTGTACCGTTTGCAGTCAA
This sequence comes from Collybiopsis luxurians FD-317 M1, assembly GCA_000827265.1. Taxonomy (NCBI): domain Eukaryota; kingdom Fungi; phylum Basidiomycota; class Agaricomycetes; order Agaricales; family Omphalotaceae; genus Collybiopsis; species Collybiopsis luxurians. The sequence goes on from KN834768.1 coordinate 409,345, forward strand.
CTGACCCTCAAAACCAAACTTTCGCCAATAAAACATATATCCGCAATGCTTCACATACTGGAGGCAGATGGAGTTACTCGCTTACCTTGCTTGACCCCGGACGACCCAATACTTGAAGTAGATGGTCCAGTATTGGATAATACATGCAACGGTATGGTTTGTGATCCGTGCCGTTCAAGTATCCGCTCAGGCAAGGTTCCAAAACTTGGTCTGTGTAATGGCCTTTGGCTAGGTGAAGTGCCTCCCGAATTGAAGAAACTGACTTATTACGAGGGTCTGCTTGTTGCCCGCATTAGACCATCTAGATGCTTTGTCTGAGTCAGGCGTGGTGCTGGTCGTGTCAATGGTCATTACAAGCTAGTCTCCAATGTTGTTGCATTTGAAAATCCTACTGCTAAGATTTACAGTACTTTGCCTCCCCCCCGGTCTGATATTGATGAAGTCCTTGCTATCATGTTCTCCGGTAGTAGTGCCCCCACAGATGAAGACTATCAACACTCATTATTGTTTATTCATAGGAACATTGTGGCTGAGGCACTGCGGTGGTTAATTCTCAATCATCCTGATTACAGTGATGTGACATTCTCTTCAGAACATCTGGACCAGTATTCCGAGCACCAACCTATTGTTGCAGTTGAATTCTTCAAGTCCCGAACTAACCGTACTGCAGAAGGTATTAGTGTTCATGATGACTTAGAAGATGATGGAATCGAAGACGGTGAGTGTGTCTTTATAGTTCATGGAATAGTCAGTGAAGACATCGAGCATTTGTCTTCTGCTCGACTAAAGGCTAAAGCCATTGAACACCTTGACAACAGTGGTAAATTTATGCATACGTCCCACGGTGCAAAGCCAGAAAGTATCTGGAATAATGCACATCTCTATCCTAAGATGTTTCCGTGGCTATTTCCATATGGCCTTGGAGGAATTGGCTCAACTAGGTTGTCGATATCCAGATTTTCTGAGGATGCGCATAGAAAGTTTCTTCTTTTGTACCACGATAAGCGATTCCAAAGGGACCTATCCTTTCCATTTGTTGCCTTTAGTCATGCCCAGATCAAGGCAGGTACTACACGATCGTTTCTCCTTTCTAACACTAAAAACTTTAGCAATATTTCTTCCCGTCTTCTTTCTGTTAACAAAGATACGCTACAGACTCTGGCTACCTGTATGGCTTCCGGTGAATATGTTAAGCCATCCAATGACTCTGAGAAACTGTGCTTCGACCTCTTGTGTGACTTGGATCAGGCCTCTACTCAAACCAAAGGCTCTGTCTACAGTAAGAAAGTCATGCAACATGAGATATGGTCGCTTATCACTCATGTTGGTGGACCTACATGGTACTTTACCTTAACACCGTGCAATTTTAAGCATCCCATTTGCATTTACTATGCCGATACTAATGAAAACTTTGATGTTCCCCTCAGAACTAAGGATCAGAGACACAAGCTGTTAAGTCAAAATCCAGTAGTGGGTGCTAGATTCTTTGACATGATGGTACGACTCTTTCTAAAGCATGTTGTTGGTGAGTCACCCTCTGAACCTGGACTCTTTGGTCCAGCATCGGCTTACTATTGTACTGTGGAGCAACAAGGTCGGTTAACATTGCACTTACATGGTTTGGTTTTCACTTCAAAAAAAATGTCGCCCCTTGAAATAAAGCAATGGCTTCTTGATCCCGAATCTGACTTTCAAAAAAAATTAATTGCATATGTCGAAAGTATTCAAGTTGGTGAGTTTTTGACTGGTACCAAGGCTGACGTCCAGAGAGCAGTAGAGACCGCCGAAGAATCTGATTCCTACCTGAGTCCTGAGTTGACACTTCCTGTGCCTCCTCCTATTGAATGTTACTGCTCTCAAGAAGAGTGCTCTGATTGTTCTGATTACCTTGCCTGGTTATCTGACTTTTGCAATACCATAGATGATCTCTTATTCAAATCCAATCTTCATAATTGTTATCGTGGCTTAAACCCGGACAGTACTGTTTGCAATCAAGATAAATGGGAAGTCTCTTGTCTAAATAATAAGTATGGTAAGTGTAAAGCACACTTCCCGCGCAATATAATTCTTGAATCAATGGTTGATCCTGAATCGGGACACGTTTTCCTGAAGAAACTCGAGCCCTGGCTGAATGACATATGCCCAGCTTTAACATACCTCGTACGATCCAACACTGATGTAATGTGCCTTCTATCGGGCACTGCAATCAAAGCTGCGGTTTGCTATGTGACTGATTATATGACAAAAACCTCGCTAAAAACACACATGGTTTTTGATTCAATTCGTACTATTTTTGACAAAAATACTGAGATCGTCAATGGGTCAAAGTCTGACAAAGAAAAGACTCGCAGTCTTCTTACAAAAATGGTTAACTTACTGTCAACAAAATTGGAGCTGGGAAGTCCAATGATTAGTTTATATCTGCTACAAAATCCTGACCATTACACTAGCCATACCTTTGTGCGCTTCTATTGGAAATCCTTTGTGGCTGAAGCTCGAAGATTCTGGCATCCCGATGATGCTCGAGGAGATACAAGTGTTGTAATCATTAAAAAGGAAAATTGCTTTGTCGGTATAGCTTCAGTACATGACTATATCTACCATCCTCGACAGCATGATTCCTTCAACCTGTATGATTGGATTCGCCGGTTCAGACGCGAGCACATGAGAAAACGAAAATTGCAAAAGCAAGTGAGCGAACCTATTAATGTGGATCCTGCTGTTCAATCTGACTCTGACGGTGAAGATACTGACTCAGTTCCAATTGATTCTTCAGCCGGTTTGACCTTTCTTAAGGACCATCCCTTGGCATTGACCCACCACCTGGTTGCTACCAGAGACTGGAAGCAAAATGTTCCGAATTTTATTGGAGGCCCGCTTCCGCGACCAGACAAGGATGATCGCGAGTATTACTGCTCCACCATGCTAACTTTCTTCAAACTGTGGAGGTCTGGTGCGGATTTGAAACAAGAAGATGAGTCGTGGCATGAAGCTTTTGATTCCTATAAATTTGATGAGTCGGCATTACAATATATCAAGAACATCAATCTGAGGTATGAATGCCTCGATGCTCGAGACGACTATAGAGCTCAGCTACTTAAAAAAGCCACTTCTGCAAAGCCCAGCTTACACTTGCCCTTCTCAGATGAAGGAATGATGGATGCCGCTTTTGAAAATGATCTTGCTTGCTTTGATAACCCAGTAGATGAGGTCGACGATAGGATCATCCTATATGATCCTGACACCGCCATGACACAGGGGAAGTCTTTTCTTTGAAGTCAAAAGGTTATGATGTCCATGCGTGATATTTTAGTCTCCAGCAGCTGGGCATCTCCCTTGGTCAATTGTGATGCGCCGCAAGCCAAACCAAATGTCTCAGTACCTACTCCTATCCTCCGTATGCCTCCTGCTCATTGGACAACATTATTGAGAAACCAGAGGCAAGATATATTAATGCAGCGTCATCAACAAAAACCTAATGACACAGATAAGCCGAAAAGGAATCCAAATGCAAAGTACGTACCAGACGTCGTTGAAATTTGTGACAAATCCTTTTTTGAAAGATGCGGAATTTCCTATGGCAGTCTGAAAACCCTGTGCGAAGATGTCATTAGTAAGTTCTCGTTGAACGAGGAGCAAGAAAGAGCATTCTGTCTTGTTGCTCATCATGTATCCAGCGCCTGTGATGAACCACTGTCGATGTACATTGCAGGTATGGGTGGAACAGGGAAATCTCAGGTAATAAAGGCTTTACAGTACTTTTTTGCCGAGCAGGATAAGTCTTATCTTTTACTTACCTCGGCCCCGACAGGCAACGCTGCTGCACTCCTTGAAGGTTCAATGTATCACTATCTTCTAGGTATCAATTCCAGACAGGAAGAGGTCACGAAGGCAACAATTACCGAGGTTTGTTCCCGACTGGATGGTGTGGAGTATCTTGTTGTCGATGAAGTCTCTATGCTGACTTGCACTGACATGTACAAAATATCTGAGACTCTGGCTCGAATAAGAAGTAAACATGAAGATCCATTTGGTGGCATGAACATGATCTTCTCTGGAGATTTTGCTCAGCTTCCGCCGGCTATTGGAGGTGAGTCGGTATCTCTTTATTCCCACCGGATTGGAAAGCACGGTAAAACTATCGCAGAGCAGTCCGCAGCCATCGGTAAGGCGCTATGGCACCAAGTGAAATACGTCGTCATTTTAAGGAAGAATATGAGAAACTCAGGCTTGTCAGCAGACGACTTGAAGTTTAGAACTGCGCTTGAGAATATGCACTACAAAGCCTGTACGAAGGATGATATTGCCTTCCTCAACACTCTGGTTTCATCAAAGAAGCCTGGGAGACATTATGTTGGTGCTGCTCCCTGGCGCAATGCTCCCATTATAGTGGGTGAGAACCGTCAGAAAGATGAAATAAACCATTTAGGTTGCATCCGTTTTGCGGCTGATACGAACCAAGCTTTGCTCAATTTCTACAGTGACGACACAATCTCTACGCCATCACAGTCCTCCAAGTTGAGAACCTCAAAAAGAAACACTCACAAGTCTCCCATCAATAGTATCGATAAATCCTTCCAAGAGTTGCTTTGGCAATTACCCCCCAGTTCGCATGAGTATCATGCTCCGCCTGTTTTATCTCTTTGTATAGGCCTCCCTGTCATCATTCGGCATAATGTTGCAACTGAGCTGAGCATCACTAAAGGTCAACGTGGTACCGTACATTCTTGGCATGCAACTAAGGGCAATTTTGATCAACTTGTCTTAGATGTCCTTTTTGTGCAACTTACGGACCCTCCAAAACCTGTTCATATCGACGGTCTTCCACCAAATGTTGTTCCATTGGTAAGACGTGAAGTCAAAGGCCATCTTTATCTACCTGACAACACTAGAGTTGTTGTATCTCGACTTCAGATTGATATATTACCAGGCTTCGCAATGACCACATTTGCTTCACAAGGTCAAAGTTTGGAAGTGAACAACACTGATCCAAATACTTACGATAACCATCACGCTTTTTATACAGCACTTTCCCGAAGTAAGTCTGCAGAAAAAACAGTAATGCTTCAAGGTTTCGAGCCTAGACATATCACTGGCAGTGCTTCGGGTGCACTCCGCAAAGAATTTAGGGAACTTGAGCTTCTCGATGAAATAACAATGTTGCGTTACGAGGGTAAGCTTGACGCTTCTGTCAATGGCTCTACTCGCAGATTACTCATTCAGTCTTTCTTGTCATGGAAAGGATTGTCGCATGTACCTGCCACAGTACACAGTTCTATTAGTTGGTCCAAGCGTGATCCATTCGTTCTCGACAACGAAGAAGATATTCCCTGGACCTACCTGAAAAAATCGCAGTCAAAAAAAGAACCTAAGTCAGGAAATACAGGCGTCGTTGTGCCTCCAACCTCTGATCTGGCTACAGCACCATCTATCACTTTGCACAAGCGCCCTCGCTCTTCTTCAAATACAAAGCAGATTCCTCAAAAGAAAACCAAGCATGACACAGAAGCCGTTGGTTCTCATTCACCAACTGCACCTCCCTGCTCAAATTCAGCTCCAACACCTGCACAACCAAAAAGTGTACGGAGTTTTTGTTTGCCAACGCCTCCTGCAACACAACCCAGAGCTCTCCCATTGAAATTACCAGTCTCTGCAAAATTTCCTCCTGTTGCAACAACGAATGATATTACTCAGAGTAGTTACCTGTTCCATTTTGTGGTACCTTCTTCCATGGTATCGCCATATTCATACAACTTCAACTCCTCTGCGACATCCGCATCTGCAAATCAGAACCAATCTGTATTCTCCCAAAACAAAACTATGAACTCTTCTGCAGTACCACCTTCCGCTTTCAGGTTCTTTCTGCCCAAAGTTCATCCAATGCCTCCATCTACACCTCAAAGCTGACCGTCAATTGTACCACCCATTCCCCGCTTAAGGTGGTCCAAGAATAGCTGCGCATATGATTCGTTGTATCTTATTCTGTACCAAATGTGGTCCGAGAAATCCGGTACAGACTTCCTTGTCTATTCTCACCTTCCTGCCATAATTCGTGGGTTTCAATCCTATCGTCAAGGACTTGTTACTATGGAGGAAGCTAGAGACTCATTTCAGCGATCCGTTCAACATTTACGGCCTTTCAGCTGGGGTAATTATACGTCTGTCACAGACTTACTAGTACATATCTTCCATTTGCGCTCTCCTTGCTTTACTGTAAACTGTAGATGTCTCAACGGTCACCAGTATCCTACCGAATCCACTGATGTTCCGCCTGCTTCGCACCTCGGTCCTCCAATGGACCACACGCCTATATCTACCACTCAATGGATAAATAGCATTCCCCGGGGCAGGGCTGCAAGATGTCAAATATGCCCCGAGGAGCTTCGGGCACATAGGTATCTCCACTACAACCTTATTGACACGCCTCCCTTTATGTCTGTTGAGGTACAGGGCCGCAATAGTCTTACATTTGACCCCGTTATGACCGTGAATAGACCAACCGGTGCGGTTCATTATATACTGAAAGGTGTTGTTTACTACAGCCAGCTTGAAGGTCATTTCGTGTCCAGGATTATCAATAACAATAATAACATATATTTCCATGACGGTATGGGTAATCTAGGTATGGCACGCTTCGAAGGTATTTCCAGCAATACTAATTTCAAGACCTCTAAACCTGGATACGTTCCTGTCGCCTTACTGTATATGAGATTCTAAAATGGATGTGTGTTTCCTACTATGGAATTCGATTTAGACTTCCCGGCGTTGGCTCTGACTCAGCTCGCACTAATAAACTCAACTCTGGTCCTCACTTCTACGTACGTCTGTGTATCCAATTCGTCTGTGTATCCGATTCTGGTTGCAATGACCAAGTTTATACCTAATTGTGATTTTCCATCTTGGATTAACTTATCTGAGTCAGCACAGGAATGTCCTTAAATACTTCACCCAATTTCAGCTTCGCGTCTTCTTGGTATCCTGTCCTATCCGTGTCATGTCTCGCCCTTTTCATATTTCATTGTATGTGATCAGTTTATCTTATTCCTGAGACAAAAACTGATTACCTGAAGTGCTCATGCCCACGAAATACTTTTTCCACTGCTTCCGTTTAGTGACATCTATTCCCTGGCTCTGGTCGACAGGTGGTGCCGGGACACCGTATTCGCTTATCTTCGTCGATCAATGACTGTACGCTCTGTCCTTGCATTGTACTTCAGCACCGACGCAAACATCGGTGAATTCCAACGTCTACTGGTACGTGTACAGTTAAGCATTCCCAATGCTATTGTGTTCATTTTCTTAAAGGCAGTCAGCGACGCGTTAGTATCCGGTTCAACCGTCCTTCAGCTCTTCAGCCACATCTCCTATCCCGAGTCTGATCTCGACACCTATTGCAAAGTCGACAAATGCCTTGCTCTTGGGGAATGGCTTCTCTCTATTGATTACGAGTTCGTACCAGCCGGAACCCAAAAATCAACCTTCCTCGAAGATTTTCACTGAGCCCAGGATTCCAACAGTAGCAGTGGCAGTACTTCGCTGCGCGGTGTTATCCCAGGCACTGAGTCATATCCTCCCCACAGTATCAAAGAAGTATGGAATTTTCTTAGTGCTGGCAAAAAACGCGTTCAGTTGATTGCAACTGATGGTTCCCCCCTTGCGACCATTTTGTCTTTTCACTCTAGTACGTCTTTTTTTTCTTTATTGATGTACCCTGTTTTAATATCAAACCTATTGGCTCGAAAATACAGCATGTGTTATGAATATTATGACGCACAACACTGCTTATTCACTCTATCCAAGACTTACATTGATGGATAATTCTACCTTGCTTGCCAATTCACGAGGAACTCTTCTTCATCAGTATGTTTCTGCAGTGAAGAAATACGAGTTTCGCAGTTACAAGGTCATCGCAGAGCCTCCCCTGCTTTGTGTAGCACGTCTATCATCAGATCTCTCTTTTGTGTCGCCGCGTGCCATAGGCGACAAGTACTGTTGGAAAATTGACCTAGAGTACTTCGGTCAGCAGCCCGTACCCTCTCATTCCATAGAGCACAATACCTGGCAAAACTCCTTCATTCGCGATCAGTTTTTCGTCGACTTTCTCGAGCTCAATCTGCCAGTCATTGAACCTGCAACTCCCTTTTTGGATAGTGGACACATGTTAAGCCTTCTACAGCTTAACCTTAATACAGTGTAAGTTTACCTTTGCCATGCCTTGCTGCGCATTCTTCTCACAATCGCAACTTTTCCCTTCTTTCTTTCTTTCTCCGTTCTCTTTTGGATGCAGGCCTGCTGATAGTGAATATTCTAGTGTACAATCTTGTCAGATTGTCCCAGAGAGCACTATACGTTCCGCTGCGATGGATTTAACTGAGTCTGTTATTCAATTGGCTCTGAAAGATCCACAGTATAAGGTTTTAACTCCTGGTATTGTGGTATTACTGTATCAACTTTTTCTCTCCTGCTACCGATCATACCCAGATTTACATTTAGTGAGTGTTTCCTTTTGTGGTATTTTTTGCTTACTCGCTCATGCACAATATCAAGTACTTTGTGGTTCCTTACATCCGCCGTTCCAAACTGCCTGGTCTCAATGTTTGGATGAAGGTATACGGCACCAAGCCTTTTGAGGCATGGCAAAGGAAACGATCAGACGTTTTTAAGCCTCTTAGTACCAAAGGTGTTCGTTTCGTGGCAGTCCAATATCCACAATAGCTCATTGATATTTCTCATAGCTTCTTGTCGCTAGTTACGCAACACGTAGTGTAATGCTTTTGATATAACACACAGTTCTGGGTCATCCTACCCCGCAAAATTATAGCCAACCTTTTACGTGCTCAAAAACTCCGGCTACTCGTTCTCCTTCATTGTACACAGTGGGTCCACTCATAGTCACCTTACGTTAGACCTTGAAATCTGGACCCGGCGCATCACCATCCTTGGCTTTTCAACTGTTGTTTATGCTCAATAGAAAGTGAAAATAGGAAGTGCCATCGCCTTCTGTCAGCTAACCTATACATCCATGCTTCTTTTGAGCTCTTCGCAACTCAGGATTGCAGTGCTGCGCAACAATTGCAGCAATCCAACTCCGTACTATACTTTCACAATAATCGTCAACTTTATCCTATTTATACATGACTTTTCTCTCCCTTTGGGATGACTGTACGCATTCCCATGGATCTTGACTGTGAATCAGAAAGGGGGCTTTCACCCAGTGGCTCTACGGAGCAGTCATCGTCGCTTCTCCTCTCCCTTCCTTTGGAGTTACTCCTGCGCATTGGTAGATTCATATTCCAACCAAACTGCACACTTACCGACATGCGCTATCAAAATACTCATGCTCTTCATAGAAGAAATCAGATATACCTGCTGAACTTCATGCGCACATGCAAACGGCTACTTGCGATTGGGAAGGACTCTTTCTACACTTACATGGCTTTTCAGTCTCTTCTTCCTCTGGAAGATTTTTTCGCATTCTACATTATGCATGGCGTTGATCCTGATCGCCATCTACAAGGCGTTAGGTATTTGTACTTTGGCGACTCTTCGAAATGCTCTTTTATCCCATTCCATTGGCCTCTCATTCGAGAGCTGTTAATCTCAACCAATCGCCTCCAAGTTCTTACCTTACATAAATTGAATCTCGACCATGAATTCTTCGCAATCGTTTCTGGCCTGCCCTCATCCATTTCCCTCAAAATAGGCTGGTGCATGATCGACCTAGATAATGTTGACTTTCGTCACTGCCAACTCGCCGTCCATACCCTTCATCTCTTCAACAACAAGTGGGTTCATCTTGTGAACCCAACTATAGTCTATTCCTACGAGTTACTCTTCGTCTGCTGGTGTTCCAGCTTGAAAAAGGCGATGATTGACTTCAGTTATCGCGGTGATTATGGATTCGCCGCTGCAGGTACAGTGATAGGGTTTTCATCATGGCCAACTACGTTACAAGGGTTGCAGTTCAAGACAATTGCAAAGACGTGGCCTCACAGCAAACAAGTCTGTCGTGCAATGTTGTTGTGCATGTTGAATCTTGCGAACAAGTGCCAGCAACTTGCATATTTTTCCATAGGGCCAGTTGTACCTCCTTTATCCGACAACATATTTTTATCCACAAAACACCTCACTCTCCCATCATCATTAGTGCCCAGAATTAGTTTGCATTCCACTCCGACAACCCTTGACTTGATGTTCGGAGAGGAAATTGACTTCGCAGCGCTGTCAGCATTTCCCGTTCTACAATCTGTGACGTCTGCAAATCTGGCCTTATCAAACTACAGTCATGCACTCATCAGAGGCCTGCTGTTGCAATTTCCCTGTGTAAAGTCACTGGTTTTGCGATCCATCTTTTGGTCCAAATTAAAGGTATGTACTAGAATCTCTGCATTGGACTATGCTAATACATGACACATGTAGACTTGTATAGATATCGTTCAGGAAGACTTAGTACCTCACACAGGCATCCAATCTGTCGATATTTGCAACATCCTATATTCCCCAAGTTCGTGGCAGGACTTGAAAGATATCCGAACCTTTTTGTCGCAAACAAGGTCTAATCATTCTCTGAAGCAATTGTTCTTCGATGGGGAGGAGGTTTGGGCCTCATCTTAGGGTAGACTTACGACGACCCGCGCGCCATGTATCTCTTCTTTGTTTTTTACATCTTGTATCCATGTTCTATGCCATAGTGATGAAAAAAAAGTTTCTTCCTATTACCTTGACAGCGGGATTCAAATAGAAGCTCTGAATGAAGCCTTCTTTCTGACTCGCACGTAAAGTTATACTTCAGTTCGGTCCCCATCTTCGCGGCCTCTGGAGTTTTCATCGATATTACATTCATCCGATCGATAAGATTTGCAGAAACCTTTAAAACGAACAGTTTAACGGTAATCATTCCACCTGTCCTGCAGCCCCCGCTCCGCAAAATGATGTCGCATTTTTCACGGGTTTTGTATGCCTTCTCATTCACTCTCCTTCTCGGCTACTCTCTGATTCCATGTCTCTTAGTAGCAAAATTGGCGTACCAGACGTATTACTTGCTAGCTTGTCTCCAGTGGAACTAGATTCCTTTGCTGCGGTCTCGAGGTTATGCCGCCATCAGGTAGAGAGTTTTCGCAGGAGAGCATTCAAGATTCGATATGTTCTCGAGCCATTCATGGAACTCAACCAAATCTCTGCATTTCAATGTATACAGGTACTCATTTGATTGACTCGCACAATTCCATCATCTCAATTGCCATGTCTATAGCGCGACACAGGAACCCTTGTCTCAGGCTCCGTCGCATACAAGTTTTTCTCCCGCAAAATTTTTGATTCCGATCTTGATTTATTCTGCCCAATTACGAAATGCCCACAGCTTGCAAGGTGGCTTCTATCGATAGGTTATGCCTTCACCAGCAAGAATGCTTTGATGGGAGAGTCCTTTGAGGATAGCTTCGCTCGCACGAGAGACTTCACTTCTCAGACGACTGCGATAGTGCCTATAGATAAAATACACGAGTCCAGAGAGATTGAGGCGGTCTGGTCGTTCGTGAATTGTCAGACATTGAAGTGGGTGCAGATCATTGGAACAAGAGGCTCCCCAGTTGCTGCGATTCTGTCATTCCATAGCAGTAAGGTCCTGTCTCCTGTCGAAGTCCATCGCTAATGTTTTTCTCAAGCCGCAGTAATGAATTTTATCACGTATGAAACAGCATACAGCTTGTACCCTCGATTGACATATGAAGACAAGTCCAACCTTTGTGTAGACCGTGGTTGTCTAGGTTCCGATCGGGTAAAACTTGCAATTCAAAAATGGGCGAGGCGGGGGTATCCAGTTTTACCCCGTCTGCCCCGGGAGCATTTGCTAGCCGCGAACTCAGATCTCTCTGTTAGCAATAATCGTCACGTAGGGGACATCCATTGCTGGGCCCTTAACATTAACCTTGCAACTTCTGGCATTCCACCTGCCCCTTCTAGTATGCATATCAACAGCTGGACCCTTCATTACAACGGTGACCACACTCACCTTTCCTATAAACTTCTGGTGTTATCGGGTTTCTCGAATGAGCTGCAAGCTGTCGTATCTGAAGCTGAGGCCGCTACATTGAGCTGCGCATTTCACTCTACCGGTGATACGTACGTTTTTCTTATATTGTTCTTTCTACATTAATCACGCTATATACCAGCTCTTACACCAGCATATTGGTGTTCCTCCAGCAAGTTAGATCTTCCGGCTGCACAACTGATAAACTTGCGCTCAAAGCAATAAACTGCATATACAATTACATTGAAGCAAACAATGGGCTTGATGTTATATCGCCCTCTGTAGTACAGAAAGTGTATGAGCTGCTTGCAATAATCCGGAACAATGAGTTTGATATCTCCATAGTATGTTATTCCCTTTTTCTATCGGAGAGACATTGAATGACACTTTGCAGATCCATATTTGAACCGGCCGTCTTCCCAATGGTCGCCTTACATTAGATCTTTTTGTTGAACTCCCAATCGAAGCGATCCCGACCCTCAAACTTAATGCAAACAATCTGTTTATTAAGGCCCTAATTCTTGAACACCTCTTGGTTTTCGTGCATTTGATCTGCAATAATTCTTTACTTGCCATTGTTTGATTCTACATGTATTTCTGCACACATTCTGTCATCAGTATCAGTCGCTGCACATAATTCATTGCTTTGCTGCATATCTTGCTCTCTGGCTTGACTGTGCAATGTAGTATAGACTAACTTGAGCGTCAGATTATGACCTTCGGCGCTAAGCGTGGTTTTGTTTCGTCGCTATGTAAATTTCCGGATTCGTCTTTGCCATGCAACGCGGTGGCCCACCTTCCCACATGTCCATTTGCCCAAGGATCCCATTCCCCTCCCTCCATATTCAATATAGAGGTAGCTATTGCTCCAGCACCTAGTGAAGTGCCAGATAGAGGTTGAGGATCCAGAGGTACAAAGGATGTTAACTTAGCTGGGTTTGAGAGATCAAAAGATGGAAGCTCTCTCCAGCTTTTTTTTAACTGCTGCTCAGGAACTGAAGCAGCAGAGACAGCGGCGGCGGGGGTATGATGAAGTGATTGTATAGGCACTATTGATGGTGCAGCATGCAGGTTTTGAGCAACTTGCCGAAAGGCTACTTGTTTGCCTGAGAAACAAAAATATTGAATGATGACACAATAATCTATAAAGGAAGTATGTATACCAGTCTCATCCAATATTGGAAGGATGTCATACTGGACTGGAGAAGCATTGCCTGGCTGGACACTGCTAGTTCCTGGCTGCACATCCTGGAGTGGTGGACCAATGTTAATGCCAGGATCAACGAGGTGAGCAATATATTGATGAAATTTCATCTGATTCAATGTTGATTGAACGGGAGATTATATATACAAAATAGCTGCAACTTACGAGCCAGTTCATTCTTCAATCAATTCGCAAAGAGAAATGCACAATTCAAAGGGGAAACGGGGTGGAGCGCATCTTGCGTTGCCTTTTTTACTTGCGATCAAAACCCATCAATTCTTCGGCTAGTTTTGATCTAGGCTCCACGAAGCCGAAATTCCTTCGAGTCATTCCCCCAAGTCAAATAATGGTATTGTTGGCTCATAACTGTACTTTTTAGAATCACAGTACTTAATATAAGTGTAGAAAATATAAATATGAAGGTAAATAACCGAGACGCATCAGGACGCACCCGGACGCATTTGAATGGGACGCATCCGCATCACATCAAGACGCATCCGCTTAATTCCGATGGACGCATACGCATGGACGCATACGCATGGACGCACACGCATACGCACTCGGGACGCTGGACACATGGGCTGGACGCATAATTCTACAGTCCGCTTCTAGAGTCAAGCATCTCAAATGTGAATTCTCCTCTTGCATTTGCTCCCGCTCTCGTATTCGGTACAGCTTTACGCTTGCAAAAATAGACCCGGTCTTTGGTATGGCGCGCCCTAGCGATGAATCTGATATTTAGACGATACGATCAGTATCATAATGTTTCCTTCATCTTGGATAGTGTATGTACAGAGGTTGTCATCGTTGATGTCCATGCTTCCGTCTTACTTTCTCAGCGATTCACCGGCCCACCAAATTTGAAACCATAACATGCATGATATGATACACGCAGTATTAGTTATATGCACAAGCACGAAGGTCTGCGAAGTGAGACATAAGGTATCAAACGGTCTGCTATATAAATAAAGTCCACGGCGAATCGAATTACTTGCCAATGGCCGAGCTGCACTTTCATTCTGTCGAACCCAGTCCCCATCCGTCGCTCCGAACCCTTACGGGTTGGTTTTCTGCCTTCCCTGGACCAATACACCCTATGTTATGATATATCTTCATGGTACATGAGTCGCTGTGGGCAACGTACAATGCGACAGCCTACTTGCCAGAGTTCAAAAAGTATTTACAGACCTGGCGTACAAGCCGTCGAGCGCATCCAATGCCGCGATATTCGGGAGAAGTCACGATTTTGGTGATGGTGGCACAAGTTTGTGAGTGCTCTGTAATAGCCACCATGCACGCAATCTTTGGTTCCAGAGAAGGTGGAGAGAAATTGAACTGCAGTTCGTGCACCCACACTTGGTCGTTGCGAATGAGCATCGCAACCTCCTTCAATGGCCCCTCTTCGCTCAGAACGAACGGTACGGATTCTTTGGCGAATTGGAAACATAACGCTGCTATTCCTCGAAGATCAGACATGACCGCTGGCCTAAGGATGTACCGGCCCGAGCCACCATATCTGTCGCTTGACGATTCTTAAACATCTTCTCGGTGCAGAATGACAATTTTGCCGCGTAATAAGGTTTTTCGTAGCGTTTAACCCCCTTCATTCTGTACCAAAGTTCAGCAAAGACCTCTGCAATGAGCCCTGGAGCGAAAGTGCTATATACTCGTTCGGTTAGCATACGCTTGGCACAGTCTTGAGCCTGTTAGAGGGATTTGGGAAAGATAGACAACAGTAGGGATACCACAAACTGTCTCGACTATGGTGCGCCAAGTTGTATTGCCCAAAAATCAAATCAGAGGGAGAAGTTTTAGAAGTCGAATGATAATTATCATTTTTGTATACCTTTCGGCGTATTCCGGAAGTGATTTAATGATCACGATATTGGGTTACTTGGGGTGATTCATTGAATTGGACATTTGTAAAAATCATTATCTTACACCATAGAGAATATACACTAAACAAGCCTTCGGCTTGCACCCGTCGCTATCGCGACAGGTGGGGGGTTAATATCAAGTCCGCTCGGGATGAACCTTCGGCTCACCCCTCACACATTGCACTCGAGACGGCGCTCAAAAGTGATTAGTAATTATTAGTCATTATTAGTCGTCCAACAGGCGTCTAAAAGTTCCCAGGTTTTATAATATAGGAATATAGGATTGTAGGATGAGGTAAGTACTCTATAAGGTATACTTTACAACGTTTCAAGCTTTCACCTCGAGGCAGTTCCCTCAAAAGAACACAGCAACAATCCCTACGGCACATCCCGCCAAAGGCAACAATGCCCTTCCTGTATTCAACAAATTCCACCTTCTTAATAGCGTCTTAGCTTCCTCGTCTACCGGGTATACCGTCTCACCCGTCAGCCCTTTGTCACTCTTCGCCTTCAAAACATTCGATTTAGTAGCCAACGCGCTATTGGTCTTTTGCATTGCCAGCAACGTGTACGGGACAATCAAAACGGTCAAAACGCCGGCTAGGGCGAAGAGATTGCGAGTTCGTTGAATGGCATCCAGCGAGAGGGGGTTGGGGATGGAGTAGGCAGCGTAGGCGTGGGCTAGAGCAGTGGTAGCGGCGATCGGAGGCATAGTCTTTTTGCCTCGATTGTATAGGTGTTCCCAAATGCAAGGCGCGTTGGAGCTCACGGCGGAGGGAAGTGGGTCGAGCAGGGCTGGACCGGCGAAGGCTGAGAAGGACATGATCGCTCCTTGAAGGAAATGAGCAATGCAGAGAAAACAAAGTGAATGGTGAAGCGAACATTACCTGAACACCAAGCAGATCCACTAAGGCCCAGTGCTACGGCAATACGGATGCCAGTCGATGTTCCCAATAGAGCGGACATTGTACTGAACTTGATGCAGATCGTTTTAGATTGGCCTTTTTATACCTGGTCACAGACAGGGGCAATGACGCACATCTTCGGCAATTGGGTTAAACGGAATATTGCGTTGCGGCAGGTCGCGAGCGGGCCACCTTACTACTTACCGAGTCTGGAAACCAGCAATAATCTCTTCGGAATGCTATATACTCTTACGCAATCCCATTCAGCAAAAGAAGAAAAGAAATGCATTGATAGAGATAAGATCATCCAGATCGGGTTATTTTAAGGTTAGGGTTAGCGGCACATCCAGCCGAAAAAAAAGTGCCCGCCCGGCCAGAGTGGCCGATGTGGGACAGGAAAATATTGAGACGGTGCATAAGCCTGAGCCTATACAAGCTGCAGACACCCTTTGTATGGACAAGGTCGCCGTGCTATGAAGGATCTCTACAGCCCACAAACCCGTGGACTTGAAGGGGCCTGTGCCATCAAGGTAAGTATGAGGTGTTAAACTGTTTGAAGAATGCTTATATAGGTTCTGGAAGCGCGCACGGACCAGGTTGGTGGTCACATTTTTTAAGGATTCGCCCGTAATGGCGCTGAACCCGACCTCGGAGTGCTATCATCTCGATAGAGAGTTTCTAGTCTCTGCTAACTAACTAGTAACTACTTATCCAACATCTCATCGCCTGGGCCGGCTCCAGACGCATGCAGGTACTGTCGCACTCCAAGACTTATTTACCTGTGACAGCGTCAATACCCATGTTATCGTTCTTCAACTTCGCGAGCCTCACTTAATTTCCTCTCATCTTCGCATGAGTGCAAACGGGTGGGCGGAGGGGGTAGAATGCCAATGCTTTTCAATCTCAAACATTCGTTGAGAATATGAAGCTTGATTCTGGAAATGGGCTGCATCAGGTCATGACAAATGGTCAACTTACTACCGTCGATATCTGGGCCGTCACTGTTAATTTCCCTAAGATGCGAGATTGCAATCTTTCGCTGTTACTTTCTGTTTTGGTGTACTTACGGACTGGATGCTTACAGATATACGGCTCTCCGTTCAAAGTTTCAAATTGTCAAAAGAAAGATCACAGTGTACTATCTGTTATTCGTCTGACCTGGCAGGCCCTGAAGCAAACACAGGATCCCGAAGGATGCTGCTTATGCCTATCGAAGTTGACTGGTCAATAGAGTACACCTCCGATTTGTTCATTGCTTCATGAATGTGCAGCACTATTCTACTTGTCGTGACAGAGTGAAGGACACGGATTAAACTGTGCGGAAAAGTCAAAATTAGACTAGGTGCGTTCCGTGAGTCGCTTTAAATAAGAAGTCCTACGGCATGAAAAGGAAATCGAGATCGGCCTGCATATTTTCATAAGATTAAGGCCGTTATGATGTATTTGGAAGACTCGCCGATATGAACTCCATTACAAAGATGTCGACACTGAGCAGTGCTTGTACGGCGTCCGGTCAGGGATACAGAAAAGCCTAGTATAATTCCTGGCTCACCAAGCATAAGAACGTACTGAAATATACCTACAGCGAGGATAAGCTCGAGCCTCATTGGATGTAAAAGGCTACACACCATCTCGATAAACAGGGTTGTAGAGGTGCGAATGCTTTCTGTCCTTATCTAGAGGAGAAACATTGTAGACACAGTTTGAGTACAACATTCAAAAAGAGCGCACATTGCGGGATTGCATAAAGGACAAGAAGCACAAAACCCCCTTGGTCAGAACGTTAGTTGCCAGCTACAGTCTAATGTACACGGTGACCAATGCTGGCCTACCAAGTTGATAAAGCATAAGTAAGCCAAAGGTCACCGTAGAACTGATCGCGGGTTGCGCATGGACGCAATTTCGAGCCAGCGGATCTAAGGACTGGTGAGAGTCAACTGCAAAATACGGCGTTTAATTAGGAAATGGCATGAAGCAAGAGCAGCAGAGAAGTACTAACAATTGTGTTTAGACCGGAATATAAACACTATTGCTATGATTGCTCCCCACAGCAGAATAAAGCTCCCCGATATAATGTATGCTAAATTGCGAATGCGATCTCTAGATATAGCCCAGATGCGTAGCGATAGAATAACTTTCAGGGAAGTGAGAAAGGGAATAAGCATATAAAGCCATACTTACCTTCCGATAAGCCTTGAGATCCTTTGTACGTGAGTAAGTGTGTTCAATATTACAATCTGAGTAAGAGACTAGCCTATTCCTGCCACATGTAGCCCTACATAAATAGACACACACTTCAGATTACTGTTAGGAAGCTGATAGAAGTCACTCACAGAGACTGCCATGAAGCACACTATAACAGTATATTTGGCTATGATTAGAAGAAAAGGTACCTATGTAGGAGAGGTTCAGCCATGTTCCAGGGTATTTTGGTAATATTGACCCACCGATGTTAAGCATGACAACAGTATCTATGAAGGGCAGATATCGTTGAACCAGATACAAAATGTTGAACCATTTCAGAGGTCGAGACCACACCAGCTTGCACTCCAGATCCAAGGTTAAACAGTAGTCATAGATGAGAAGAGTGGAAGTCGAAACTAAGGTCTTTGGATAAGCAGAAATTCTTTCAACAACATTTCACAGATTCCAGACCCAGGAAGTACTACAGCACAGGCGACTATTTAATCAGAGAGTGTGTGTCAAATTCAACAGAAACGCACAGAGATCAGGTCCTGATATGTTGCTGTTTTAGTTAACATTGACTCGCTCTCAGAAGCATACAATGTAAAAGGCATGGAGGGAGTTGGGAGAAAGTAAATCTTTGGCACTGTTGACCCCTTGCAAAGCATCGCCAATACTTATGTATGCTTTCTACTCAGGTGACAGCGTCCCGCTGTATGATCCTTACTTATTGCCTCCAACTTTAAACTGACATTGATTGTACCTTGTGCTAGGCTTTGTTGGATATTGAGTCTTGCCGAGTTCCGTTTCTCGCGCCCACCCCGTGCGCGCTCCACTGTCTGTTATTTGGAATAGTATATATACAGTACTTATCCGTAGGATTTACCATAGTGACATCCCTCCCTCTTACTCCCGCTACATATTGAAATAGAATAAATTGTCATTCTGCCAATGAGCCTTGAGTAACACTCGGCCGATTATTCCAATAGGTTTTACTGCTACCATTACACTGCATGCAAATTTTGGTAAGTTTTGCTACTTATGGTAACCGTATGAAAAATCAATCCAACAAAATACACTTTTAATGTAAGTTTTCCATAAGTTTACCAATTTAGGTAATAACTTACAAGAATTTTGGATGCAGTGCTATATAGAATTACTTACACTACAGCACTGCCAGTGGCTCAGGTAAAAGGCTTTGCGACTTGGCATCATTTGTCTCTATTTCGAATAGAGTCGGGATATTGGTATTTTGTAAGGTCCCATGGTATGCAAAAACTCAAAGTGCATCTTCGCCCTACCCAAATTGTGAGAGCGCTGTCAAACCCTCTATTTCAGGTAACTGAAGGGAAAGCGAGTGTAAGGGCGATGAGAGGCTTTCAGTCACCGACTAATAGGATCAAAGTCCAGTTTTAGAAGAAGTCCGTTTGGATCTAGTGACTAGTCGTCAAGATGCTCGCCAAGGTCGAAGCTGACCGCATAGGAGGAGCCCTATCCAAAATCAAAGTCCACAAAGTGGCTGAAGAGCTTACCAGTGCCGGTAACATTTTCGAGATCGCTTTCAGATCCAATAAACAAAATATGAGGCTTCATTTTTGGTGAGAAAAACAGCCACAGGCCGAGTCGGAGGATTGAACAGGGGTGAAAATGCCATCTGTAAAGCGTCTTGGATTTTGGTACCGCCATAATTGGCTGTCATTGTACTAAGAAAATGAGTAAAGAAGCGGGGATTTCGGCGCGTAATAATCGAATCGAAAACATATACCCTATTTACTCGACGTGCTCTGTAGCCTCATTCAAAGTTTCTTGAGTATACAACCGGCTGCTCTCCCAAAGCTTCGTCGTTCGAGATCCAGATGAAAGTGAATTAAATGTTTTGCGTTTGGTGGGCAGATCGCGGAGTGAGACAGCCAAAGCTTCTGACCAACGGCATTCGGGATTGCCAGTTCATACTCCCGCTCTATCGATGAGGAATAGGTTACTCTACGCCGGGATTGGAGCCGAAGTTGGATACATCCGGTATAGTAAATTTGGGGACGAATGTTAGTGTCATGGTGGTAGTATCGAAGTTGGGTGAAGGGTGAGGCTCGATGAAGAGTCCAAATCAGCTGCAGATATGATGAGGAAAACGTCTCTAGTCAGTGAACCGAAGGGGTCCTTCAGAGTGACATGCGCGTAATCGTGAGGGTGGCGAGATGCCTTTTCGGTATTCACGGTGGGGAAGGGGGTGTTAAAACTTTGCTGAAGACCAAACGAAATCGAAATCGGATACCCGGATGGGGAAGAGATATTTTGCATGGGACTGGCTTGTTGAATAAAAACGTTCATCTCGAAAGGCTGGCAAATCGAAGTGGCGGAGCCAGCATCCGGAGATGGAAGCTGGTCGTATCTGTGAGTGTAAGTGCATGGAAATACGAATTTATTCTTCTAGTCATTTGTGAGGGGTTGGAGGAGTCGTAAGTTGAAGGTGACCATTTCTGACGGTAAGATATTTCCGACACAAATCGCGAAAACCGAATGTAAAAGTCAATCGTCGCAGAGTCGTAGTAAAACATTCAAAAAATACATTCTACATATCATCCTTAGTCTCTTTCTTTGCCAAACCTGCAGTGAACCTATCTCTCACTGCCTTGTCATGCTCCTCCTTCGCCTCTGTCTTTTCCTTGATAACGCCCTGCACTGACCCTCTTACCATTTCGAATCTGCGCACAGCAGCGTCTGCCATAAGACCAAGAGTATACGCCGCACTGAGAGCAGTTATGGTGTACCTCATCCTGTATTTTAGTGTTCGAGATCATGATTTTTTGTAAATGTCTGTTTAACTTCTCTATTCGAAATAAACCAAAATCATGATTATTGTATCATCTCCGGCCCATTCCATACGTCGAAAGGTATACAAAAATGATAATTATCATTCGACTTCCAAAACCTCTCCCTCTCCTCCGTCAAAGCCTCCTTACACCTCCTACTTTCATCTTCATCCACGAGTCCATCAACCATATCCACAATCTTATCAATAAGTTCCACGGGCAACCGTGGAAGTTGTCGTCGTCGTCGTCGTTGTGCGAGTTCGTTATCTTTACCTTTACCATCGTCGCCGTCTTCCACATCCGAATCCAAAACCAACGTCTCCACCAATGCCTGTCTCATCCAACCCTTTTGCTGCGGAGGAACGCTCCTCGTCGAGATAACAGTGCCGACTGGAAGGTCCGGATCGACCAGGAGGAAACTTGTGACGGTGAATTTACTTGGTTCGGATGGATCGCCGGTCTCAGATGTTGGTTTTGACGGCGTGAGGGGGGTAAAGCGGTATTGGTATATGTTCGGAAAGACGATTGCTAGTCCTTCACGTATGGCGACTGAGCCGATGTACTTTTTTCAGATGAAAGACAGATATTAGATAAAGAGCGGCGATAGGAGGGTTGAACGTCAGGCGGATTTCTTCAAAATTGGGAATACTTTATGATAAATAATACTTACTGCATGACACGAGTCTCCATCTCTCAACCCCCAAGTACGAAACGTGGCTCCAGTGTCGCCTGCCGTGAATCCTCGAGGATATGAGACTGCCATACGAAACTGAAGATTACAATCCTCAACATTTTCCTAATGAATAGATAAGGAACATTGATCAGTGCTAATCATCTCTAAGACTTACCACAGCGGTAAAGATAAACCCTGAGGCGACGATTCGCTCGTTTCTCATTCCTTCTACATGCCATGGGGTTCCCTGAAACGACGGTCCGCCTGGAATCTTTTCGCCAAGGAATTTAATGTGAAGCTCTCATGAGAAGATCGACAACACCCTAGAAAAAGAACCTACAGTTTGATGTTCCTCAACGCGAACAATACACTGAAGCCTCTTTCCCTTCAATGATACCCGGAACTTCCTCTCCTCCAATCCACCCATATACCCCGCCCCAGGAACGTCAGGAAGCGTTATAGGCCGATTCAGCGACCAATGCCTCATCTCCCTTTCATAGTTCACCCACCCTTCCTCGTCATCGGAGTATTCCGGAGGCTCCGGTTCGTCCCATACTGCATACCGACACGATCCAGGTATCCGCTGCATAAGAGGATTGTTTCGATGCAGATCAGTCAGAGTATGTTCGAAGAGGGGAATGAGGGAGGTTAATGCTTGTTGCATAAATCCATAAATCGAGCGGTGGGTTTGAGGATTGATATCGTTGATATAGGAAAGGAATTTGGCCTCGCCTGAGGGGGAAACGTAGACGTCGGAAGGTAAGAGGGCGTATTTTTGGGATAAAGTGTAGATGTCGGTGAGCTGAGGGGGTGGTTGGAGGGAGATTGAATGGAATGGGGGTTGAGAGACGAGTGTTTGGGTATATCTGAGAGGATGCAGCATAGGGTCGACGACGGTGAGCGCGGATGCAGTATTGGTAGATAAGGTTTTATCTTTCCTGAGCCGAACAAGTGCTTCGTTAAAGGAAGAAAATGTTGAATGATCGAGAAGACTGTCCGATTCCCAAATACGCTCGAAACACGAGACCTGACTGATAGTAGGTATGAGTGGGATTTAAATATTGAAGTTGGAGAAAGTGTATCTACCAATGATTTGCATCATCTCTCAGAAAAACGTAACCACTTAATTCGTCCAGAACATATTGAATCTACCCAGAAATGTCTTCTCAGCTTGGGTTAAACGACGCGTTCTCAACAGAATCCAAGTACCTGTTTCTCCGATAGACTGACTTTTGCCATGGAAGAAGGGGTGCTCACTATCCAGTCTTTACCTACCGCACTCTCCGCCCACTGCTCGCGAATGTTCTCATCCTGGTAAGATTCCCACCAATGCGGGCGTGAGCGGATTGACCAGGAGAACTGGCTCATAGCCAAATCCGTGAGCTATGCACATAGGGATTTCCTTGGCCATTAGTAAGAGTTCTGACCTTGTTGAGGAGAGGTTCATACCGTTCGAGGGTTATCTGAAGTTTGGGATCACGATTCATGAACATTACGGACCACGATAAGTAAAGTAGGGATATTCTATTGCAGTGAACGCTCACCACCGACTCCTCCGAGAAAATACGTTCCGACAATGAAGGGATGACGGTATCCACCGTGTCCTAATAAAATTCATGATATAAGGCGCGTGAATATGATGATTCAGAGGAGGAAAGCTAAGTGACTGTACCATGGCCGACTGTTGACATCGCGGACGGAGGTAAAGGTTACGGCGCTTAATTTAGCGCTGATCAAGCGTCACGGATCATCATTAAACGCAAAGCGGTGCTATGGGCCGGGCGCTTGATTGCATACGCAAGTTGCTTCCAACCATCTCTAATCTATACCGATATCAGTGTCTGTCAAAATGGGTGTAAGTTTCCCTGTCTATTCTGCACTCGAATTGTCCATTAAATCTCATACTAGTGGGAAATCCGTCTTTCAAACTCTCGTGGTGTTCCGTACTTTTACAACGCAGAAACTAAGGAATCTACATGGGATTTTCCTTCCGGAATGACGAAGGAGGAGGCCGAGAAGCTGCCTGGAGCTCACCATCTTTCTGCGCCCAAGGTTCCTGCGGGCCAGGTTCGAGCTAGTCATCTTTTAGTAAAGCACAGTGGGAGCCGAAGGCCTTCTAGCTGGAAAGAGGTGCGATCGGATTTCTTACGCCCTTGTCGCTTGTTTCGTTTACCCATCCGTGCAGAATAAAATCACTCGCTCAAAAGGCGAAGCTATCGAAATCCTGAAAGGCTACCAAGCCGAAATTGGCGGGTCTGCTGAGAAATTCGCTCAGCTTGCTACCGTCCATTCCGATTGTTCATCGCACGAAAAAGGTGGTGATTTGGGCTTCTTTGGACACGGACAGATGCAAAAGCCTTTCGAGGAAGCCGCGTACAGCTTGGAGGTCGGGCAAATTAGCGATGTCATTAGCACGGATAGCGGGGTTCATTTGGTTATGAGGACTGCCTGAGCACGGAGGAAAATATAAGGATTGGAGTGGAACAGATGGTGGGTAAATGGTGGGTGAGGAAAGATACAAGAAGTACTCCTGTTCCTGTAGTTTTAGCACAACCAAAGCCCGGTTTTTGGTTTTGATATGGATTGGACTCATTCAAGTTCGGAAAGTCCCGTCAATTGCGCCGCCGAGCAAAGGTTGCGATTGGGTACCGCTATTGTGATTTGTTCTCTTTTCTTTTTGCTGTTACTGATGTTTTCTGTGGCGTTTTTGTATTAGCCTATGTTCATAGACGGTATATCATGAACCTTAAGGCTTCCCTCCGTCACTCACATGATTCTCGTACTCAATGCAATGTCCTACAGTCCGATCGCTGATTCCTCGAAGACAGAAACTTCTACTTCTGCCAGTTGCTTGCGCACGTACTAGCTAACCATTCCTGTCCCAAGAGAGACCTTGTTCCGAATCAACACCCAGCACGATGATCTATGGAAAACAATGCCTGAAATGTGGAGATCATTTTGGTGTTTACAATGCATGGGCCATTAGGTTCCTACTCGGGACTTCGGTTGCCCAACTGAGAAGTATCTCTGTTCTCACTGCCCTCTACATTTTCATTCATTGACCAAGTCAACTGACGGTTCTGTAAGGATGCTGTGGCTCTATAACTGTCCGTAGCTTGTCTCGGAAATTGGCCAATTAAGCCGTTCTCATTAGCACTCGATATGAATCCATTTTGCAGCGCTCATCTATTGTTTTAGAAGACTTGATTGATAGCCATAATTATGATGCAGTGGATACCGAAGCCAAGACTTTCTTGAAGCAGTTGCCTATAGAGTATACTTGACGATGATTTCGGATCCGATTTCTGCTCCACCTGGAAAGGGAAACAAGGACAATTGAGCGTTTATATACCGCCTGTTGTAGTGTCTCCCGCCTCACCACCATGGATAGGAGAAGTCAAGGAATAACCCGGCCCAATATGTGCGTACATTTTTTTCTTCATCTCTCAAGTATATCTGGTCCTTAAAACCTCCATAAAGGCAGCAGTCTGGTAACCAGTAAGTATATCTAATCTCTTGTCAAAGTCAGTGCCCAGCATGCATTGTGCCGACCTCGCACGATTTCTCTACAGGATGTTTGCGTCTGCCTCAAATTTCGAGATATCTGGTGGACATTTTGTCATCAACTGTGAGCGTCTTCAAAAAAGTGGTTTGCGACATTCTAACGACAAATCACAGCAGAAAAGCAGTCCAGAAATGGGTGGGCTTCGTTTAAATCAAAGGGTGAGAGCCAAAAATATCACTGGATTTATTTTAGCTTGATTTTGCCACTGCATTAGCAAGAGCCTGCTCATCAGGTAGAGAGTTCCGCATAGGTTATCGACGGTGCATAAGGAGGGCTAACGTCTGATATACAAGTTTTTGGTTGCTTTCTTATCCTGCTGAGCACGATGGGTCCGTCATTCTTCCTCTGGTTTGGTGTCGAGGCTAGATCGGAAGCCCAAAATGATTGGGTATTCGGTGTGCAAGGAATCTTGCAATTTGGTTTGGGAGTAGTCGGAGGAAAACTGTAAGTATTCTACTTTTCCTTTTTCACCTAATAGATGTTTGAATTCGATCAACAATTTAGGACTGACTTGGGGCACACAAGAGCCGTTTTGTTTACAGGATCCCTAATTTATATCTTTAGGTATCGTATTCCTGACAATGATTGTTAATTCGTAGTTTTATCATTCCCTTAGTTTCATCATGCTTTCCTTCGTCAAAACACCCCAGGTTTATCAACTTATGCTAGCACAAGGGGTAGGCATGGGTATTGGCGGAGGATTGTGTTTTGTTCCAGCCTTGGTAACCGCAGCAAACTCGTTCCCGGGACAACAGGCCACGGCAATGGTGTGTGCTATTACTTCTGCATACGAGGGCAAATCAATTGTATGGACATGACACTTTTTAGGGAGTGGTTACATCAGCTGTATTGTTCGGAAGGGCCGCTTCTCAAAGTAAGAAGTTCAATATCGTGTCGAATGTGTTCTACTCATTTGCGATTCAGTAATCTCAGTGTATCTTCCCGTGGAGCTTGTGGAGCTTATAGACCCCAATTTTGGCATTACCGAGCCCTCCATTTCTGGCCCTTCTGTAATTCGTATTATTACAGGTATTCTCGCAGCAATTTTGATGGTCGGAAACGCCTTGATTAGTGCACCTGCTCGACCGTCAAAGCCCTCTGCTACGGGAACTAGGTTACTACACACTCCTTATGCATTGAGCATTGCTGCTGCATTCCTAGGACGGCTAGGTGGCCTGTGGCTCATGAACTACATTCCTTTTTTCATCTCTGCGGAAGAAGTAGAGCTTATCACCGAAATGGAAGATATTTATTTCGCATATGACGGTCGCGAAGGTGATTATCTGACATATGCCGCTTTGTTAGCTATACCATATTTTGCCGGCGCGGTTGGTAGTGTGATTGCAGGTCTCTTCGCCGACAAGTATGGCGTCGTAGGGACCTATATTATCTGCGAGCTCCTAGCGGGTGCGTGTCTTGAATTTTATCCCATCGTTTAACGTTTATCCCTGAACTCTGACTTCGTTTAAACTCATTAAAGCTGCCAGTTCTTTTATTCTCGGAGCGAAGAGCTCTGGAGGTGTCATTATTTTCTGCGCTCTGTTAGTATTCAACGCACAAGTCTTGACTACTTGAATTACTTACGTGAATGTGCTCGTAGATTTGGCTTCTTCTTTGGTTCAACTACTGCGTTATTTGCTCCCGTTATCACCACTATTTTGCCTTCTGAAGCCGATAGAGGGTAAGTAAGAACGTTGAATAGAATATTTCGCCCACTGATACCCCTTAGAATCATCATCGGTGTGGCCATGGCACCTCTCACAATAGTATCACTCATAGACTATTCACCATTGGGAGAAAAAATAGCAGGTCCGGACTTGAATTGGGGCAAGGGTGTCGCTTGGACTGCGGTCTTTTTGTTTTCTGGTGCTTCAGTCCAAATCATTGCTAGACATGTCCACAGGAGAGCTACGCAGACATCTTCTCCTGAAGTGTCCGGGTCCTATTAGGTGATCCTGTATTTTCTCGGTTGAAGATTAGTTTTTTTGTCTCCCCTGTTCACTCGTTGCAGGTTCTTCAACAGCAGGACGACTACCACTGTCCTCTCCTTCGTTGTTTTCTTTTTTATCACGTTAACTCCTCTACCATTATCATAACGGTCCACCCGAGTACCGCCTCTCTTTTAGCAATCCTTTCTATAACTATACCATGTTTACCTATGGAAAGTACACAGATAATAAGATGATCTCGCCCATTCTTATCCGGTTCTCGTGACGATACATGAAGAGCTTTTATACTACCTACCTGAAACTCGAGCGGTACTTTAAATCCCTCCCAGGTTCTTAACATAAGTCTACAGAGAGGTGTGTGGATTGCATATGCTATTAGTACAAACTGTATATGTATATCAACTATAATATGGTGCATAAACCTGTATTCTATACAGGCCGATTGTCCCCAGGTTCACGCATATATCTAATGATTGAAACTTGAGTGCAAGCATAAAAAAAAGCAAACGCAGATGAATCGTCCTCGAAACATAAGATGCTGGAAGTAGAAAAGTAGAAGTATTAGTTGTACGTACGAGTTGAAGACGAACGGGGTGTGATGTAGGGTATCAAACAGTCTGGTATATAAATAAAGTTCACAGTGAATTGAATTACCAATGGCCCAGCTGCACTTTCTTTCTGTCAAACCCGATTTCCGTCCAGCGTTCTACACCTTCTATCGGTTGCGTATCCGCTTCCCCTAGACCAACAAACCCTACGTTATGGTATACCTTCGTGGCAGGTCCGTTGTCATGGGCAACGTATAATGCGACGGCCTGCTTGCCAGAGTTGAGAAGGGATTTACAGACCTGACGTACAAGCCGCTGAGCGCATCCGAGGCCACGATATTCGGGAGAAGTTACGACTTTGCTGATGGTAGCACAAGTTTGTGAGTTCCTGGTAAAAGCCACCAGGCAAGCAATCTGCGGCTCAAGGGAGGGTGAAGAGACATTGGCCTGCAGTTCGTGCACCCACACTTGCTCGTTGCGAATGAGCATCGCAGCCTCCTTCAATGCCCCTTCCTCGCTCAGAACGAACGGCTCGGATTCTTTGGCGAATTGGAAACATAACGCTGCTACTCCTCGAAGGTCAGACATGACCGCTGGCCTAAGGATGTAACGACCCCGAGCACCCATATCCGTCGCTTGACGATTCCTAAACGTCTTTTTGCTGCAGAATGACAATTTCGCCGCGTAATAAGGTTCCTCGTAGGGTGCGACCCCCTTCATTTCGTACCAAAGTTCAGCAAAGACCTCAGCAACGAGCTCTGGGGCAAAAATGCTGTACACCCGTTCGGTTGGGATTTTGGCAGTTATGACAACCATAAGCAAACGCAGACGATGAATAACGAATTCTTCGGTTAGATGGGATGCAGGGATTGTGGGAGAGATGAAGATAGGGTATGTGCCCAGGTCGTTCTTGGTGCACGAAAGGATAAGTTCTGGTGTCCTGCGGCCTTCGTCGTCGATAGCAACGCAAGTTATCCATAGTTGGTCGAAGTCGACATCGCCAGCATTCTCCCGTAGACGGGTCTTTTCTATCAAGGGGAGCGTCACGTTCGTGCGTACAGCGTTGCTTTGAAGTGCTACCACCACGTCCTGAGGAATGTCACTGGCTCGGTTGTAAACGCTGATGTCAAGATTTTCATCCAAGGTATTCTGGGTGACACCGTAGGAAATCTCTGGTAAGGATTCAATGGAGACAGGCATTGCAAGTGTATCGGTGAGTAATATTGAGCTGGTCGAGAGAGGATGAACGAATATGAGTAAAGTAAAGTCAAAGAGAAAATTAGCGTGGTATATATACTCAAGCCTACCGTTCCACATCTTTAACCGCTCAATTCCTGTTCTAGAGAAAGCGGTTGAAACCTGTGATTATTATACACCTTATTGCGGTTAAACGAGGAAAAGAGCTGTTTTCGTGCCAAATATCCTGAGTGAGCGGAAAACAACAGCCTGCCGCCGGAACAAATGAGAAGCATCATGGAATCATGAAAAGTGGTATAGAAATTTGCTCAAAATGGATATATCTCTGCCCTGAAAACACGTTGTATACTACTGTGCACCCACAGTGCACCCACAGACTACGCCGACGACGAAAACGATCAATCGAACTATATTGAGTGACGAGTCATCGCAGATTTACAAGAGTAAATAGTTCAGAATATTTCCAGAAACAAAGCTGTAATTGTTTCGTCCTTGACTGATGGTCAAAGAGTGTCAGTTCGAGTCAAAGAGAATCCCGGGGCCTATTCTTGAAGAGGTGGTTGAATCAGATAACTGAGTCACAGCTCGTCAGAGATAAGATTTTGAGGGAGCGAGGGGAGTTTTGGCAGTCACATTTGGGAGACGAGTATCAGTCTTTCCGGCAGCGTTAGTATTCGGTCAGCATGAGCTCGTTGCTCGTTGTGGTTCGGGACGAAAGCTGTAAAAAAAGATAGACGCGCTGTGGTAGACGCGCGGTCAACGCGTGATGGTAGGCGCCTGTACACCCTGTTCATTTACCCGCTTCATCCAGCCACCAGAGAATAAAATCGCATGAAGTAAGTAATGGAAGTAGTATGGTGTGGTAGTATAGGTGTAAAGTATCGCCTTGCAATCGAAAGCAAGAGCGCTTCCACTCGCTGAGCCACACTCGATCATGAGCCTGCCAATGACTGTTTTCCCGAGGTAAACGGGACAACCGAAGTCGAGAACGTTCTTTCCGTTCTTGTCTTCATGTAGTCCTCTTATCCTTACCTTTAGACTTACTGTCAAAGAATCCATTGTCGTGTCTGCGTGCTGGAGGTGGCGCAATGGACATGTCCATCATTTCTGATTCGAAGATGGGCTGGATACTGTAAATTCAACGAGTCACCAGAGAGCCATAGAAAATAATATACCGAATAGAGGGAAGGAAGGAAGGTTTACGATAGAAAAACCCACATATCCATGCCGGTGACTTCACTTGACTCATTCCTCGCATTCCCGGTGGTAGTACGTCCTTATATCGACTCGTAGGCTACGGCCTAGGCTGCGATGCGAAGACTCAGTACTGCGCGGCATATTCAAGGTCGCAGTACGGTTTACAATGAAGGGAAGGAGTAACGTTATATTAGCCCAGTCAGTGCAGATAGGAGATTTGTCATGGAGAGGCCCGACTCATTCCTTGCTCGCAGTTGTCTTTGTCTATCGAGAAAAATCCGTATTCCAGCATCAAATCAGTCGACGACTCTTAATTCCGACGATTTCTAGAGAGAAAAAGACAGACGAAACAATGATGGGTCAAATGGGAAGTTTCTGTCGTCCAACGAGCTTGATTCCTGGGAGTGACTTGGGGCAGTTCTGTGGCATGCACTGATCCAGAGACTTCCCAACTAGCCGAGAGCCAGTACTTCAATCTGAGGGCGTTCGAACTTCGTACTCCCGCCCCAACTTGACCGACAGTCCGGAGCCCAGACCTTGTCCAAATTTGGTAACTGGATCACCATTTCGGGACGTATCCAATGACCTCCAATCTACAAGTTGCTGGCCTTGAATCTGTCTGCGACTTTAGTGCGGGGCTTTGCAGCGTAAGCCAGATGACTCAAGCGCAAGATATAGCATAAGGCGTGAAAGTCATCTTGGCCCCTAATATTTTGATTCTCGTTCATCCTCCCATCATGCCCGTCTCGCTTACTGTCGCCGTATACAAAGTCACACCGTACTCTTACAGTAACATTACCGTGGAGATCTCGGACTCGATTCGCAGAAATGACTTCGTGCAGAACCTACGTGAGACTGAGAGAAAGTATGACTCTCGACTTGATTGCCTCGAAGGTGGTGCTTTCGCGTTTATGGTGTGTATGCTTCGACATTCCGAAAGAAGTCCGTCGTGACTGACGCTGCTACCTCCTAGATGCACCCCCCTTTCAATGTCATTGAGCCGGAAGACAACGACAAAGTCGAACAGTCCATGGACTATTTCCTTGCGAGTCTACGTGCTGGACGAACAATTGCTACCGGTAAAATGACAATCAAGGACGCCATTCCTGAAGGCCGTTTCAGCGCTTGGCTTCCCCATAAATCCTTGGCCGATACCATAGCCTGCCTCGAAGGTTTCGGCGGGGGCATGGGTGTCAATTGTTTCGTCATTCCCATTAACTCCCTGCGGAAGGAAAAGGTCTCCACGTCTAGTCCTGCTCAACTGACGCCTAGCGGTTCTGATGAAACTGTTGTGTGGGATGGTGAGCTCGTCTATAGTTCCCATCTATAGTTTGCTGAAAATCCCTATCCATGTTAGTCGAAATACGCCAACGCATCCTACGCAAGATTACGTCTTTATCAACGAAAATAAAGTCTTCCACCAATCCCTCTGAACTTCAGAATCCTTGGAAAGCAACGGTTACACTGTATCCATCTTTACACGCTGAATCGCAGAAAATGTTCGAGGACGGCGAAAGCGAGGATGGATTCAATACTTTTACCTTCAGAGGAAGACCTATTCTGGGCTCCGCGATAATTCCAGTTCTTCAGAGATTCTACAAAGGCTCTGGCTCAGCAGAATATTCCATGTCTGGCACCTACGGCGCTGGCATCAACTACCTTGCAATTGGCGCGGCCGTTTCTCTCCTCGCTCAGAACTATCCTGTAGTCTTTGTGCCATCTACTAGGCTTCTCGTTATCCGGGATGCTATTCTCCTTGCTCTTGCAAACATTGAAAATGGGCTCGAGCATTGGGCTCCTCGACTCTTTGAACGTTGCTCATCCGGAATGATGGGATTTATTCGCCTCTGCAACCATATGGTTGATAACCGCGTTCGTTTAATTTTCATCTTCCTTGACATTGATATGGCTGGTCAGGCCGAATACAAGGAGATTTGCGATCTTGTACAAAACCACGTGTTCTGCTTTACCGTCAATCCAAACAGTGACCTTTGTCGCACATATGAATCGCGCGGAGCCAACTATTTATACATCAAAGGCGGACTCTCTGAGGTGAGTATCTCTGTTTCTCGTATTTACGCCTTGTTCACCGTCAATTTCAGGAAGAGTTGGATGGATGGTGGGCTCAGTATGAGGCGGCAAGCCCAGTTGTCAGTGACGATCATATCAAAGACACCATCCTGACGTTTACCGGCGCCGTGCCTTCGCACCTAGAAGCGCTACTCGCCCGCATAAAAGAGACGCAACGCTTTGAAATGGACTATCTTGTGACACCTCCGGAAATCTTCGTGCGTTTGGAACGGCATATGAAACGCCTTATGTTAGAGTATCCGGAGCGCATGCAGTACGTCTGTGAAAAAAATTCGGCGAAATTCATGCTAATTTGCATTCAGAACGATGGAAAAATTAATCGCAGCAGCTCTCAGTAATACCCCATCCTGTCAGTGGGGCACAACCTTGATGGACAATCGGTTTCTTTACGAGGACAAAACCGGTTGTTTGACATGCCCATCCGTCGCCGTTCTCAAGGCTCTACGTATATACAGCCTGACTCTGAGCAACTTTGTTCGCTACTTCGATATCTCTACCTGGCTCGGCATAATCCCTCGATTCGGTCGAAACAGGATCATGTTGGGCTTTGCAATCGAATACGCCCTCTCAAGCGCAATTGCGCAGACTGGGCTCGATCTTAAGATTGGGAGAAAGAATCTTCAGATCCCCGGTGGCCTCTCGATGTCACCTTTAACGACTGGTGCACCCAAGCTTGCCCATATTTCCCAGATCATCGTTCCTGCAGAGTACAACTATCGCTATGTAGATTGCATCGCCGTTTCATTCATCGATTCGGAAAAGAGAGTCCACATCTGCCCTGTGCAGGTCAGTCTCGTAACGAGTAAAGCGAAACATGCAGATTCCTGCTCACAGTTCTTCGGAGAAGATTGGAGGGTATGGAGAGACGCAATCGAGAAACTGAAGCCGGGCTGGGATATCCAATGGAGTTTCCTCTGGGTTCTACGCATCCAGAAGTCACAGAACACCTACACTGTTCACAATGGCAATGGCTCTCACCCGGCCTATGCAGAGTGGGTTGTCGGCTTTAACACAGTTAACGCTGATATTGGGTCCGCCTTGAACAAAGCATGCGAGTAGTTCGGTATAGTGTACGTAGCGTTTGGGTTGATAGACTGAAATTACCGTTCGATACTCTTATAATGATTGAGTGATTCAACTAAGCATTAAGGAATAGAACGCGAGAGCTTAAAACGAGAGGAATACAAAGCGAAAATACGCTAATCAAATACAAGAGAAAATGGGCGGAAAGACAATAAGTCAGTAAGAAAAAAAAGAAACAAATTGCAACCATCCGTCTGATATGTTGTACGTAGATATCGATACTTTAGATATATATATAGATAGATATACGTTGTTACACTAAGTTTATTGTGATGTGGATGAAAAAGAAAAAGAGGGGAAGATGAAAAATAATGATTAGCGATGTGATTGGGCCGTGGTGGCGGTTTAGTTCTTGTGATGACGAAGAATGGAATTTAGTGATGATAAGACGAAGGAGGCCTCTTCCCATTCCCATCCTCCCTCTCCTCCCTCTCCCTCTCCCTTTCCCGCTCCTTCTTCTTCCCAAACCCAAACATCTGCCCAGAAATGCTCAACTTGCGACTCGCACGCTTGAGATTGTTCAACCCGGATCCGGACCCCAAGCCCGATCCTGCACCCGGACTCGCACCCGCACCCGCACCAGAATACGAACTGTCGTAGCTAGTGTTCACAGCCAAACTGTGTAATCCAGGTGCCGAGGCATGATGCAGCGGCGTAGGATGGGAAGAGGAATTGGGTTGTAGATGAGTATGCGATTGATGTGAACTGGCGCCGCTCGCAGAGCCTGAACCTCCCCCTCCCCCTCCTGCAGGGGTCAACGACCGCGCAGGACTAGGGCTGGGACTAGGACTAGGACTACCATACTCTTCCCCGTCTTCGCCATCACCTTGACCCCTCTCCAACGTCGGCAAACCAGCATAGACATCCTCCGCCGCAGACGCAGAATGCGGCGACGACGACGATGGCAGCACAGGCGGTATCGGTGGTACAGGCGGTACAAGCAACGATCCCTGATCTACCGTCCCAAAACCCGATGCCGAACCTAAAACCGAACCCGATGCCGATGCCGATGCCGACGAGGCGTTACCACCCGGTGCAGTTGAAGGACGAGTTGGGTGTTTATGGTGACCGCGGCCATGGCTATGGCTATCATGATGATGTCGATGATGCGTGGAATTATGAGGTTTATGATGATCCCGCTCGCGTTCCTGCCCATGTCCATGTCCATGCTCTTGTTTATTTTCGTTTTCCTGCCCATGTTCTTCGTGTTCCTGCTCGTGCCCAGTTCCAGTCCCAGTCCCAGTTCCATGCCCATGCTCTCGCTCATGTTGCGTCTTCCGATGCAACCTCGGTAAACTCGTCAAGCTCTTCTTCCTATCCGGAGATTTACCAGATAAATCAGGCAAAAGAGAGGATTTTCGTATCGGGGTCGCTTGGAGGTGCTGCTGCGATGACGCAACAGTATGAGAATGAGAATTAGAATTAGAATCCGTCCCCGTCCCTGTCCCGCCTCCATCCGGATGTCCCAAAGGCGACGACGGTATAGGCAACGGCGGCGGAGGCGGCGATTTCGCACCCGCACCCACACCCCCTCCACCCCCTCCCCCAGACGACTTGGGTCTCGCCAACGACCTCGCCGACGCCGATATCGCCCTCAACGAAGTCGTCCCATGCCCATGCGCCCCACTCGGACCCGGCTCAGACGGGTGTCGACTCCTCTTATGCTCACCAGCAGCAGTCCCAGGTCCAGTTCCACTCGTCGTCGTGGCGGATTTGGAATGCGCCGAGGAAGATCCCGTCGTCGAGGACGAACTCGTAGAGGTCGTGGTCGTCGTAGTGGTAGTGGTGGGCGTGGATGTATCATCCACAGTCAATCCCTGAGGATGCGGATGAGGATGGTGGTTATTACCCTCCGAAGAAGCAGACGCAGACGCAGAAGGAGACGAAACGGGAACATAAACAGCTTCCCTATCCTTCTCCCTCTCCCTCTCCCTCTCCCTCTCCCTCTCCCTATCCTTCTCCTTCGCCCTCAAACTCCTCCTCTTCCCAAACCAAGACTTCTTCTCACCCCCCTCCTTCTCCTTCTCCTTCTTATCCCTCTCCCTCTCCTTCTCCGATAACGGGAAATACCCCGACAAAGGACGACCCACAACAGGCGAAGGCGACGGCGTCCGATTCGGTCGGAGTTTCGGCAACATTTGCTGCTGGGATGACGCAGGCGGTTGAGACGTCGACGACATCGACGCAACGGCAGCAGCGTCCCCATTCGCCAAAGCCGTAGCCATAGCCAGCGTCAAAGGAGAAGACCCAGGCCCAGACCCAGACGACGGAGACAAACCCAGTATCGACGGATCCACAACCGTCCCTACCCAACCACCACCACCACCAGAAGCTTTCGAAGACGGAGGCCGGCGCATCGAAGGGAACAAAGAACCCTTACCCGAACGTCCATTCGCACCTGCACCTGCACTTGGGTGATTGGCAGCTGGACTAGGACTCGACACCGATCCAGGAGGCGTAGAATTCGCTGAATACTGCTGCTGCTGGTGGGACGACGGCGATAACGATACCGCACCATTCCTTCCGATCCCCGCAACATCAAGCGGTCCAAGCGCAGGTCGAGCCTTATCCCCTACCACCGGTGTGAGCAACGACGGATTCGGATTCGAATTCTTCGACGGCGTAACAGGACGAGACGACCTCGACTCGCCCGTACTCACATCCTCCGAATCACCTTCATCCACCAAACCAGGCGGTAACGGCATATTCACATGCGTAGGGGACGGCGGTACCGAACCACCACCACCACCACCACCGCCACTAGCCACACTTGTCACTACCGCCGGCACTGTCGTACCGGCACCCGTAGACGCCGCGGCACCAACCTGCGCATCCCGCAACCCAAGCCCCGCCCGATCAATATCCACCGCCTCATAATAAAGCACATACGCAGACCCCGAATTCGAATCCCCATAATACTTTGGAATATCCTTTTCCGTAATCGGGTACACATTGTCGTCGTCGAAAACGAGCCAGTGGTGGCCTCCGCCTTGGGTCTTGATGATGGAGATGTAATGTCCGTGATGAGGCCCGCTTCCGAATAAGAAAAATATAAGTATGAGAATGAGAATGAGGATATGAAGACATAAGGACATGAAAGGAATAGCGCGTAAAGAATATGGGATGAATTTAACGTACCTTCCGAGATGAACGACTATAGCGAACAAGCTATACAATCTATCCGCATCTTCCGCTTCATCGACGGTATTAAACAGTCGCAGCTGAAGAGGAAACGCAACCCGATAAGCAAGCTTGATGTACTTATTCAAATCCTCTTGATACTTGAACCGCTTCAAATGGAGCGCCAGTACATTGGGGAGTTTTTTGATTTTCATACTACAAACACACACAGAATTAGCATCACATCAGTTTGCAAGGGCCGATTGTTGGCTGCGGGACACCAAAAAAAGAACCTTACCGCTTCTCGGCTTCTTGTAGATCGCAACAAGAATCACAAAAGAACTTGTTCTTCTGACATAACATTTCGCTCGCACTAAACTGCCTTAGGCAGGCGGTGACGCTCGAGTTTTCTTCAATGTCTATGGAGAGGTCGATGAAGGATTCGTCTCGTGAAGATACCTTGAGAGAATGCAGTGAATATACGAGGATCAGAACGCTGGACAGACAAACAACGCACCCTTTCGCAAGTTAAACACCTCGTCTCACTCGTAAGCGTCCCTTCAAACAACTTTTGAACCAATGTCGATTCAGTCGAGCTCGCACTGTTCGTCGTGGGCGTGACCTTGGATGCAAGAGTCGTTATAGAATTGGATACTTGTAAAGCAAATCAAAAGGAAAATTCATAAACCAACGAGGGGAAGACAGCGACTCACAATCTTCGGCCGACCCCGACACCTGCTTAGCCTTCCTCTCTTCCTCTATTTCCTCTACAATCTTGTTCAATAGATAATTGAAAAACTCGTGAGCATCCTGATGCATCGTCGACCGAAATAGTTCGTTTACGCGGCGCAGCTGCTCTATGAAGGCTGAAGGAGCGACAGTGCCCTTGTCTAAGGGATTGGTGGATATGTGTAGGAAGAGGGAGCGGAGGGCGGAGAAGAGGGAAGTGGGGTTGGATGGGATGGGGATGGCAGCGGGTGGAGGGGGAGCGCCGTCGTTTGTTGAGCCTGACGTGGAACCTCGGCGTTCTGGCTTGCGTCTTACGGGGACGAGGGGGGAAGTATTGAGGTTTTCGGGAGGAGGAGGTGGTGGTGCGCCTGTGCCGCCGTTGCTTGGTGTGTGTATGTGGGCATCTGGAGACTGAAGCAATAAGTCTCTGAAGGGCGCTGAGAAGTAAAGAGCTTGGAGAACTGAATTGGCATAACTAATTTTTTTCTGTTCAGTAATGCTGCGGCGTAATTAGCCAGTTAGACGTACCAAGTATTGCCAAACTTGAAACAATTTCCCAGTCAGCTGAGGATCAAATGATGAAAATAGTAAAGATTACGCTCACATTCTCGAATCCAAATTGTTTGGTATCGGCTGAAGATTCTGTTCGTTGCGGGGGAGGTTTGGCGGATACGGCTACAGGCTGATTCTGCTGGTTCCCAAAAATCCATTTTGACTTGAGCATAATACAAAGATCGTCGTCGTCGTCGTCGTCGTAGAAGGCAGCCTTCAGTAACTCGACCCCAACAAGTGTCGTTACCAGGCAATCAACGATGACCGTCGGGAATTAAGTTGTGAGTAAATTCCAAAAAGTCAAGGCACCCGGTTTCCGAATCAGGAATTTTCGCACGTGATGATGATTCTATGTAACGTACCTTGAAAAATGAATTATGCAGTCATGCAGTCCGTTCAGTCCACCGGACACATCTCAGGCCATTCATTGAATCATTTACAATCTATCCCGTTTTCAAACAGTCCCATAGTGCGCGGCACCAAAAAGAATCGATAAGCTGCCGCGGCGCAATTTGGGCGCAATACCTACGTACTACGTATACCTTATTATGTGAAACACCCTTCCATAACCAGTCCCTTCACACTCTGTATGTACACGGAATTCCGGAAAAGTACACCAACATAAAATTGATTTTACTACAGTAAGTAAAAAAAGGGTCCAATCCATTTTTCGAAAAAGGTAAAAATTTTATCTTTACGCCACAATCATCTTCTTCACAAATACCTCATCCCCCACCCGAATCGTTCCGTTTCCCAAAGGCACCCCATGGCACCCAACGCAAGGCTTCATCTTGTTCAGAGGGTCCACCCCCGTTCGAAACTTCATCAGTACCTTGTACGGAACGGCCTTGTCGCGCACGCCCGTGTCTGGGGATACATTGGGGAGCTATGGACAATGTTCAGTTAAGAGCTTGGTCCAGAGACGGTAAAACCTCGTATCAAAGCAAAAGAGGCATTTTTTTTTTGTAAAAAAAAAAAAGGTTCCTCATGTGTGAGGTATTTTCATATCAAACCAATGGAAAAAGAACGCACCAGGCACCTAGCGCATTTGCTCACTAGCAATATACCCTCGGAGCTCCCACCGATGCTGACCTCTTCGAAATGATCCTCTGCAAAGGGCCCGGCTCCCCGTATGACGATGTTGGGCCGAAACCTATGGGGAAGACAAGACTCGATAAGCCAAGAACAAACACAAGTTTTTGGGGAAAAGGGGAGAAACAGATAATCAGCTGATGATACCCAAGCACACGCATGCATATGTACGTGGTACGTGTTACCCCCATTGAACCATTGAACCATCCGTTCCCCATTGAACAAAAGATCAAAAAAGATCATCATGTACTCGCGCTAAACTGAACACAGGAACGCCAGTGTGAGTTGAGCGTTGCCAAATCAACCCAATTCCCATCTCAGATAAGTATTAGAGAAACGGTCATCTGAGCACTCGACCGCTCCCGCCCCCTGTAGAGGGAGGGGGCTTCCCGCCTTTACCAGGAACACCCGCGGGCTGTCGGGAAACTCGTTCCGGGTGGTCCGGGAGGGTCCACGTACATACGCGTATACGCGATCGCGCTTACGCGCCTCCCAACACACACTGACTCACCCAGACCGACACAGTGAAACACAGTGAAACACACTCAACACTCACCTCTCAATAACCACATCCCTCCCTTTCCACTCCTCCCCAATCCCAGCAACCCTCCCTCCCCCATCCCCCTCGTCCCCCCCATCCCCCGCAAACCCTCCCCACCTCCCCACCTCCTCCTTCACCACCCCCATACTCTCCTCCGAAAGCACAAGCAACGGATAACAATCCTGATACCGCGCCGTCGCCTTCAATTTTGGAAACGTATCCGTCGGATCACACGATCGAGGGGTGGACCCTTTTACGACTAGGTGGACTGGGCGGTCCATGTATTTCGATAGAATTGCACTCGCACTCGCACCCGCATTGACATTAACATCGACATTTGCATCGACATTGGCATCGATATTGGTCTTGGCATCAACATCGACATCACTATCAGCTCTAGCATTGGCATTGGCATTGGCACCGACATCGACACTAGCTGATGGAGAGTTGAATATCGATTGACATATAAATCCATCGATCGTCGTTCCCCACAATTCGATATCATTCACCCTATGTACAAAGCAAAGCACAAAGAAAAAAGGTTCCAATCATTCATCAGAGATAGAGTTTAATGAAAGCGAGAATGAAAGAAATCAAAATAAAGAAAACACGTTTTTGCGAAATGTCAATATAACGGGAATAACGGAAAAAAAAGGTAGTATACGTATACGTATACTTTCATTAAGCAAAAGGACCGCGAACCAGCATGGTTGGGTGACGTATAAGGACTAAAGCACTTGCCACTCACCTCTCCCACTTGTCCTCAAACCCAACCGGAAACAGCGGCACACTGAACGATGCACATCCCGAATCTTCAGGGAACGAAATGGTCAAGACACCACCGTGAGTTGAGCTCGAGTCCTCGTGAATTCGCGGGGTGATGAGAACCATCTACTGAATAGTATCATTATCATCAATGGTTGCGAACAGTCAACGGAGAACAAAGAACGAAGAACGAAGAACAAATATCGAACAACCTCCGTTCGATTCTCAATCCTGATTATCAAACGCAAGTATATAAAAAAAGAAAACCCACCTTGGCCACCTCCCTCGCGGTGATCACCTTGTGCGAATCAGCTTCGACGATACAGAACCTCCTGTCGTGCTACATATGTATGTGGTAGTACAAATTCGATTGATTCGTGATTCGTGATTCGATTCCAGTAAGCAGGTGTTTATTCAGTCGAATGTTGAACAACGAACCTCCAAACCCTCAGGGGTATACCGACTTTCTTGGACGGAGGTACCGCGGCAGCTCTGGATGCAGATGATTCACGAGTGAAATGAGCATGGAGTATCAAGAATGGAGTTATCAGTATCAAGGAATCTCCAAATGAAATCAAAAAAGCTCGGACAAGGGATCGCGGATGTAATACTAATGGACACCACCCTCATACCTTGATAGGATGCACCAGAATCTTCGAAACACGAATGTCCATATCCGCCATTGATCGAAGAGAACTGGACGCAGATGTGGATTTCTTTAATGTCGAGGATACCTAACAATCCGAAACGCAAGAGCAAAATCAGTACTCGATCGTATTGACGAGTGTAATCAAGGACGACAATGACTCCAACTCCGACGACGATGGTGGTGATGGTGGCGATGGAGTGGGATTGGACGGATAGAATTAGACGATGAACGTTGAACTCCAAGGTTATAGACACCGCCGGCAATCCACCCCACCCACTCTTCGGCCACGTCTCCTCCGGTTATCACCAAAAAAACCGAAACATCAATCCGGATCCAATCCATCCCCTCGCATTGGCTCTCCACACAGACACAAGTCACGCCCAAAAACTCACTTTCGCATTATCCCGACGAACCACCCGTAACCTCCCATGTCCAAACTTTGCCGTGACCACAAAAAGAAGCGCACATGTGAATGCGGTTGTTATCAGGATCGCTGAATCTAGGGCTGTTAGCCAGAGTGACGGGGTGGAATTGCCTTGTAGGAGATTGAGAAGAGGGGAAACGGGTTGTTGCATTTTTTAATGAAAGAGGGAGAGCGGCGGACAAAAAACTCAAAATGAGTCATTGCGCAGTGTCTGAGTAAGGTAAAAAAGCGCGGAGCGCCGGGACGTGGACGGTCCGCCGTGTAGGTGATACAGAAAAATATTTGTACAGGCTGAATTCACGTACTTATGTTTACAACCAAAAAGAGGCAAGATCTAGATACAGCTCTAATCCACTCCCATTAACGCGCATCGGAAGTATTCATTAATTTTAGGTCGTGGACGAGGCAGACTCTGTATACCCTGGGAGTTACTCTGGCCCAAGTCCAGTCGGCAAGAAGCCTTCAGACGTGAACAAAGTACATAGATGCGCAAGCACCTCAGAAGCCTTCACGACGAAATAAATCCCCTTGCCGGTGGTGCCTAACGTCCATGACCAAACCGTCTGCAACTTCGAAGCTGTTAAACTCAATGCAGTTTAGAGGATAACTTATCTAATCTATAATCCTTTCACACTCGTGATTCAAGTGAATCTCAATTGAGAGCGCAAGCTGACCAGCCTTGGGCCACCTCGACTTCGATCCAAATTGCAGAAATTACTTAATAAGGTATGACGAACACAGACGCCCCTAATTAACCTTCCTTATCCTCGTCCTCTCATTATGCCCATAACACTCTCCGTCGCTGTGTACAAGGCGTTACCATACGTCCAGAGTTCCATCACAGCCGAATTCGACTCGGAAGACAGAGACAGCTTTATACAAAGCTTGCGCCAAAAAGGCTTCGGTTCACGGCTCGCCTGCCACGACGATGGCGGCGCTATTGTCTTCTTGGTGTGCACACTTTTTTTCAAAGAGGAACTGTCACCGATAATGATACTGCTTAGACGACGCCTTCAATACGTTTAAGGGATGAAGGAGCTGAAGGCAAAATTCGTCGGTGGATGGGCTTTTTCGTCGCAAACTATGTGAAAGGCGAGATTAAAGGCGGTATCGAAGTAGACGGCAAATCGGAAGGAAATTTTATTGCATGGCTGCCGAGCAAATCCTTGGAGCAAATCTCCGCTTCAGCTCGTTTGGAAGGGTTTAGCGAGGGCTCCGGAATTAATTGTTTCGTTTTACCTATCAGCTTACTCCCGCAGCCCGCCAGCGACTCCGGAGACGAGTCTGTCGTGCGTGATAGTAAGCCCTTCCACAAATCTTGCCCTATCTTCTGCTGATAGCCTATCTTCAAACCAGACAAGACTCGTCAACGAATCACGGAGAATATCATCAACCTTTTGACGGAAGTTAAAACTACCTCTCCTTTTGACCTTCAGAACACTCAGACTGCTACGAAGATTGTGTATCCTTCCCTACATACGTATACTGGTCCACCGGGTGAGTGGACCAGCGAGTCGAGACTGACCCTCACTTTCAGAGGAAGATCTGTACTCGGCTCCGAGATAATACCGACACTTCACCAACTGCATAGCTATTTTGGATTTTGGGAGTATTCCCTGTCTGGGACTTACGGCGCCGGGATCAATTACCTTGCCATTGGCGCGACCGTCTCCCTCCTGGCTCAAGGTTACCCTGTAGTCTTCATTCCATACACCAACGGTAAACCTAGACTTTCGGTCATCCGAGACGCCATCCTCCTTGCCCTCTCAAACGTTGATCACGGCCTCGAGCGGGCAGATCAAGTCTTTGACTATTGCACTCAGGGTATGATGGGCTTTATTAGGTTCTGCAACCACATGACGAGTAAACGTATTCGTTTCATTTTCGTCATACTCGATATAGACAAGGCAACTAAGGATGAATACCGCGAGCTTCGTCAACTAATGCTCGGGCACGTATCCTGTTTCACCGTCCATCCGAACAGTGAATATCGCCGGATGTACGAAAATGTTGGGGTCAGGTGCTTATTTCTCGAGGGCGCGCTTTTCGGTGTGAGTATTTGGCAGTATCATATTACATCACAGTATAGTTAATTTAGATGATTTTCTAGGATGAGCTAGAGGGATGGTGGGCTCAGTATCAGGCTGAAGCGAGCCCGCTTTCCATTGACGATGAAACCAGGGATATTATCCTGACATTCACGGGTGGCGTGCCCGGGCTTCTCGAGGTACTGTTCGCCCAGATCAAGAAGACCAAATGCTTTAAGATGGATTACCTCGTGCCTCATCCCGATATGTATAAGGATTTAGAGCAGTGTATGACCGCTCTGACGTCCAAGCATCCAGAAAGAATACGGTATGTCTGTAACTCGAAGGATTGTGAACTTGATACTAATCTCCCTTCAGTATAAGGGAAGGCACAATCGCAGCTGCCATCAATAATCTCCCATACTACGAACCGGGCCCATGTATGGTTGACCAGCGGTTTATTTACCAAGAAGAAGATGGTCGTCGGACATGTTCCTCCCTCGCCGTTCTCAAGGTCGTTCGCACTTATAGTCTAACTCTAAGCAACTTTGCTCGTCAGGTTAATATCAGAATGTGGCTTAGTGTTATTCCTCGGATTAGGCAGAATCGGGTAATGCTTGGTTTCGCGGTGGAATACGCCCTCTCAATTGCAATTTCCCAAAACGGCCTCAATCTCATACGAATGCAAAGGCACCTTTGGATCCCTAGCGGCCTCTCAATGTCGCCTTTATCAGTTACTGCACCGCAGATCACAAAGACTTCCCAAATCTATGTTCCTACCACGTTCAATTACCGCAATATCGATTTTATCATAGTGTGGTTTGATGGCTCGGCGAAGACAGTCTGGGTTTGCCCTGTCCAGGTAAGTATCGTGACGGATAAATCGAAACATGCAGACTCGTGCGCCAACTTTTTCAAAAACGATTGGAGCGTCTGGGCAAGTCAAATCACGGATCTGAAGAAGGATTGGGAAATTAAATGGAATTTTGTATGGGTTCTGGACATTGAGAAGTCGCGGAACAGCTGCACCTTTCACGTCGGTAGTAACTCTCATCCAGCTTATGTAGAGTGGGTTGTCGAC
Organism: Collybiopsis luxurians FD-317 M1; assembly: GCA_000827265.1. NCBI lineage: Eukaryota > Fungi > Basidiomycota > Agaricomycetes > Agaricales > Omphalotaceae > Collybiopsis > Collybiopsis luxurians. The sequence continues at coordinate 453,636 of KN834768.1, forward strand.
TTTGACACTGTTAATGAGGATGTTGGGGACGCCTTGAAAATAGCACACAAATGTACGTAGTAGAACCCTTGGAAACATAGCGTAGTGGGACATTGCACTTGATGTTTTAAGAGATTGAAACATCGAAGAGGAAGCAATGAGTCCCACCCTCGCCGCCTGCTTCACAATAAGATCAAGTAAACATAAACCCAATGTCCCCAATGATACATACAAGATCCAAAAAAAATACAGAGTAAGCTACGTGCATGAAAACATTACGAGCAAAATAAAATCCAGTCCTATATAGTCCACTCTCATCTTAACACGCCTCACTATTCATCAATCCCTGCACCCTCTTTCACTGCGCAAACCTATCATATGGACTCACCACCATCCTAACATCCATAATCAAAAACTTCATATTCTTCTGCGTAGCAACACACACCCTCCCCGTACTCTCATCCCACATCATCGCCGAAACCCCATGCTGAGCGATATACTCGAACGTCGTCGAACTAAACTTGAACGGAAGATACTCGTCCGCCGGACGACGATACCTCTGTCGGACCACACTCGAACCTTCCTCCTCTTCAGGATCAGGCTCCGCGGGGTGCGGATGATCGCTTCGCGTGTAGCCGGGGTCGTAATATCGACCGAGTTCTTTGATTTTTGGATGGTCGGTACGGTCGTCGACAGGGACCTTGTATACGAGTGCTCGACGAATGCCAGGGAGAATGCGGACGTGGTACTGCTTATCATTGACCGTTTGCTGTTCGTGTCAGTGGTCCAGGGGGTAATACCATCGCATTCGATGCCCGTCGTAGTACCGATACAGCTGAATGTCCATCCCTTCGAGTCCCTTTCCGCAGATGTAGATGCTTGAACTGGTCACACGAAGTCTTTGATCATTGCGAATTTAGAATGATCGTATTTTTATCAGGTTCTATAATGAATGATAAGAATAGACAGGATCCTCCCAGCCAACTGCGATGAAGTTCATCAGTTGATCGAGGGGAATTTGTACTGCTACAGTGTTAATCTGAACAGTAAACACTGTCGGTACGACTCACGTAGTGCGAAGCACTTGTCTCTGAAAGGCGACTTCATTACGTGAGTATCCGTGCGTTCACCTTTATGTCTTATTCATTTTGTTGATTCTAATATTGAAGTTAGATGGGTGGTGGGTCGAACGTCGGGCTGCAACGAGCTCAGTGTTTATTGACAATGATGGAAAAGGTGACAAAGAGACGTCTAGCGGTGCCGTCCTCGCTTCTGGAAGAACTCTTCGCAAGAGTTGAGCAGACAAGACGCTTTGAAGTCGACTATTTCCAGACTGCGGACGAGGATCCACTACGCCTAGCTTGGGATTACGAAACTTGGAATGTCGTTCGTAGTGTTGGTAGCGGTGTCGGGACTACTCGCCGTTGGTACCATTAATCAAGGAGTCTACTTTAACGATAGGGCCGTTTGCTTTCCACTCAGAGCTATCTTATAATAAACATCGTTTCCTTCCGCCACCAAGGTTTGAGTCAAAAAAATACTAATATCCCATATATTTTCTTCAGTAAAAGGTCTCCAGACACCTTCGTAATAACCCGCGCAGTCTGAGGGGTCCCAATACCGTGACTATGGCCCAGCAGTCTGCCTATCTGCTACTTTGGAGAACAGTTGACTTTTGGACGCAATGCTATCTTGAAGATAACCTAGCTATTGAGAGCATTGAGAGCACAAACAGGCCTTGGACCGCCTCGACTTCGATCCGAATTGCAGGAATTACTCAATAAGGTATGACGAACACAATTGCCCCTAATTAACCTTCCTTATCCTCGTCCTCTCATTATGCCCATAACACTCTCCGTCGCTGTGTACAAGGCGTTATCATACACTCAAAGTTCCATCACAGCCGAATTCGACTCGGAAGACAGAGACAGCTTTATACAAAGCTTGCACCAAAAAGGCTTCGGTTCACGGCTCGCCTGCCGCGACGATGGCGGCGCTTTGGTCTTCTTGGTGTGCACACTTTTTTTCAAAGAGGAACTGTCACCGATAATGATACTGCTTAGACGACGCCTTCAATACGTTTAAGGGATGAAGGAGCTGAAGGCAAAATTCGTCGGTGGATGGACTTTTTCGTCGCAAACTATGTGAAAGGCGAAATTAAAGGTGATATCGAAGTAGACGGCAAATCGGAAGGAAATTTTATTGCATGGCTGCCGAGCAAATCCTTGCAGGAAGTCTCCGCTTCAGCTCGTTTGGAAGGGTTTAGCGAGGGCTCCGGAATTAACTGTTTCGTTTTACCTATCAGCTTACTCCCGCAGCCCGCCAGCGACTCCGGAGACGAGTCTGTCGTGCGTGATAGTAAGCCCTTCCACAAATCTTGCCCTATCTTCTGCTGATAGCCCATCTTCAAACCAGACAAGACTCGTCAACGAATCACGAAGAATATCATTAACCTTTTGACGGAAGTTAAAACCACCTCTCCTTTCGACCTTCAGAACGCTCAGACTGCTACGAAGATTGTGTATCCTTCCCTACATACGTATACTGGTCCACCGGGTGAGCGGATTAGCGAGGAGAGGATGACCCTCGCTTTCAGAGGGAGATCTGTACTCGGTTCCGAGATAATACCAACACTTCACCAACTTCATGGCTATTTTGGATTTTGGGAGTATTCCCTGTCTGGGACTTACGGCGCCGGGATCAATTACCTTGCCATTGGCGCGACCGTCTCCCTCCTGGCTCAAGGTTACCCTGTAGTCTTCATTCCATACACCCACGGTAAACCTAGACTTTCGGTCATCCGCGATGCCATCCTCCTTGCCCTCTCAAACATAGATCGCGGCCTCGAGCGGGCAGATCAAGTCTTTGACTATTGCACTCAGGGTATGATGGGCTTTATTAGGTTCTGCAACCACATGACGAGTAAACGTATTCGCTTCATTTTCGTCATACTCGATATAGACAAGGCAACTAAGGATGAATACCGCGAGCTTCGTCAACTGATGCTCGGGCACGTATCCTGCTTCACGGTGGATCCGAACAGTGAATATCGCCAGATGTACGAAAATGTTGGGGTCAGGTGTTTATTTCTCGAGGGCGCGCTTTTCGATGTGAGTATCTGGCAGTATCATATCACATCACAGTATGGTTAATTCAGATGATTTTCTAGGATGAGCTAGAGGGATGGTGGGCTCAGTATCAGGCTGAAGCGAGCCCGCTTTCCATTAATGATGAAACCAGGGAGATTATCTTGACATTCACAGGTGGTATGCCCTGGCTTCTGGAGGTACTGTTCGCCCAAATTAAGGAGATCAAGTGTTTCCAAATGGATTACCTCGTGCCTCATCGCAACATGTATTCGGCTTTGGAGCAACATATGTCCACTCTGATATCCAAGCATCCAGATCGATTAGAGTATGTCTGTATCTTAAAGGATCAGTGAACTTGATACTAAATCTCCCTTTAGAATAATGGAAACTACAATTGACGCTGCCTTCAGCAATATTTCATACTACGTACCGGGCCCGTCTATGGTTGACAAGCGGTTTCTTTACGAGGAGGAAGATGGTCGCTGGACATGTTCCTCCCTCGCCGTTTTCAAGGTCGTCCGCGCCTACAGTCTAACTCTAAGCAACTATGCCCGCCACGCCGATATTGGGATGTGGCGTAATGTTATTCGTCAGATCAGACATAATAGGGTTATGCTTGGTTTCGCGATGGAATATGCCCTCTCAATCGCAATCGCCCAGACCGGCCTCAATCTTAGAAGAATGCAAAGGCACCTTTGGATTCCTGGCGGCCTTTCAATGTCGTGTTTATCGGATGCTGTACCGCGGGTTACCCAGACCTCTCAAATCTATGTTGCTGCCGCGTTCAACTATCGGTATGCTGATTTCGTTATCGTGTGGTTCGACGATCTGGCAAAGAGAGTCTGGGTTTGTCCGGTCAAGGTAAGTATCGCGACAGATAAATCGAGCCTTGCAGACTCGTGCGCCGAGTTTTTCAAACACGATTGGGGCGTCTGGGCAAGTGCAATCAAGGATGTGAAGAAGGAGTGGGAAATCGAATGGAATTTCGTATGGGTTCTGGACGTTGAGAAGTCGCGGAACAGCTGCGCTTCTCACAGTGGAAGTAACTCTCACCCCGCTTATGTAGAGTGGGTTGTCGACTTTGACACTGTTAGTGATGAGGTTGGGTACGCCTTGGAAATAGCACATGAATGTATATAGTAGAACCCTTCGGAAACATAACTTAGTGGGACATTGTACTTATGTTTTAGACGTTGAAACGTCGAAGAGGAAGCAATCAGTCTCGCCCTCGCCGCCTGCTTCACAATAAGATCAAGTAAACCTAAACCCAATGTCCCCAATGATACATACAGGATCCAAAAAAAATACAGAGTAGGTTACGTGCACGAAAACATTACGAGCAAAATAAAATCCAGTCCTATATAGTCCACTTTCATCTTAACACGCCTCACTATTCATCAATCCCTGCACCCTCCTCCACTGCGCAAACCTATCATCCGGACTCACCACCATCCTAACATCCATAATCAAAAACTTCATATTCTTCTGCGTAGCAACACACACCCTCCCCGTACTCTCATCCCACGTCATCGCCGAAACCCCATGCTGAGCGATATACTCGAACGCCGTCGAACTAAACTTGAACGGAAGATACTCGTCCGCCGGACGACGATACCTCTGTCGGACCACACTCGAACCTTCCTCCTCTTCAGGATCAGGCTCCGCGGGGTGCGGATAATCGCTCAGCGTGTAGCCGGGGTTGTAATATCGACCTAGTTCTTTGATTTTTGGATGGTCGGTACGGTCGTCGACGGGGACCTTGTATACGAGTGCTCGATGAACGCCAGGGAGAACGCGGACGTGGTACTGCTTATCGCGGACGGTTTGCTGTTCGTGCCAGTGGTCCAGGGGGTAATACCATCGCATTCGATGCCCATCGTAGTACTGGTCAGGCGGGATATTGATATTCTCCATTCCTTCCAGTCCTTCTCCGCAGACGTAGATGGACAGAGGAGGAGGACGAGCATCAGGGTCGTATAGGAAAGGCTGATCGTGGCCTCGAAGAGGTTCGTAAATGTCCGAGATATGAATAGACGACGCGTTTCTGTTTTCAATGATAAAGTATTGGTCTGGTTGCCCGCTCACAGCCCCCAGTTGCCCTAATTCGGGTAAAGTGTGTAATTCGACAGAATGCTGGTCCTGATCTTCGCAGAGCTTTCGGAGTCGCAGAGTCCGTATAACCAAGACTTGATTCTGCTTGGGAAGAACTCGCATAGCGCGTATTTTGTGTTCCTGTCGAATAGTGAAGCGTTGACGTTAAACGTGCACAGAGGAAGGAAAAGGCTAGACGTACTGCTGCGTTGTAATCCGCAATTCGAGCAAACTTGATACTACTCAACTGACTCGTCGTTAAATCCATGATGACGACTTCGTTTGGCTTTTGGACGACGGCAGCGAAGGGATGGCCGTCTGCTTCGAAGAGTGAGGGGTGCTCGATCGGCGCGTTGGATACAAAGTGTATCACGAGCTGAAATGGTTTTGGAAGAGATGCAGCTCTTGCGCGAAACTCAGGCGAGTTTAGGGAGACAGAGGGATCCGATAGAAGTTCTAAAGCTTCCATATCAACGAAGGTGCATATGCAGTCGTGGCGTAAAGGAAAAGGTGGGTCGACCTCGGCTCTTGCGCTCAGTTCGTTTAGATTATAGCTAGAATCACACAGTCAGCTAATAAACACAACGAGGAACAGAAGAGCGACGGACCCGCGAAGTTTGCCGTCTTCTGGTGCTCTCAACGAATACATGACCATGATGCCCTGTCTGCCGTGGTGAGTCAGAAATCGAGCCTCAATATTGATGGCTTTTGAAGGGAGAGGAAGCTTGGCTAAGGGAGGGAAGTTTGACTCTGGGTGATCGAGACAGAAAATGCAAATGTGGAAGACACGGCTGGCAGTATCCTTTACAGACGCGACCATATACTGCCCCCCTGGTAGCAATTTCATTTCAACGATCTCATAGTACGCGAATTGAGCTGTAGTATGAGCAAGCTTCGGACTCAACCGACGCCAATTATCATCGGCACAGATAGCCTTGGCCACCATTTGCTCGATCTGAAAGTTGTTCAGATCCAAAGACCAACGAAGGCTGGGACGTAAAGGGGGTATCGGGATGGATAGACGGACGAGAAAGCGTTTCCAAATGATTGGCTCGTGAGTGATGAGAAAGAGAGTTTTGCTGACCTAGTAAGAAATCAGTCGGAGGCCCGTTTCGCAGGTGATTGGACGAACCCGTCGCAGACAGATCACGTCTTCAATAGTCAGATAAATCATGATTTTATCCACCCATATATCCAGCGGTAGCTTTCTGACATGGCAGGGACCAGCCTGCGGAAATAATTTCTTGAAAAAAGGAGGGATATAACGCGTCAAATCGGTGCTGACGGGCATGCTAGTTAGGAAAGAGAACGAGAGTACGAAGGAGCTGGCATTTCCAGGGTTCGCAATTATATCGAGCTGAAGACATTTGACGACCTTGTAGCTTATAAGGATATGACAGCAAAGGTGTATAACGACCTTGTATTTTTTGAGAACGTCGTGGTTCAGAATCAAGGTTGATCAACAATTTCCATTTTGGGATCATAAGGAAATGTGACCTCCCTCATGTGGGTGTCATGTGACATGGAACCGGACGCGTAACGCAAACTGTACCGGGCCTGGTTGAGTTGCTGGGATATTCTCCGAGGGTGTAGTGGTGTTCCGCGAGCCACTAAATTTTCTCAAAGCTGGAAATATCTTCGATTCATTAATTGATTCCAATCCTGCTAGTCAAGAGCACAATCGCGACTCCATTACCGCTGGAACTCCCGCGGGCGCTGCGAAAATTCCTCTCCGTCCTCTCCATCGCCGCTCCTAGGTACCCCTGGCTCACAGAGGATGGAAGCGATTTTACTAGTGAAGGAGCAAAGGAAGAGCTGAAGGAGAAGGTAAGGCCGGTGCTATTCATTCAAAGATGCCGTGCAGCACTGCCACAAGAAGCCTACCGGAATCCATGGTCGCTGATTGGGAATGGTTTGTTCAGTAACCAACACAACCATGAGTAGCACCAACGAACGAGACTACTCAGAGTCAGACACTAGCAGCCTTTTTACTGGCACTGGAACGTACACTTCGTCGTCTACTGTCCCAGGGCTTGGTGCACTCTCCGGGAAAGTCATCAAGCGAGTTGGGTCTGCAGTAGTGCAAGTGCTGGATGCAGTTCTAATCAGGCGGCGACTCGCTGAAATTGAAGTTGCTCTCCGACAACAATCAGTTTCAATGGATATCAATGATCGGCGATCATTGTACAGTGATTTGCTCGAGTTATCTCTGTAAGTGATCTTTGAGGCTGTCGATTAGATGAATTGTTTGACTGTTTCCTCACTTTTGCTTTGTACCATGAATGCAGGCCAGCGTACAATAGGCAGATTCGAACTCGAGCTTTTGATTTGATTATGGAAAAAGTGGCAGGAGCAGATTTTGAAGATCTGGCAATTGCTCTGGTGGATAAACCCTTGCGGGAGTCGCACAACCTTCTACATGACATCCTTCTCCGTTTACAAAAAGGTATACAGCTCATCGACATCAACTTTGGCTCGTTGAAACTTGAATCGGCCGAAGACCCATTTGGATACATCCAGAATTTCCGAGCCTACTTTAGGAGCATCTCGCCTTATGGACCTGGAAACTCAACAGCGATATCAACGGTTGTGGGCATCCCATTTCTACGATTCTTACACTCCGCAGTTTCATTAAGCCCAGGCCGCCACTTCGCAAGAACGTTATTACAATCAGATGAACTTGATTTATTCAAGTTTGTCGTTAGAACTGGATTGAAGAATTCAGCCTCTCAACATCTCCTTTTGGCTTTCTTGGCAAAGTTAGATGCGCTTGAGGACTCTGATTATGTGGCTCAAGTGCAAAGGGGCATTGAACCCGATTCTACAGCAAAGAATCCTTCCCATCTGCAACAGTGCGGCTACTCTCTCTCCATCTTGAACCCTCTGCTAAAAGTTGCATTACCTAGAACCTCATTTGAAGATGAACTGCACCTTTCGGTTGTACAACTGAACATGCTTATGTTTACATCAATTGTATCAGAACATGCATCCGAAGGAGCCTCAGCAAGGTCCCAGTTTATTAGTCAACAATTGCCTCCTTTAAAGCCAAGTGAACGGCCATACATTGATCTAAAAAGGACATCAGTGGAAGTATTCAATGGAGACACTCTAGTTATTGCCCGAAGGCTCATGGAAACTGTTGGTGAACATGCTGAAGGGAAAACTGCAGTATTAAATCTAGCCAGTGACCAGTATCCTGGTGGAGGATGGGAAGCTGGATATCTTGATGCTCAGGAGCCATATCTCTGCTATTCTTCAACATTATTTCACAGCCTTACTCAGCCTAACATTATTCCATATTACCCTTGGCCCAATACAGGACCTGGATGTGTTGCTGGGATTTTCTCTGAGGGGGTGGTGGTGTTTCGTGGTCCATTGGATATGATTAAGGCTAGAAGTGTTCTTGGTTCATCTGATGATTCTCTTTCTTCTTCTGTCCAAAGACATAATCTTGAATTTTCACCCATTCTTCCACCAACCTCACGAAAGGTCCTGTCTGTCATTTCTGTTGCTGCTCCAAGGTACCCCGGTCTTACGCTGGATGGAAATGATTTTGCTGATGAGGAGGTGAAAGAGGAGGTGAAAGAAAAGGTAAGGCTGGTGCTGAGGATGGCTGCATTACATGGGAAAAGGTATCTTGTTCTGGGTAAGTTCATTACACCACTGTTCAACTTCTATTGATGAAAACATATAGGTGCCATGGGTTGTGGAACATATCTTTGCCCTCCAGTATCCATTGCAAAATTAATGAAATCTGTGCTATTGGAGAAGGAATTTCAAGGATGGTTTGCGCGAATTATATTTGCAATACTCAGCCCCAATGGAATAGGCTATAGCAATTTTGAGATATTTAGAAATGTACTAGCAGGAGTGGAGGTATAGCACACCCCGGTTGAAAATATTGATTGTCTGTACACTGTGATGAACAAAAAGGTGAGCTATGAAAACAGTATTTGTTGAAAGGTGCTGTGCAGCGCTGCCATGAGAAGTCTACCAGAATTCAGAGTAGCCAATTAGGGAACAGTTTATTCAGTGACCAGCACAACCATGAGTAGCACTAACAAATGAGACAACTCAGAACCCAGACATGAGCAGCCTTTTTACTGGCACTGGAATGTCCACTTCATTGTCTACCACACTGTGGGCAACCTTTGAGGCAGTGAATCATTCCCTCACTTTCACTCAGTATACCTCTCTGGCAATAACAAACACAGGATCTGCAGTATACCTTATGCCAGAACCAGCTTCTGTGTAAGCAAAATAGTCTACCAGTCCTATTTTGCTTAGCAAAGTTCATAAGTAGTGAAAGGTCATGTCAAATCACATGTCCATTTCTTACAGAAAATGTTAATATCTTTTTAGGATACTCTCTCTGCAAGACAGGCTTTACATCATAGTCAAAATTTGCCTGGAAAAGATAGTACAATTTGCAAAGAGTCCGACTATAATCTGCAAGGCTTTTCATTTCGGGGTACTTATTCTCCGGTGCTGGAAAGCAAGCACAAAAGACTTACGAGGCCCAATATCCTGAATCAATTCTACATTAAGACCGGCAGCCACAATGGCACTGACTAAAGTTTTTATTGAAGACAGCTGCCCACCACTGGCCAATTCCCATCAGAAATTGCTACTGTTTCATTTTCGAGGTTTCAATGGATGCACAGAAATATGTATTTTTGGATAAAACCAGTACCACTGGAAGTTACGCATTGGAAGAGTATTCACTTTAGATTAAACATTAGAAAACTCATGTCGAATAAACGTGACAGTGTGTATTGGGCACTATAGTCATTGTGAAGACTTTGACAGAGTTTTCGGGTTTCATGGCCCAAAGCATTTTCTTGAACCATCCTTCCATGAACTGTGCACTTACTGCATATACAAAGAGTTAGTCAAACCCATTTAGGAAAGGAAGCCAACAATCAGCTCTGTCACAAACCATGTTCCATGACCCTAATTGAAATTACAGCATTGAGCCCATGATGAAAAGATCGAGGCATATTGCAGTAATCCATAGCATATATGTTAACATGATCAGTGAGACTGGCAGCTCAAAACTTTTCCTCAGCTGCCACCTTCTGCTCTTCAGAGAGGGTGATAGTTTCAACAGTCACGCCATAGGTACCTGCAGCCTATCCACAAGCACTGAGAGATGGAAGTGAATATAAATCATCCTACTTGCCAATATGGCAAAGCTTCCCCAACCAGTCCTGGGAAGAAGGAAGAACTCAAATACCGGACATAGACTTTAGCAACGAACAACGATGTACCCTATCTCTATGAGGTTCAGCTTATTCATTTGACCTCTTTCGAGATCATCTGTATATGCTTCATCTTCGGAGTTCAGTCCGGCAAGGATAAATTGGTTTTGATCCCTTTAGATCCCCTGTGTACCCTCCCGCTACTTCATCAAACACTGCACAACTGTAGCTTTATAATGGCATTTTTTTATGTTTACATTAATCTTGGATATCAGGAAAGAAACATGCGAGGAGTATGAACATCATATCCTTGGAAAGAAATGCCGCAAATATTTCATTTGATAGGTCGTAATGTGCTCTGATCATAGATCAATGAAACCAAAAAGGCAACACTTCTGGGCTACACTTACAAGATATTCACTTTGCTTGCAGTAAGAGTGCTGTTCAGATGGGAATTGGCTCTGAGAATTTACATTTGTGAGGAAAATTTTCAGAAGAGGCCAGATAAAAAATGTACAGATAACTTGCTGCTTTGATAATTGAGGTTACTATTGCATTTGCTCCCAAGAGATGCTTCCTATTCAATATGAATATTTGTTTCAGAACTGCATGAGTGAACAACTTGGAGTAACAAATCTATAAATGAATAAATATTACCCTGAAAAAGTTGTTCAAGGAATTGACCTCAATGAGGTTGAGCATGTAAGAGTCTTTGAGCTCCCAATGAATATATGTTTTCCTCAAAGCATGTAAGAAAACCACATCTTGCATTTGTGAACCAAAAATCACCATGTAAAAACAGATGAACCCAAAGGCATCATCAAGGACATTGATTTTTGCTGAAATTTCATTAGAATGACCATCAGAAGTCAGAACAAAAGGTTTCTCAAACTGAAAAGTCTCTTCTCCACACTTGACATGCAACTGACCAAACTCAATATGTTTTATGAAGGATAGGATGGACCATTTGGCTAGACATGAAAAAGCCATTGAATGCATTGGAAAGACAACTAGGAATATAAGAATTACCAAGGGAATGTAAAGAGAGAAATCCAGTGTTGTTTGTGAGATGGTCCTGGACTTGACTCAATAACCTGTCCAAGGCTGTCAAGAGGATATTACCTTGCTTCATGATAGCAGGTGAATTGGCTGTCTCAATATATGCTGTGGTACTCATAATTATAGTTCACTCAAGGGTTGAGTGGGACCCAATCTGCAGTTGCAGAGGTCATTTTCATGTGGAGTATGCCAGGTTGTGGTTGGCCACCCTAACAACTTACAGAAGTGACCAGAGTTCTTCCAGAAGCAAAGTACCAGAGGGCAGGAAAAATCCAATTGGAACTCTAATGTCAGTCTGCACTACAATACCCAAAAGCTTTGAAATGGGACCAAGTAAATGGGCACCCCATATTACTGGAATGAAGTTTTTATGAGTACAAATGAGTCCCCAAGAATTGAGAAAGTTCAAACTCAGACCAATGCCATCTGTATGGCTGTATTTTATGATGGCCTGCCATATGAAGCTGTATGGGATCAGACCAAAGTTTGTTGATGTATGAACATACAGGATCTTTAGACCCTCATATCATCCCAAATTGCTAATGTTTTGAGGATAGAGGTGCTAGAGGAATTTGGGTCTTCACCCTTGTACTATAGATCACAACATTTATTTTTCTGGTGGACTTCTTTGGTTACCCAGATGACACCATTCTTAAAAATTGACCTTTGTTCAGTGTAATGAGAGCCAGGTCCCAGGACTTAATCTTTATCATATACAATAATTTCATGAATTGATTAATTTTATATAAGTCTCAAAAATCTGATTTACCTGCATACATCTCAGATTTCCATTTAAAATTTAGCTCAAGTGAAAATATACAAGAGACAATTTGCAGTTGACCAGTTAGAATCACCTAGACACTTCAATATATTGCTTAAAGCCCTTATCACACCATGCACTGAGCCCAGTTTTCTGCCCACACACAGCCATCAAATGAAAGCTTGTTGTATCCACGGCGGGAAATTATGTTCAGAGTATTAGGGGTCCACAGTGACTGACGGAATGATGGAGGGATCCAGATAGCTGGAATAGATGAATGCAGAAATTTGACCCATCCATCTGACATTAGAGTCCACCCTGGTTATAGAGGTAAAGAGTTATTAGTTTCTGAATGAACAAATAGATTAAAGGAACATACTAGACTTATCAAACAGAGGGTTAATGGTAAGGGAGCTAATGGTAGCATCCCAGATTCTGATTATACCTCTTGAAGACCCAGACACAATCTTAGTCCCATCAGGAGAGAATGCTACTGAAGTTATAGCATCATCACCTGAGCTTTGAAAAGGGTGACCAATCTGATTTCCAGTAGTGACATCCCAGATCCTTATTGTTTCATCTGAAGAACCAGACACAATCTTGGTCCTATCAGAAGATGATGCTACTGCAATTACATAACCACTATGATCAAGGGGATTGCCAATTTGAGTACCAGTAGTGGCATCCCATATCCTCACTGTGCAATCAGCAGACCCAGACACAATCCTCTTTCCGCCAAGAGCAAAAACTACTGACTGCACATAATCATCATGGCCATGGAGAGGATCACCAATCTGAGCTCCAGTAGTATCCCAGATCCTTACTGTTTTGTCATGTGACCCAGACACAATCTTGGTTCCTGTTGAGGTATACGCTGCTCATACCCCTAACAGACTTTTTACTTACTATATTTAGTACTCACTTACTTAATACATTTCCGATCTTTAGTTACCGTGTAACTACTTATTTGGCTTTCTCCTATTTCTTTTCTTTACTCTACGAGTACGATACCGACCTACTGCCCTTCATTGTGAGTTATTTATATGTAGCATATACCTGGCATCTAACTGACGTACCTAGTATATATTATTTCTTATTCTAGGTACTACTCACTTTCCTTATCGCCGGATACCTTCATTTATATATTATTTCTTATTCTAGAACCCTGCGCCTAACAGTTCCATCAGGGGAAAATGCTACTGAATGCACACAGTCATCATGACCAAGGAGAGGATTACCAATCAGAGTACCAGAAGTAGCATCCCATATTTCTATAATTCCATCATCATACCCCAAAACCATCCTGGTTTCATCAGGTGAAAATGCAAATGAAGCCACATAATTATCATGGCCATGGAGAGGAGCACCAATCTGCACACCAGTAGTAGCATTCCAAATTCTCATTGTTTTATCTGAAGAGCCAGACACAATCTTGCTTCCAGTAGATGAAAATCCTACTAAATTCACATAGTCATCATGGCCATAGAGAGGATCACCTATTGGATTACCAGTGTTGGCATCCCAGACTTTTACTGTCTTATCTGAAGCAAGAGACAGAATCTTGCTTCCATCAGGTGAAAATGCTACTGAGAGCACTACAAATTCATGCCCAGGGAGAAAACCACTAGACTGACTGACAGTAATAACATCCCAGATTCTCACTGAGCAGTCAACAGATCCAGATGCAACCTGGGTCCCATCAGGAGAAAATGCTACTGAATACACAGGGCCATCATGTCCATAGAGAGGAATACCAATCTGGACACCAGTAGTGGCATCCCAAATTCTCACATCACCAGAGCCAGATACAATTCTAGTTCCATCTGGAGAGAATGCTACTGTGTGTACATAGTAACCATGGCCATAGAGGGGATTGCCAATCTGATTGCCAGTAGTAGCATTCCAGATTCTTACTGTTCCATCCTTAGATCCAGAAACAATCCTATTTCCATCAAAAGAAAAAGCTACTGAAAATATAGAATCATCATGTCCAAGAAGAGGATCACCAATTTGAGTACTAGTGAAGACATCCCAGATTCTTATTGTGCTGTCCTCTGACCCAGAAACAACCCTGGTTCCATTAGGAGAAAATGCTACAGAAGGTATCCAGCCACTGCCGTGACCACAGAGAGCATCACCAATCTAGATGCCAGTAGTAGCATCCCAAATTCTCACTGTACCATCATCTGCCCCTGACACAATCCTAGTCCCATCAGGGGAAAGTGCTGCTGATCGTAGATACTGACCATAGCTATAGGGAAGTTCACTGATCTGAACACCAGTAGTAGCATCCCAGATCTTTATGGTTGAAGACACAGATAAAATTCTCATTTCATCATGGGAGAAATCTACTGATTTCACAACATTATCATGTCCATCCATAATCTCACCAATTTGAAAACCAGTAGTGGAATCCCATATTTTGATTTTTCCATCCTCAGACCCTGTAAGAATTCTAGTCCCACTTGGTGAAAATATGACACCTCGAACAGATGAATGTACATTCAGTGCTGCTAACTGCTGACCAACTCCCCCAATTGCTTGTTGCTCTATTTTCACTATGTTAGTAAGTCGACCTTCCCATTGAGTCTTTTTTTCCCAAAAAGGAATGATACTCAGATAAAGATGCGGTGTCATACCCTGGACATCACTACTTGCAAACTGTATTAACAAGTTCCGGAGATCACTTAATGCATCTTTTGAAGTGATGAAATTGGATTTGTATATTTCCTAGATTCTCATCATTTTCATGAACATTCTATGTCAGCAAAATGATAACCTACCCTTAACATCAATTCCAACATTTCTCCACACCTTGGTAATGCCTTCATCAAACTCATGGCTTCTATCCAAAAAAGTCCTTTTGTCATCACAAATTTATCCAAATACAATGCGATACTTTCTTTGGAGTGGGCCTTTATGACATGATCGGTCCAAAACTGGCAGCAGTATCCAAGGGACTCCCCAATATTATTTTTTATTCTTGTAGGTAAATCTTCCACTTTTTCATCTGCAACAGAAGAAGACATTAGACCGCAGATGTTAAACCTGAGCCTTTCCAGGATCCTGAAGCATGTGAAGCTCAGGTCAAGATGTTGCTCAGTCGCATAATAAGGCTTTCCAATATATGCAACAATGAATTCCGGGAATGACAAGTGGAAAGTGTAAATAGATTGATTTTCATCAGAAATATAGCAAACTGCATGCAACCTTTCAATGAGCTCCATCACAATGTTCTCATTCAAATTGTACTCATTTGTTGACAGTAGCTCGGCAATTGCTTTGCATGTTAATGGCTTTCTGACGGAGATGACTGTATGCAGAATTTTCCAATCTTGCTGCTGCTCATCTTGATCTAAAGTCTTATCTGAAATTGCTTCTTGCAGAATATCAGTATAGAGTTGATCAAGATCCTCAGACTTTCTGCTCTGATCAAGCGATTTGACAAGTCTTTCTTGTTGTCGGTAACCTGCTGCATTTTTAACAAACTTGACTATGGTAGCAGCATAGATAAACAGCTTCCCAGACAGTTTTGTTAGCCTCTCAAGCTGCATGTCTGATGCAATATTATTTAGTTCTGACTCTACATATATATAGATGTCTTTTTGCACTTCAGTTTCTTCTACCTGATGCAGAATCAACTCTTTGATTTTTGCCACTTTCTCCACTGGACCTGTGTTGGAATGCATTAGCTGCTCAATGACACCCTTTGGGCGACTAGTGAAGAAGAACTTCATCCCAGGAAGCTTTTTCCCCTGCAATGCATCTATGAGTGGCTTTAATGCCACCTGAACATCTTGGCATTCATCCAAAGCATCTAGAACCATTACTGGAAATTTTGTATTCATCCCCGCAGTTTTTATTAACTCCTGCCAAGGTTCTATTAGAAGCCTGAGTACTTGTTCTTCAGGCTTCTTTGAGGCAATGTCAGGATATCTGGTGAGTACACCTCTGATTTGGATTGCAAATCTTCTGGAGTAACCTCCTAATTGATATGCAAGGGTAGGAATAATTGACTGGTACTTCTGACACTCAGGTATTTGACGAGAGCAAAAGAAAGAGCCAGCCAGGGTACCCTTTGAATTCAAGTGCTCGCAGGTGGACACTGCGATGGTGCTCTTTCCAGTCCCAGCCATACCACAAATCCAGTAACCATGGGTACTATTGGGATCAGAAGCCCATTTCTGAACATCTTCAAGAATCTTTGTTCTTGTGTTTGAAAAGCAAGACCTACGAGCATGCTGGATACCAACATCTGCATCATAAAATGCCTGGGCAGTGTGGAACAGCTTTCCCAGAGCAAGCACCTATGATTATTTTTATATCTTGAGCACCAATTATTATATTGTTACAGTGATACTTACTTTCAAGATTTCACCTGTGTCTGTTTTAATGGCAGAAATCATTTTCATCTGCCATACAGTTTCCATAAGCCGATATCCTTTGTCAAATATATAATAATATCTACCTGGCACTCCTGATAAGCATCTTGGATTTCCGTCTTGAAAGTATCAATCATATCTGCTATCTGCTCTTTCTGAACCAGCTTTCTGAGATAGCCACTATTCACTTGTTTCTTGACTTCTTCCAGAATGATTTCCAGTTTGCTGCAAAAAGTAGAGTCACAAAATGTCAAGGAATTAAGAAACCTGAATGTCATACTTAGCCAAATTATTGAAAATTTGCATTTCAGATGGACCCATGCCATCTCTGTCTAGCTGCTCCTTCAGGAGCGTCGTACGAGATATTAAATCATCTGCAAGTTCTTGAAGAGCTTCAGTATTACCAGATATTTGCTTGATGAGGAAATGTTAATGAGTGATATTTTAAAAATAAGGGTATAATAGAGACCTTATAAATGTGGATGCATTCAACTACTCCACCCACTGCTGCCTGTAGAGGTGTAAATACAGCTGAGACCTCTTTTAACACAACCAAAGCAGTTTCGAGAGTGTCTATGATAGCCCCAGACCCAGTGGTAGACTGGTTGATAGAAGGCATCTGCAGTACGGTCCCTGACTCGGGGTCAGGAGTTGAAGGCCTACTCGCAGCTGGTGAATGAGTTTGATTCTTGTCCTTTTTGAACAGCTTTTTGGCTTTGGCAGCAGCTCTGCGCATCTTCAATACCACTACGGTGCTTTCCCTGTGATGAGATAGATGTGGGTACTTGAGAAAGAGAATGGCGTTCGTGCATTCTTTTATATTCATTCTGACAGCTGACAGTCAATATAGTTCTTTTGACCTCTAGTCTCATCATAGATATTATCGATGTCAAAGACAAACCCATGATCAAGTAAATTTAAAGGCTACTCCACCTTATGGCCGTATGTTAGACAGTCATCGGCGCCACGCAGCTCCCAGCTTATCGGACTGTGTCTTCAGATTTGTATACACTTGGACAATGACGGCAAAAGCCAGCCCAAACCGTGACCTTCTCGATGGTTCAAGTATAAACGTTGCTAGATACGGAAGTGTTATTAGATCTCACTGATAATCAATGTGACAATAATCGAAATTCACGGCTGTTCCTGATTGAGCCACAAGGTCCTTTCCGGCCATGTCGCTGCTAGGAACTCACGGCAGGTATCTACTACTGAATATAAAGTAGCGTTTAGACCAGCCGGTCGGTGATTCGCAGTCGGGACAGATGGTCTGCGGGGAAGTCGACGTTGTTAAAAGGTAACGGTGTACTCATTTCTTGTAGACCATGTTTCTTGAATATTTCTTGAATACATATAGCGATACACATGAAAGACCGAAGCAACCACGGCACGTACCGTGGAAGGCGCGTCTTGAGACCCTTTAGGCTTTCAAAATGAAGGTGTACTTCAACTGCGAATATAGAGTCATGATACCAATGTCGCCTCGTGCTGTTTCCCTATATAGCGGCTCGCTGTCAAATCGTTCAAAAAGCCCATCGAATGGACATAAGCTAAGATCAGTCGCAAATCAGTGGTTGAAACAATTCAAACCTAAACCTTGGGGAGCCGGGACAATATCATTCAGATATCATTGAGTAATTTGCCGGCGTTATAAGGGTGTGCAAAACGGAACCAGTTTGCGGAATGTCGAAGAAGTGTGAATTATACATTGGATAAGTCGACTGCTTTGCTAGAGGAAAATAGATGTTGAACATGTCAAAAGTAGAGGGAAGCTTTGAAGAGAAGGATCCAGCATTATGTACAATATAGTACTGAACCTGACTCAATAATTTGCCCGAAGACAGTAAAAAAAGAATGGGATGGGGCATTCAATTGTCTCGATGAATGCTGAGCGTCTGTAATCATTATATACAAGGCAGGGCTTGGCGACTTCTGCGATTGCAATCTGATTTACTTAGTGCCGGTATAGCTGTCATTCCAGATAGCTTTGGGAAGCGACACAGAAAAAGAGTATATAAAAAGTTACACCATTCAAGTCCGCCATCCAACGTCTCCAAAATGAACCAAGGAAAATTAGTGATGTCATTACTGTCTTTATAACAACGTAGATGTATATACGCAACTGGATGTGGCTACATGTGCTGCTTCTAAGTGCGGGGGTCTATATATATGTGAGTTAAGCTAGCGAGCAAGTTGTACAAGTGTACTTTTTCCCCCAAAAGTAATAAAAAACAGGATCATCCTGACCGTGTCCCTGGGAAGATCGTAATCGTACTGGAAACGTAAAATAGCATGAAGTATGAGGAGCAGGAGAACCGCAATGTCGTATCGTTACCGCTTTGCATATCGAAGGAAACGCGAAGCGACGATCGTGACTAGAACGTTGAAGACTAGCAAACGAAGTCAAACCGATGCCCACACAGCTCGAGGAGTAAATCCGACGTACCGAAGAACGCGAAGACGACAAATACATCCCTCCAGCGATTGTCGAAGCTAATGTTCAGAGGAGTATAGAACTCGTCGCCGAACTGGTATTGACAATACTGGCACGATGACGTGGCATTTGGATTGTTCAAATAGCCGCCGAATACATTGACGAAATCATTGGCCCACTGGTAACAGGTTTCACCAGAAGGCGGGTTGAACACGTTGAATTCGTCGCTCTTGCAATTTACGGGAAGACCGCTAGAAAAAAGAAATTCAGCAACGGTGATGCACAAACACCAGGACAGGGGACTTACTGTAATTCTGTGGAAACCATAGCGCCAAGAAGGCGAGTGTAGGGGTCGAGCTGATAGAGCCAACTTCTCCAAAACGTGTTCATGGTCGGATAAGGGATAGTAACACCACAGAATGTAGTGAGGACCACACCGATGAAAGGATTGAACAATACCGCGACCTGAACACTCGGAGAAATGGCTGCGATGAGCTGTCCGAGGGAAACACCAAACTGCAAGAGGACATGAATAACTTCAAAGAATGCACGGCAACCTGAGGCAAACGTACCAGCATTACGAAAATGATAACCAGTAGCTGGAAGCCAGTGCCGTCAACACCCGCAGCTCCTTGACCGAAATGCATAGGGTACACCATGAGAACCCAATATACGATACCGCAAAGGATATTGTACGGAATTTCACCGAGAAGTTGTCCAATGGCAAAAGCGTACGGAGAGTAGATACGACTGGAAGCCTCTGTAAAGTAGACGTCAGCCACCTTGAGATGAACTTGTGAATCCACGGGACAGACCTCGAATGAAGGTACGCCTATTCATGATGAACATTGGCTCAATCTGGGACATCACAATAGCGGGAAGGACAGCGACCCAGAAACTACAGATGGACAATCAGACAAAGAGCAACGAGCAAAGAGGGGCAGCTTACATCGAGAAGACACGGAACTGGAGATCTCGAAGACTAGTCCCGAGTTGCAAGAAAGAAAGCGAAACCCAAAGAGAAATAAACATGCACACAAAGAGCCGAGTAAAGATGTAGTCGGGCGAACGCCAAAGTGCCCGATTGTTTCGCGCGACGACAAGTCGAAGTTGGTACAGGAAGGAAGTGGCGTCTGTGAAAGATATATTCAATATAGAATCGATCCCAAATACCACGGAGGCACTTACAGGTACTCAGCTGCTTGCGATCAGTCTCTGGCCTAGCCAGTCCTTTCGCTTTGATTTCGTCAATCTCCCGCGTAACCTTTTCATACTCGGGCGAATCGAGCCAGATGTCCTTCCAATCGCGGTCACCGATCCTGGCTGAAACACCAGCCCCGATCGCGTCGAGCATAAATTCTGCCGGGTTAACGTTCGGTGGACACACAGCTCCATGACGAGCGAAGTAGTCCCGAATGATATGCGAGTCCGCGCCAATATCACCGAAGTACACCGTCTCGCCTCCCGTCTCAAGGAGAAGCAGACGGTCGAAACTCTCAAACAGCAGCGAAGAGGGCTACAAGGTAATCAAGTCAGGAAGAGCAACCTCAGCTCCTGAATGGAGTAACACTTACTTGATGGATGGTACACAAGATCGCCTGGCCTTGATCGGCGAGCTTGCGCAAAAATCGAACCAAGTTCCAGGCACTCTGAGCATCAAGCCCAGAGGTAGGTTCGTCGAGGAAAAGCAGAAGCTCCGGTTTGCTGGCGAGTTCAACACCAATTGTCAACCTCTTCCTCGCTTCAACGCCGAGACAGTAAACAACGGCTTCCGAGAGATCCTGGAGTTCGAGCAGCTCGATGATCTCCTCAACGTAGGCGTTCTTTTCATCAATAGAAACTTCGGCGGGTTGACGCAAATACGCGGAGAATCGCATAGCTTCCCGGACCGTCGCCGTGCCTTCGTGTACATCCATTTGTTCGGCTGGAAGCAGATGGTTTAGACAAGACTAGAAGTTTTGGATGTGCTAGTTACTCACCATACGCAGTACCTCTAGCAAAGTCAGAGGTCAAAGGCCGTCCATCAACGAGAACATCTCCAGTAATAACACCGATATTCTTCCTCTGCGCCAAAACGTCTAGACAAGTCGTCTTTCCCGCTCCACTAGCACCCATAAGAGCAGTCAAAGTTCCGGGTTTGACATATCCATTTACATCGTGAAGCAAGCGTCTCGTACCGCCGGGGACAGGAACGACGTAGTTGAGTTTCTCCCATGTAAAAGTCTTCCTATATTCCCGGGTCGCGAGTCTATGTAGACCGTCAGTAAAGGTCCGTACATCAGAACGCAAGGCAACGAATACTCACGCCTCGATTTTCTCCTCTTTCTCAGCCTCCTCCAACATCTTTCCATCAGCAATCGCCTGAGCTCGTTGTTGCTTCGCAGCTTTCCTAGCCTGCTGATCCTCATTCAGCTTCTTCGTCTCCGCGTCCTCCTTTGCGAATATCCTAAAGCCAACATTGGCAACGTATTGCTAAACCACCAAACAAAAATCGTTAGTACCAATCAGCAACCGTAATCAAACCCAAAGACTTACCGGGAAGAACTCGAGCGCAATAATCTGCGTGATCTGGAAGAAGAAGAACATGCCGACGAGCACGATAAAGCACCGTCGCCACACATCCGTCGCGTCGAGGCCATACCCAGCCGAAACGTACGAGCGTCCAGTAACATCCACAGATCCACCGACGGCGCCAAAGAGGGTGCAGACTTGGTTGTCACCGAGCCCGTCGGGATATTTCGTCAGGCCAGGACCATTTCGAGGAATGATGTATGCTCCGTCGCAGGTGAGCTAAGATACGAATGGGAAAATTGTGAGGATGGAGATGTGGATACGGAACGGCGGGGAAACTCACATTAATTCGCCTAAACTCGTTCTCCATAAGACCTTGCCAAGCTGGGGAAAGATAATCCGTTTTACTAATCACGGCCAAACTCGGTCAACAAGTTTTACTCACCATAAGCGATGGGATTGAGGTAATAGATCCAGAACAACCATCGCTTCATGCTGTTGACAGGCACAATATAACCCGTGTACTCAATGCTACATGCGGAGCACAAACATTGAGTCAACGATCAAATCAAAAAATAGAAAAAAAAAAAAAACTAACCCACAAGTTAGGAATGAAAAACGTCGCCAACCTAAACGCCGAATCAAAATTCGTACACAGCTGCCCAAACGTCCTAAAGAATCCCTGCATCGTCAAGAACGCGACATAATTGAAAATATGAAACGCGAAGAATCCTCCCGCGGATCGATTCAGATTCGACATAAAGTAGACACAAATGTCAAAGAGGAGGATGCGGACAGCACTGAACGGGATATCGGCAAGGGTGTTGGCGATGGCGATGGCGGAGGGGCGATACATGCTGTAGCTAGTTTGTTTGCGGAGGATGGGGCGGCCGATCATTTGGGTTGGCATTTCCATAAAAGCATCGAGACAGGTAGTCAGGAGGGCGGCGAAGAGGAGACTGGTTGGAAAAGATTATGAGAATGAAGACGAGAAGGTAGAGATGAGTGCAGCTTACCCTCCACGCGTGAACGCACCAGCAGACGTAGTCGGCAACGCAAAGAAAGCACCGCCGATGATGAGCCCAAGAGTCTAAACAAGTAAAAAAATAAGAACCGGCATCATACTCCCCACCGGAAAAAGCCACACATACCGTACTCAACGAGAAACTAGTATACAGCTGGAACCTATCCTGCAATCTCTGCTGAAACTGCCTCACAAAAAGCGCCTTAACCTGTCCGGTAAGCCCAAGTGTATACGGACTCTTCCTCGACACTCCCTTCTTCTTGTCCTTCTCCACCGCAGCACGGAAAGCCTCCTGGTCAGCTTTATCCGTCTCCATCTTCAGTTTGTACTTTTCCAAATCGTCCATGTTGGTTTGAGCGTATTTTGATAACCTGTAAGCATTCTCTAATGCGGTGGGGGAGCAGGGAACGTCAGCGGCGGAACGACCAGGAGCGAATTGCCGTTCGTTAGAGTCTGTGCAGCCTGTGAGGTAGTCTGCTGTGCTTTGACGGGGGAGAGATTTGAAGCCGAGGGATTCAAAATAGGCACGCGCTTCGGATGGGGGGCCGTAGAAAACTTGACGGCCTTCGGAGAGAACCATCACTTTGTCGAATAGATCGTAAATACCTTCACCTGCTTGGTACCTAGAAAAGGGAAGGGAAAAGTCAGTCGACTCGACAATGACGAACGCGGCGGTGAGGCTCGACCTACAGAGAGACAAAAGTAGTCTGGCCCAACACATCCGTCATGACCCTCAAACTTCGGACGAAATCGAGTGCCGTCGAAGCGTCCAACCCCCTCGTCGAGTTATCCCAAGACTGAACTCTCGCACGTGTAGTCATCATCTCGGCGATCGATACACGTTTCCTCTCTCCCCCAGACACACCCCGGACAAACTCGTCTCCGACAAGGGTGCGCTTCGTGTGAGTGATGTTGAGCATGCGGAGGAGAGTCTGCAAAACTTCTTGGTCAAAATCGTTGCGAGAGACACCGGGAAGACGACCATCGGGGCCGGGAGTTTTGGTGGAAAGGGCGAATTTGAGAGTTTGTTCGACGGTAAGGGTGGCGATGTGTCGGTCATCTACGCAGACGCGCTGAGGTAAGGAATTGCTCGATGTTAGAGAAAGAAAACTTCTTACCTTCTTCGTTGTAAACGACTTCACCCTTGTAGTATTTGGACATTTCCGCTGCATCCATACCGGCATAGAGAACCTGCCCGGCTACGTTCGCATATTCCTCGCGCTGATTAGCGATAGTTTTGAGAAAGGTGGTACAACCGGCACCAGGACATCCAAGAACGAGACACATTTCACCTGGTTTAAGGACACCTGATGATCTGAGAGTAGGTTAGCGGGTTGAACGAGGCAAACAATGGAGAGTATACGCACTGGTGTAAGATGGACCTTGTGGGAAGGTTCTTCTTGGGTAGGAGAGGCGCGATGAAGCTCCAGACTAAGGTGATTGGACTGAGGATGAAAAAGAGAATAGCATTGGCAAACGTTCGGACAAAAAACTGAAAATCGAAGGTCAGACGGAAACAACGCGTACATTTCCATAGGTGCTTACTTTGCTGTCCTCTCCGCCGATAACCTTCACCTCCAAATCGTGCCAGGTGACACCGACGTGTTTATGCTGTATACCCTCTCGTTGATTCGCATCATTCGAGGATGTCAGGTACTCCCGCAAATCAAACGCGTCCTCAACAGCGCCTTTTTCCAGATCCGAATTTGCCGTAACTGTTTTCTGAGACTGGGATTGACGCGAGAGCTGGCGTGAAAGTTCTTTAAACTGGCGTTCGGCAGAGGCAACGTCCACATGTCCGACGACACTGTTGTTTTGTGTCGGGATCTGAGACTCGATGTCGCCGATCCTACTCATACGCTCGTCGTTCAAGGTCATGGCATCTGGCGTGTCAGTCATCTGGGGCACCAGAGGGAAGAAAGGACAAAGACGACAGGAACCACGGAAAAAAAGGGAGCCGGTGAGATTACCTGTCTTTTAAAGGGTTTCCAACATGTGTATTTGTCAGAATAGAAAACATTTTTTTAGGAGATATCCCGCAGATCGGAAATCCCACCCGGCGTCATTTTCTAACGTAAGTAATCCTTGGAAGGAAGGTTTAAAGGCCGTTGCATGCGGGAATCTATATCAAGAGAGTGAAACTTTGAGGATACACCGACGCTGCCCCACTGGAAGCTCGGTAGAGGAATATCCTTTAAAGGACTTCCGAGTCCCGAGATTAAACCAAACCCCTCATTGTCAAGCCACAGACAGCGTTTCCTTTGACTGCTAGTCAATGCAAAGTAGACGCAGTCGCATACGTGAAATAAGATAACGCTACACGCTACAGGAAGGTCAAGAGGTATATACTTTCATACATACCACGGGGGCCTTTGAGAGGATCAGGATGACTGTTTCCCGAAACTTTCGGTCATTGCTTACTGGTGCAATCATTGATAGTTCCGGAAAATTGGGGGATTCTTCATTGCGCTAGCGACAGTCGGATTCCATACGAAACACACGAGTCAAGACAAGTCAAAAAGATCCCCACCCCATTGCCACCCATGCAAATGTTGTTCGGAACTTTGTCGTTGTCAATGTAATGGCTATGACCTGAGCTCACATCTCCGTGCTGCCTCCGTCAATTTCATCTCGGACAATCAACGGAGTAGTTGTGGTTGGCGGCAGGCAGTGATGGTGTATTACCTTCCCACGCAGCTTGCCGCCGGGATTACCTAATCTGAGCGCCCCTTGCTCGTCGTTGACGCCGACCGCCAGTTCTTATTGTACAAGCATGAGGACGATGATTTCGCCCGCTATTCTTTTCTATCTATTCCTAGTCGTCTCAGCTCATGGCGGCCATGAAGGTCAGGGACCTAAAGCAGGAGAAACCATCCAGCAATACGCATTGAGACACGTATGTGGAAAAAAAGCCAAAACCAAGCTCCTCGTTGTTCGCCGTCGTTCTGAGCCATTTTCATCATTTTTATAGATGTCAAAGGAACACCACATGTAACTAACTCAACCTTCCCGAAACTCATGAATACTTTGTTGACCGTTTGAACAACCAGCGACGCGTTCGACCTAGCAAGTTTCCACCAGTTACATGATCTGAATAGGTTTTTTTCCTCACCGTTCGCAATGAATCTTTTGCAAACCACGCCGTTGCAGGAATGGTTACTGGGAACGAGACGAAATCGAGGCAATATACGGCGTACATCACGTTTATTCTCAAAAGAAATCCAAAGTAACGTCTATGTTTACTCAACCAATTCACGAGGTTTTAATACCTCAATTAACCAATCTTACCCTCTCAGGATGAAGTGGAACACCAAAAGAAGGCAGATTACATCTCCAGCGAAGTGTTGCGTCTGCTGGATGCTGACAAGGACGAAAAAGTGTCTGTAGCCGAGTTTGAAAAGGTTGGGCTCGATGGATTACCGAACTTTGACCATATGGGAGCAGAGGGACATCATTACGATGTGGAGAGTGGTGAGTCTTACCTTTCGTTTTGAACTCTCTGCTGCTGTTGCTAATTGTCCGCAAGAATTCTTTTTACACCACGAAGGTTCGTCAAACACATACCCACTTACACCTACAGCCGGGAAGCTAAATTTGGTATCATTAACTCTTAGAGGAATTCCACTCAACACCCGAAACCCAAACTGACGAATCCTACAACCACCCAGAAGACATCGAGCATTTCGCCATGCACGAGGAAATCGAACGCAAAGAAGCCGAAAAGGAAGCCAAGTATCAAGGTATCTCTGTCGAAGAAGCTCTAGCTCAACATGAACAAGCGGAAAAGGTCTACGAAGAACGCCTCGCCAAGGAGGCTGAGGCGGCTGCTGCTGAACCACAGGATGGGCAGGCTCAACAGCCTTTAGGCGGTGAACACCCACACGCGGAACAGCTCTCCCCTCCCGCTCCCCTATCTGATGCACCGAATCCAAAGGTCACTCGAGTGACGCCTCCAGAGAAGCAGGATCCCGCTGTCAAGTTCCGAGACGCCAAAGCTCAAGCGGAGGCGAAGGGCGCTTGGGGAGTTGGGAATGACGGGTATGCACCGCCTACGGAGCCTGTGGATAAGATGAGGAAGAATTTACCGTACAAGGTGAGAAATCGATCCGTTATTCCTTTGTTTTCGCCAAAAGAGTCGAACCTGAGCGAAAGAATAAAATGCAGTACAAATTCCGGAGAAGTTGGGGAGACTTTTAGAAACCTAATTGGATTGGGGTTGGATCTGGGTCACAGGGTAAAGTGCTCGGACGGTTTTGTTTGGGGAGGGAGGGGCGCGGAGGGGGGTTGCCGATTCTTCGAGCTGGACAGCGGAGAGTGGGCCACGTGCAGGCGGGATATCATATACGTGTACGTGTACGAGTACGAGATTCACTTCAGTACTACATATTTTAAGTTTTTAAGCTGTTATTCAAAATCCTTAAAATTTTAAATGCCGTTTTCGTTCATTTTAAAATTTTAAAAGCTCGCTTTAGCCTTTCATTCTTTCGTTCATTCGCGTACGTTCATTGGCTTTTTCATTCATTTCCATTTAATCCATGTTTTGACATCCTTTTCAAGTTTCGTTTGTTTCGCTTCGCTTCGATGAGTCATTGTCGTCGTTCGCTTGCGAGTTTGGATTTTGCTGTTAGTAGTACACGTATACACGGATTTCGTATGACATCTGAAGGTTTGAGCCCTCAAACTTGAGGCTGTTCTGCCTAAGCCTCCCTTCTTCGTACTCAATCGGTATCGTTCCCGTTCCCATTCCCGTCGTCAGGAATGGCATGCACTGTGCGGCTCCTTAATTGGTTTTTACCATTGGTCGAATTTCGCCTGCTCGCGGGGGTACTCCGATGACTCGTTCCTTGATAGTTGCCCCAAAGTACTGGAAGGCTTCCTTCAAGATGCAGGAGGTCACTTATGTCTGCCGTCCCAATCGTATAGCATGAGATCATTCTTTTCGCCCTTTCGTCTTTCGTCATTCGTCATCGCTTGTCCCTTGAGACGTTTACGCGCAAACTGTAAGTTACTCGGATAGTTTGTATTGAGATACGTAAAATGCCTTCAAGGTGTCTGTTCAGTGTTCATCATCACTCAATCTCGAGGATCTGGCCCTGTTAATAACAAAGTTGTTAATCACAATGGTCTCCCGGAGGTCTATGATTAACATTTAGGGGAAAAAGATAAATGACAAGCGAAAAATTTGATATTTTAGCATGTTATTACATAACAAAAGGGACTGTGAAAAAAAAAAAAATAATCAATGATCCCTGCAGGCTGTAGCTGAGATAGCTGATGTTGCGAAATCCTTGACTGCTGGTGCATTAGAATATGTGCCATATTTCAGTCCAAGATCGCTGAGAGAGAGCTAAGTTATCTCTTGGCAAACAGCCTGTTGAAGAAAAGTTGAGGGGGTGGCTGCCAGCGGTATAAGTTGATCTAGACTCAAGTTCAGTGTTGCCGTGTTCTCCAGTCTCCTGAAGTAGGCAGTGTCCAAATCAACGGTCCTCTCTCCTCGCTGTCCTTGCTCTTTGTACTATCAACCCTTTCCTTTCTACGGAATCTCTATGATTTACCTCGGTCCTCAAATTGAGCAGCACTTGGGCCTTTTTTGATGTCTGCAAACACTGTCAATACTGTTGCTTGCAAATTCAGAAATGTGATGTACCACTGCCCAGCTTGGACTTAGAATATCTTAGAATTTTATCAAGGTCACAGTTTTCAAAATAAAATCAGAAAGTGTCAAACAGTATTTGACCCCCAAAGCTGTCCGGACCATCACTTTCCGTGCGCCGGAGTATATAAATGTACACTCATTTACAACTCATTTGTTCACTTTTCCTTTCTAGTTTAGACCTACTTTCAAGCAATGGACATACTAGGGACATATCAAGTTTAATATAACTTGTCATGTTCAGCGTCCGGCGCTGTCCGCGTGAAACCTTACATTGCTCAGTATAGCTAATTAAGAGAGCTCAACTTACTAAGACGAAGTACACCAGCTCTGTAGTGGTTACAGTTACCTTATATCACACCTTAGCGCAGTGATGCGCCCAGACGCAGCGTCCTTAAAGACAAGGATTTAGGGCCTCAAACCACAAGTCCAACATTATTAAGCTGCGTGGAACCTTCCGACTTGACCGTCATCGATTGATGCTACTTAATGCCTGCTGTCAGTGGTAGTGGGCCTATGCTAAAAGCATGACAGGTACCCGTGCGGCGTATCTTTCTTGGTAGCGCTGGAGCCTGGAACTTTCTGGCTGTATAAAATCTAATGAGAACTTACTAAAATTGTATAAATTGTGGGAGTTAGACTCGTAGTTGCCCAAAAATGATTGAAGCATCCATGCGTTTACAATAATGAGCTCAAGAGAGACAATTGTCCTTGTTTGGCTTGACATGTCTAGCTTCGTCCATTGTATCATTCCAAACCCCAACCGAACACTATACAATACCCCACGTAGCGTACATTATAAGCTCTCAACTTGGTTGAAACTTTGTTCCTTCCTTCTTTGACTGTCACTCGTCATGCTGAATCTGGCTGAATTGGAATCTGCTTCAGTCCCACCCTGAGCCCTCTACTGTTTATTACCTTTTTCTGAAGGCCAGTTAGACATACGGGCAGCATCTTTTTCGCTTCTGCATTAGGCAAGTTTCTGCTTAATTCTTCGCAACTGCTTGAGCTAATTTGAGCTTGAATTCGATTTCATATGCAAAGTTCTTTTATATTATGACCATCTCCTCACTTTGGGTAAGCCGCTGGCTATTCCCATACCATCAGCATGTTCAATGCTCCGCTCTGGCGTTAGATTGTGAAATACAACTGCTCTGGAAACGTCCAAAAAATCTTGGCGCATACATATTCTTTCTCAACCGCTATATTGCATTTTGGGGAAACATTGTTGCTGCCCTGTCACTATTCTCAACATCACTAACACCATCGGTGCGGAAGATTTGACCTATTTTGATATGTATAGTAGCGTTGATTTCTTTTCCTGTGTTAGAGGTTTGTCTTTTGATAACTGTGGTATAGAAAGTGCGATTTTGTTCTGTCCGATAGTTGTCACTCCTTGGAACTATACCATCAAATCTTACTGTCGATCATGCAGGCATTAGTAACCGGTTAGTTTTCGTGGACTTCTCGCCATTTCCACTATTCTCAATATTCCCCTCCATGGATAGCAATTTTTGGGGTAAGAGTATATGCACTGTATGGACAACGGCGGATCATTCTTGTTATCTTTATGGTTGTGGCAATTTCCGGGACTGTTATCAGTATCTGTGTTAGTTGGGGTTCTTGTCTCTTGTTCTCCATTTGCCAAATAGCTCATAATTCGGCCCCGGAGAATAGTTTTCTGTCTTCGGTGAAGACCCTTCAACACCTCCGAATATAGGCTGCCACATCCTTTTAAGCTCAGCAGGGTAAGTCTAGTCTTTTCAGTCATTCTCCGTTAAGATAGCTCAGTCAGACTTACATTCTGTATGCCAAATCAGTGCCAGTAGTGAGTTATCCGACTTTTTTGTTAGCAAGTCAAAATCTAAGATGTGGATTCGACAGAAATAGCGATAGCATGGGAAGGTGTTTTTGCGGTTGATTTGGTTCTGTTCAGTTTGACTTTACACAAAGCATACCGAATACATGTTGAATGCAGTGCGACTTTGGTACGGAAGTCACTTTTATCCGTCTTCCTACGCGACGGTAAGTTAAAACTCCCCAGGGCGTGACTTGAATTATTGCAGTATTTACTGACTCAGAAATTGCATATTACTTACACTAGGATTGATATATTTCTTGTAAGAGGTCTACAGTGTATACTGAAATGAAGATAGAATTGAGAACCATAGAGCTATGACCTTGTTCAATGCGGCAAATATAATATCTCTTCACGTAGGTTGCAAACAGATTTTTGATTTTTAAGCTACATACTTAAATGCATTCTGCTCTTTTTCTAGATTCCTGGTGTAGGTATCTGCATGCATTGTAGTATGACATTCCAATAACAATTTCTCTTAATGAATAGCCGTTACAAGGCAATATGTCGGCTTTTGTCGGATGGTACGGATACTTTTTTGAACTGCAAAACCCTTTTGCCCATGAAATGTATCCAGTCTCTCCGTAGCCCTAATGTCTCGAATGATACTCAACCTACATGAGGTAGCAGAAGCAGGGATTTACACTGATCCAAGGTAGTACATTTAAATTACCTGTTTTCCCTTGGCTTACTGACCCTGTTGCTTATACTTCATTGTCAACAGTGTTGCATTTTCATCAGCACCAAGTGCTGAATATTACACTTTGCAGAGGATGGAGGTTACTCATTCAATTCAACAGTCACAGGTCACAGAGCCTTAAAATGTCAATTTTTTTTTTCATCTGTCACAGGCAAAACAGGCCAAAATTGCCTAAATTCACCACTTTGACTGACTTTAGCACCAAAAATGATGACAAATCTTGCCTTATAAGGAAATTTGTTGAAATGATATTTTGAATCATGACCATGTCACAGGCAAAATGGTGTACCAAATTGAGTGAAATGGTACATCAGGAAAAATATCTATAACCCATGCTGCCAGGAGACACCCCCCATATCCTAGGGTACCTTGGAATCCTCAGGAAAATTAAATTACCCTCAGGAAGCCTGGTGTCCCTGGGCTTCCCTGGGCTTCCCTGGAGAAGCCTGGTCAGCCTAGGATTGGGGGAGTGTCTCTGGGCAGCCTGGGCTACATGTATTTTTCCTGATGTACATGTTAACAATGAAGACTGATCAAGCTGGGAATTGAACCCAGGTCCCTGCCACTTTCCGGGAACAGTGCTCTAACCAACTGAGCTACTCGACTGCTGGTATCCAATGGATGTGGATTCAATCTCAATCCAACAGTACAGTAGGTAGTTGGCTACTTGAAATCAAAGGACCAAGTCCAAAAGTAGATTAGGAGACACCACTTCATATTCTTTTGAACAAAGTTACATCTGGAGCAACTCCTAGAGCTTATAGAAGGCATTAGAAATACTGTAAGTTGAAGACATGAACATGGCCAGAAAATTTAATTAATCACCTATTTTAATATGTTAATAATATATGAGAAGCTTATTACTACTAATTACAGGATTTGATTAATAGTAAGATAAAAGGTTGGAGCCTCAGCAGCAATTTCTTTTACTTGCATTTTCCCAGAAAAAAAGCTCTATAAGTAGACTTTTGAAATACTACTTAGTACTTAACTTAGTAGATGGGCAAAATTTACTGCAGAACCCCATGAATAACCAGATTTGAAAGGCTGATATGATTATCACATTCCTTGCAGGATTTGGTCAATGGCAGGCAGCAACTGGCAACTGCTGGAATAGAATAAAAATTCACCTAGTACATTTTTCTGCTGCAGTCAGTGCAGTGCTGCAGAAGCTAAAAATTAATCAAAATATTCTAGAATGCTCAACTACTATAATGGCATCTGTAAGTATCTTGGGAAACATTGTACCTGTATGTCCTCGACCAAAAATCTCAACGATGCCATCTCTACCTGAAGCTGTGAGTCCAAAGGAGATACCGTAACAGCCCTGCCTATCTGTACAAAGGAAGTGGCAACTCTTTATCAGGATAGTTCAGTGATGGATTCAGTCTCAGTGCTGATAAGGTAGCCCCAGAACAGTTCCAACCACTGTCACATGAAGCTTCAAAATTGCTTCCAGGAGAGATTAGAATAAGACATTTCAAGACCTCTCCCTTTGGCATTTTGGGAGAAAAGAAAATCGTAAGCATGAAGTCCAAAACACTCAATCATGACTTAGTGCTGGCAGCCTGGCTACGGAAAATCTGCGTTTTGTATTACAAAGGAATATGTTCAGTCTCAGACCTCAGATTGTGCACATGGATTTTGCAAATAGCTGTTCATCCGGGACAGTACAATTTCGCACTCCTCCACCCTATGAAGACAATCATTTACCCGAGTTCACTCAGACAAGTGCCTTGCTCAGATAAAGCACCAGCTTGTACGGCAGTGTATCTGGAAGAATTGAATGCCAAAAGGAATATGTTCAGTCTCCGAGCTCACACTGTGCAGATGGATTTTACAAATAGCTGTGCATCCCGGACAGTACAATTTCGCACTTCTCCACCCTACGAAGACGATCATTCTACCCGAGTTTACTCGAATAAGTGCAGCTTGCTCAGACGAAGCATCAGCTTGTACGGCAGTGTGTCCAGAAAAATTGAATGCCAAAAAGGGTCGGGGTGTGGAGTGGAAATAGGGATGGTGCTCAAGAAAACTGGCTCTCGTATGTGGATGAATAACGGAACTGGATGGTAATGTCAAAGGGACTGTTCAGTTCGAGTGGTATTACACCAATGATCTGTACCATTGGATATTACGCAGATCGAGAGACAGTAAGGAATTTTCAGGGCCCAAATTTGTTGACCCTCGTGTAACTCCAGTATCAGCTTTCCTCCACTCTAAACAGGCATCCCTTCGGTTTCGATTATCGTACAGATGTACAATTGGCAACTTCCTAATCAAGTGGCTCGGTCCGACTTCCATCTCCTGCGTCATCCCCGAACGGCTCATCAACTGTCAACGTCGCCGCTTCTTCCTGTTCGTCATCTTCAGTCAAAAGACTATATTCTACTCCTCCTTCTCCCCTTCTTCTCCCTCTGCCAGAGAAACTGCGAGCGAAAGAGTCCTCTACAACATCCCTTTCGTCGTCATCAACCGCATTTTGTTTATCGCCTAGGTACCAATTTGGCAGGAAGAGCGAGAGGAAAATCGGAAAGATGCTGAGAAATGTCGCGAGGAGCAGTAAATTACGCATTACATCGCTGTAGGCTGAGAAATGCAAAAGATTGTGAGCAAACGGAAGAGCGAGAGGAATGCAAGATCTGAAAAATACTCGACTGTACATGGAAGCATTTCGTACTAACCTGAGATGACACCCTCTCGGATGTAAGTGCCACGGGGATACTTGCTCACGTCTGTAATGGAGGAAAACAGCGCCGTTCGTTCCTTTTCCGAGATATTAGGGAGATACTTTGCAAGATTCTTGGGCATATTGTTTGTCCAAATAGCTCCAGCTACGTATTTATGTTTCATGGCACTGTAGAGAAACGCAGGACGGTTACTTTAGAACTCACCCACACTGGCACCAATGGAAGCACCGATTTCCGTTACCAATAGTATGAATGCAGTAGCCATGGCCAGATCCACATGATACACGCTAGCTTGAGCACCAACTTGAGAACAGGAAGCTGCGAACCCGCCTCCGAGACCTTGAAGAATTTGCGTCCACACGATCTCTGCGTCGGACCCGTTTGCGCCCCGAGCTTATATACGAGAGTTCACTCGACATGTCACTAATGAGGGACATTTTGCTTACAGTGAATCATGAGAGCGACTCCGCTGTGGGAAAGGTGGGTGCTTTGAGCCAATAGGTTAAACGAACGAAACAACTTGCCTTAGTCGAATGCATAAACCAGCTATCAAAAGTGACTGCCAGAAAGCCGTTAGCTGATAAAAGTGATTCCAACAGCAGCGGACACACTTTGTAACGATGGGTGTACTTCATTATAACACCCGCCATTATAGCGAATAGAGTTAAGGCCATGGCTTGAGCTTGCGAGAAATATGTGGCGTAAAGCAAAGACCTGTGTCCCTCTCAACTTACACACAGAAAGGCAAATAGAAAAGCATGCGTACCACGGTCTCACTACAAGAACGAATGAGTATAAATACACCGTCGTCAAAAAGTACGAGCACTGAGAATTGTTCAAAACCAGCACTCAACTGAGTAAGAACAAACTCACAAAGTCGAATGCTCCAATGAGCGACACTATAATAACACTCCGGTTTTTGAACAGTCGTGGTGGAATTACAGGATATTTAGCATATCGGAGGTCCCATATACTACAAACGGGAAGAAGAACGCAGCCGACAACGACCAATGCAATCATGGTAGCTAAACACCATAGAAATTTATCGAAAGCTCCATAGAGAATATCATTAACGTACGATTCGCCCATCTATCCTTTACAGTACCCGTCAGCGTCAGCGGCAGCAAGACGAGGGTTATGGACGTCGTAATCAGCATCAACCCCAATAAATCAAGTTCCTCCGCCATTGCTCGAGCCCGTTCCGCCAAAGATTTAGAAGATGTCGAAGCTGGGGCGATTCCTAGTATTTTAGCTTTACGTTCAGTCCACAAAAGAGTGATGATGAGTGGACAAAGACATGCTGGTACAAGGATAATGAACATCCCGTCTGCGTGAGGGTGAACTAAAGAATTGAAAGGTGATCGAAAATACTCACATCCCCATCTCCAGCCTAAATTTTCAAGAACGGCAGTGGCAATGTTTGGACCGATAATGGCGTTCATGATGAATGGTAGTGCAAGCAGGCCATTAATAAGTCCCCTCCATTCCAGCGTCGTTAGATTGGCAATGATGATCTGCATGAGAAGCTGTAGCCCGCTGTCCAGAGCACTAGGCAAACATCATCCGAAAAACACACTACTTGGAACGTACGTGTATCCACTATGGAACCAAAGAGCCTCATGAGTTTGCTAAATTCGGTGAACAGAAGAAAAAAGCGAACACTGAAAACAGAATGATGCCAGCAGCCACGGCGTGAATACTTTGAGCTGATACAATGACTATGTACCCTTTAGAATGGAGCGTCAGGTACGGCCGATTGTTCAGAGTTGAAAAGACATACCAGTGGCATGAAAAAAAACTAGTTTCAGAGAATCAAATAGGCGTAGATGCAGGCAAAATCAGGGCGAACTCACGAGCTACGACATAAGCCATTCCTCTGGAGTTTATGTCTGCCAATTTCGCAATGACGGGTTTGCCGCATGCGACTGGTACGAGTCAGTGCGATCAAGTCTGGGAAATTGCTGCAGACGTACGTATGATGCTTTGAACAGTCTGAATGGTACCGATGACACTGTGACCCCTCAATTCAGATGCAGCGAACGCCAGATACGATGAGGTCGTTTGATTATCCAAAGAATATATGTACGCGGCGAGTCCGAGTCTAACTTTCGCAAATTAATTTGCCATATCGATTTGAAAGCAGGAGAAAGAACCCGATAAACAATGACAATCTAGAGTATCGACCGTATACTCTACGAACGGCCTCTACCTTGAGCACTCCAGTATGAACGTTCAAGCCATCGTCGGAGAGATGGTTTTCACGAGTAGAGGAAGGAGAGAGCGTTCGGTTCCCGTCAAGGGACATGGGTGAAAGAAGGAAAAATTGAGATGAGGACCGCAATGGTCGCGCATTGCTGACCAGTCTGTCCGCCAGCGAACGCAACATGGACGCAGGATAATAAGCGCGCCGATCAACGCAGAAACAAGTGCCGTCAAGTATCGGCTTCCACTGCAAGCAAGGCCGGCTTGAGCGGCTCAGCCTGTTCGAGCCGATGTAGGTGCAACATCAAGTTGACTATGGATAGATGAAGAGGCTACATAGATGATTAATACATGATAACTATGCTACAGGTTAGGATACATAAATGATTCGAGAATACAGTTAATTTTGTCCGTTTTTCAACACACGCAACAACTCATAACGGGTCCCCTTTATGCTCGAATACCTAGTACGAACCAGATCCTCCAACTTGGTATCCAAAGTCAACTCGAATGATTCCTTGCTCCACGGAATTTTCGCTCCCGATCGCCGTTCCAAAAACCTATCCAGATCATTCACCGCGATGACCTCTGCTGGGTTTTCGTTGGCAGTGGCAAACTCCTCCCGGCTCAACGCCTTTGGGGCGCGAGCCTTGAAACCGCCAAAACGACGGGTTTTAACCTTCTTTTCATCGATCTCGAACGACATTCTATCTTCGGTGACATTCATCACCGAATCGCCAAGTTGAACATGCTGAGATGACGGCGAGGTGAATTCTGACGACATGCTGACTGAACAGTCGGACTGTCCAGACTCGCCGGAATCAGTAGTGACAGAAGTAGCAGAAGAGGAATGGACGTCGGACTCGTCGTCTTCCGCAAAGGGGTTGAACGAACATGGCTTGGAATCGGATATGATTCCGAGAGCAGGCCACATCCGGATGGGAGGGTAGAAGGCACCGGGGATGATTCGAGAATGTTGAAGGTCGTTTTCGGCTCGGAGATCGAGGCGGAAGGGTTGGTACGCGCGGAGAGACTTGTCGAGCCACACGTCATCCAGCCGTATTTGTTTCTGTATGAAGCAAAATACATTAGCTCGGCACTGGGAAATCGAGGTAAGGAGTGGCGTTCATACCCGACTTTCTTTGCCATCACCAGCACCGTAGCCACTCTGACCGACTACACTACCAGAGTCAAAGACGGCCGTAGACGCTACTTTGCAGTTCGACGCGTAATTCATGCTTGGTGAAATGGGAGAACGAAGGCAAAGACGAACGAAGGATAAGATGAAAGGGGAGAGTCAACACCGTCGAGGTGAAGAAGATTGGCGATGGTAGTGGCACGTTAGAAAGAAACGTTCGCCTTTCTTCTAGTCACTGGTATGCGGAGTTTGTTTGCAGATTATATCACCTTTATCTCTTTATCTCCTTGCTTCGCCTCGTTCTGCGTTCTCCTCATTGTTTTCTTTGTTCCCTTCTGAACGTGACTCGGAGTTCCAGCCGTCTATTCATTTGAATTTCCTCTTTTGACACCTTTGTTCGCGATGTGAACGTGAACGTGTGCTGCCGGAGACTCGGATTCCTTGCCCATCTCATGGAGTCCTGCAACCAAATTCTTGGCTGCTCCTCCAGAAGAACACAGTTTGCGTTCCGATACGATTTCCCCAGCAGTGGATTAGAGGCTAAGATATCTAGGACTAGGTGCAGCCTCATTCGGTTTTGCGCATTTGCTGAGATTGCAGTTCTGTGATGCGCCACACTACACCGCACGAGGAAGGAGCATATGACACAAAGGTGTACGATCCAGCTAAGATCGCTCCTCGATAGCTGATCCCGGCACAATGGAGACACGATGAAGCATATTCACTCTAAGAATCTACAAATCGACAAAGGATCTTCACATTCAAACCCACCCATATGCAACGCAAATCGCACCCCGAACCAACCTCGTCCAACTTCACCTTCTCCAAGTTCAAGAAACATTATAATCCACCACCGTATCATAAAATTCACCCATAATCCTCTTTTGCGCTTCCCTCCCTTTTTCCTTCTGCACGAAGAAAAAAAAAAGGTTCATCAATCATCTCTCAATTACCAAAACGAAAAAAACGACCACAGAACGACCCAGAACTATACCGTGCCCGAAACCAAAACAAAATTCCGCAACTTACCTCAGAATCCCCAACAGCCCTAACTACAAGATACTTTCTCCCCGTCAAAATCTCTTCATTCTGTTCCCCAAACGCAGAAGAATCTTTCGTCGCGGCGTAGTAGTCATGCGAACCCGTGACAAGACCCCCGGCTTCTCGAGCAATGACCATACCCGCGCAGACGTCCCATGGCCAGCAGCCGATTTCCCTGTAGATTATGCAAGTTGAGTTTAAGCGCCATGAATCACATACATCGAAAATTCTCTTATGATCAAGTCCATCAGGAGGGAGAGCTCACCAATAGATATCCAAGCCCCCTTGCGCAACCATCGCGAAATTCATAGCGGAACTTCCGAGGGACCTTAGCGAATGAGCCATTCGACCTCCGACGACGCCGTTATCCGGATCGCCGGCGAGTTTGTGGAATGATTCAGAGCGCTTGGTTAGTGGGTCGAGGGTACGGTCGTTGCCCCATTCTATGGCTGGTAGAGAGTCGGAGTTGAGCAAAGAAAGAATGGGCATGGAAATATCAAAATAAGCACCGATTAAGGCCTGGTTCAATGTAGGTAGAGGTTTGGGGTGTTTCGTTAGTGGGAGCTTCATCGGTTCACCGCCATGCCGGGAGAGGTAGGAACCTTGGCCTATGATGCCGGTGTACTGTGTTAAACGTGAATTCAAAGTAGGGTAAGAGATCGCCACTGAGTTGGATGATAACTACTAACCAAAAGTTGCATGAACGGATTGAATATGACTCCGAGGACGGGTTTCTTTTTGTAAACGAGGCCAAGGGAGATACAGACCCAAGGGAAGCCGTGCACGAAGTTTGTCGTTCCGTCTTTGTGAAAATTAGAGTTACGATGTCAGAACAATAGGGAGTAACAAAGATTGTACAAACCAATTGGATCCACACAGAAGGTCGGGTCATCAGTTAACGGAGATCTGGAGCCCGCTGCGTACGATTCTTCTCCAATACTACCCATGTAAAAAAAAATACCACACTATATCAGCTTTTCTTAAGCATAAAAAACCATAGCACTTACAACTGAAAATCAGGATACGTAGCTGCAATTTCCTTCTTCACAAGCTCCTCAACCTTTACATCATATTCCGTTACCAAATCTACCGAATTTTTCTTTTCATCCACCGTCGAACCGGCGGACTGAATGGCTTCGGATCCTTCCAAGATCAGCTGGCCAGCTTTGCGGGCTAGGTTGACGGTGAAATCGAGGATGAATTTGAGGTCGTTGGGTGAGAGTTCTTGGACCATGATGGTGGTCGGAACGAGAAAATAAAAATAAAAATGGTATCATTGCAGGATCATCGATAAAGTCGGAGCCGTGCGCACGTTCGCCGACGCCGCCCTGAGGCCTGAGGGGTGGTGCTACACTTTGAATGTCTGTAGTGTGAGAAGGGGGGGGGTCAGAAGAGTAGAATACCTAGAAAATGAATACTGTGTGTTGCATAACTACAGCTTAATGCAACGAGGTTCAAGTAAAAAAAAGAACCAGTTCCGTGTCGGACAGGTCACAGGCTGGCCGGATCATTTTTCCACGTGCTAATCACGTTCGCGTCGCGTCAAGACTTCCTCTCGCTCAGACCTCACTACCATCTTGTATCAACCCTCGACACTGAAAACAGCGACGGATCCATGAATAATGGTGGCTGTCTCTGCCACAAAAGCATGTATTCATTTGTTTCGCAAAGAAGGAGAGCCTTCATTAACATTGAGGAGTTCAGTCCGACGAAGTTCAAGTTTGGCGGAGCAGAATGCTTATAGTATATTAAAACCATCTTTCAAGTGTAACCATACAAAACGGATCACTGCCCGAGATTGAAATTGCTACGAATTCTAAGCATAAGTACTCGTATACCATGACTCAAATTGTCTTCTAGAAGCAACGCCACGGCCTTTGCAGCAATCCAAGTATAGGCTGGTAAACGAAGCCTGTCGCTGAACATTGAATATTGAATATTGAGGACGCGTCGATAGACAGACGGGCTGTAATCATAGACAGAGGGAACCAGCACTTGATTCGATATTGATGTGGAAACCTCAGAGAGACAGGGAAGACCCCAACGAATCCAGTTGAAAAAAAGAATTTATATTCTCCTTTACCCTCAGATAAAGCACCGGGTGGCCAGAACGGTGAGAGCAAGTCTTGTCATTGGATTTTCAGGCCGGAGACGGGCAAACTAGAACCGGTAAAATTATCGCCTGAGAACTTGGAATAGTAAGGTCGGAGAAGGTCGGAATGAGCCAGAGCGGGACCCGCCTTTGGGAAGCTTTACCTATTCTCTCTCTCCAACTGTGTAAAGGCATAACTCTGAGCGGCAAGTGTAAATTTGATGTAAGCCCAACCTCAAATGTGCCGAGATCGAGGAAATGCGGCACAGTGTTGACCGAGGTTTGGACAGGCGCTCGCGGGCGTCACACACACTCCTTACTCACCGTCCGCCATCACAGATCCGTAATGTCTTCCAGTCCCAAGCGAAACGGTGCCTCAACGACGAGAGCCAACGACGAAAGCACCTCTGGACGTACATCATCTATTCCGGAAGACATCTCTCGAATCGCTGCCGTTCTCTCTGAAACAAACTTGGGCGCAGAGGAGACTGAAGAATTAAGCGAATCTAACTTGGCTGCGCTGTTCAAGCAGATTGAAGGAGCTGACGGTGTATTGGATGGGGTGGAGGATAAATTGGATGGGTTACTGGGCAATTTGGATATATTGCTCGATGCATTGGAATCGCGTACTGGTGATCAGGAGACGAAAAAAACAGATGTAGCAGAAGCGTCTAGTGCTGCTCTGGAAGGAGATGCTTTATCTGAATCAGCAGCAACCCCCGGCAGGGATGGGAAATCGGATAGGTGGTGAGTATTTGTGAATTGACTCTAGTATTACCTCTGATTGCCTGCGCAGAAGGTTTTATGCCTTAGGATCAGATTAGGACTAAACCCCCTTCCGTCAATAACTGATATGCCGTCGAGAGACTCAATACCGCCACCGCAGCCTCCATCAGAATCACATCTGCACAGACTCAGATGGAACTCAGCTCCGTGCCTTGGTTGGTTTCTACTCATGGACAATTTGGTGATATATCCGTATGATGGGTTACTGTTACCTCATACAATATTCTATGTGTATCACCATGAATCGAAGGTGTTTTCCGCTACCGTACCTGGAAACGATTCAACGCTCCCCCTCACGTCTCGATGCCAATGATACGCATTTACCTCCATGTTTACGTGGACGTGGTATGGCCAGTATAAGATCCGAGGGCAAAGATCGATACCAGTTCTTTTGCAATTTCACGAACAAAAAATACCGCCGTAAGTGGTACAAAATCAGTTCGATTCTCCCGAGTGGCGTTAAACCTATACTGATGTTCATAAGCCATACCCCCGGTATTTTCGCAAGGACTTTGTATTCTGCTACATAGTGAAAATCGGCAACTTCGGGAGAGTACACATACTTTACTCCACTGAAGAATCAATCGATGTGAGCGTACAACTGTGTACAACTTACAAGTGATGAGATCATTTAGGGTGAAATGAAGGTAATAATAGGCTTGGCCAGTAAAAAGCCCTCCTTCTCTCCCGTCGCAGGGCCGACGTTCCCGTTTTGCGGCCAACACCATTATTCAGCATGTTACCTGCATAAGCGGAAATAAAGGAGCCGATAAGAGCGTGGTGAGGATGATGAACCGTACGGAGGTGTGGACGCTCATGTCGGCGCCGAATGGGCGTACGCTTGGGGATTTGCGAGTGACTTTCCTCCGAGAATATGTGGGGTCGTACAATGAAAGAATGCGGGACGTCATAGCAAGTACATAGACGCCGGGGCTTGGCATCTGGTCCGTCTCATTCGTTGCATGAACATATTCAAAGGATTTGGCTTGACGACTGACTTCAACAATTGATTGTTTAGCATTAGCTGACATAATCCATGTAAAGTCCGAAGTCCATATTGTTTATGTCCATAGAAAACTAAAGGCATCCGGCGTTTTAATCTTTGCGTGGTTCACCGCTTCACCTCTTAACTGTCTCCCTTAGAGTATCTATATGATGTACTCACAACTGAAGTCACTTCAACACCTGTTTCATCTTGACGGTTGTATAGGGCACCCGCAAATTGCTTTCTACGGGGGATTCAGTTCCTTTATATAGCCTTTCTGAACTCTTACCGGTTCGAATAGAAGACGACTAGTATGCGAGTTCTATACGCTGGTCAGTTGTCCAAGTCCGAGTCAAAAGCGGATTCCTGAAAGTCGAATCTGGGATCACAGCAAAGAAAGTTACATTCGACTCTACACGACCTTCTTAACCTCGCGTTTTCGGTTTCGTTATCTCTCTTTTGTTTCTTTTGGAACTAATTTTGGAGGTTGAAGTCATTCAAGTTCAAGCAAAACTGCTATATGATGTGTACTCGACCTACACAGGAATGCTGTTACCAAAAACGATACCCTTACTTTGTAGAGAACTGTGCGGAGACGCGTAAAAAACCTATAAGACTATATAAGTAGATTTCGACTGCTTGCTGCCGCCCGGTTCCCGCTAGTCTCTAGTACACCTATACTTTTTCTTCTCCCTTGATATGACATCGAAATCCCTTCCCCAATTAAGACTCGAATCACCACGTTTTAGTGCCATAGAAACACGGGATTCCTTACTAGGTATTCATTCTCGCGTTGACGATACGTACCAGTTGAATTCGTGGTGGTGTTTGTTCCTGGCATAGTTCTAACTTACTGCAGACTCGCTTTCAAAAGAGCACCGGATTGAGGCGAAAGCAGTCATACAGTACTCCAAGGAGGAGCCTTTCTGCCGACGTTATTCAGCCCAGCAGATAGGAAATGAATGCACAATGCAACTTTGTACTTGATTGTATGCATTCGATTATCATCATCGTATTCGTATTCTCTTTTCATTTCCCCTTAGAGCAATCTTGAACCGATTTAGATCGAACTACTAAACCTGGGCGAGGTAAAGAGATTTAAAGAGGAGCGTCAGATGAGACTGCAGTAACTCACCTAGTCGTAGCTCTCCTTCACTAAATCTCCCTCGAAATACTATCTACACTCGCAATGTCCTCTTCAGAACTACATTCCCTCGGTTTAACCGAAGTGGTTGCCAATCTGGAAAACGGAATTCTAATCGTCACCCTAAAAAGTTCGCGCAAG
This sequence comes from Collybiopsis luxurians FD-317 M1, assembly GCA_000827265.1. Taxonomy (NCBI): domain Eukaryota; kingdom Fungi; phylum Basidiomycota; class Agaricomycetes; order Agaricales; family Omphalotaceae; genus Collybiopsis; species Collybiopsis luxurians. Next base: position 496,596 of record KN834768.1, read on the forward strand.
TAAGTCGATTGTAAGAGTCTTGAATACTGTTGAGTGAGATGTTTATTTGTTTGCTTTCAGGATGAACAGCTTTACAGAAAAAATGAGCCACGATCTTATCCGCGTTTTTCGGTGGGGAGATGTGGATGACCGTGTTCGGGTTATCGTTCTCACTGCTGATCCCAAGGTTCCAGCCTTTTGCGCGGGGGTTTGTATCAACGTTGTGCATAATATTCAGCTTACCTGACCGTCGCTTTGTAGGCGGATATGCAAGAAATTCTCAAGGGCTCAGCCCTTCTCGGTCGTCAGGAAGAAAATGAAGACGGTAAGCAGCATGATTTCTGATGACTTCCTACAATCATTGATTCTTGCTCGGACAGAACACAGAGATCCAGGAGGACAAGTAGCCTTAGCAATATACAATAATCGCAAAATCACTATCGCGGCCGTCAATGGTCACGCTGTGGGTAGTAATTTCAGAGCAGAAAAGTGGTTTTGCTAAAAATTCCGCTCCCTGTAGTCAGGAAGCGGCTTCACGTCTTTACAGCTGCCATTCGACTTTCGATTTATCTGGGCTGGCGCGCATATAACCCTCCCATTTTTACGTCTCGGTATCCTCCCGGAGTGTAAGTCGAATAGTTCTAACTGTTCTTTCCATTATAACATTGCATATAGCTACGTCGACTTATCTTCTCTCTCGTCTGGTTGGAGAGTCTCGCGCTACATCCATTCTCCTCAGCAATGCAAAGATGCAGCCTAGCTCACCCAACCTCTCTAGCCTCTACCAAGAAATCCTTCCAAATAAAGACGACGTCTTGCCAGCAGCTCTTGCCTTTGCAAAGATGATCGCTATCAACTCGGCTCCAGTGTCTGTTTCCTATACCAAAGGACTCTTACATCACCCAGGAACGAGTATCGAGGAGAATCACCTACTAGACTCCCGAGCCATTAAACGACGGGGAGCAAGTAAAGACGGCGCGGAAGGCTTGAAGGCTTTCATGCAGCGGAGATCTCCGAACTTTCCCGATACTGTTTCGAGTGAATCCTCTTCGTGGTATCCGTGGGTAAGTTTTCAGCTCCTGTTCATCGCGTTGACGACTTTTATTTTGACTCACGTCTTTACTTACCTTCAGTGGAAACCTCGGGATGTGAGTCACCCTAATAAATCCAAGCTCTAGTGGTATAATTTTGGGTATATAAATATGCACATTCATTCTATACTTCGTCGAGTTTGGTGATGCAACGCACGGATAGATCACGTCTTAAAGTTTTTCATGATGGCAAAACGAAAAAAGAGAAGTCTCAGCGTAGCGGCAGACGAATCTCGATCTCCTACAGGCTCGGGTGATGGTTGTGAGCAGTAAAATTACAGCTATTTGTGTATTTCTAGCATCGTTTTCAAAAAACACGCCTCAGTGATTGTGTTTGCCTACAAATAACTTCCAATTCATTGCTCCACGAGAATGCCGCTAAATATGTACAGTTGCCTGGCATCGGTGGAACAATGTTTGGCGGTAAACACGGTCACTGAGGCGCGTTTTTCGGGAATCGAAAGCAATGCTAGAGATACACAAGTAGGATTGCACCCTTCTGCTTCCATTCTAGCCTTTTACGTACGTACTACACTGACATTGAAGACAATTTAGAGCTGTGACGAAAATTAAAATTCGATGCAAGCGAGGTTCCTGGTGTGGTAATACTCGGTGGGTACTCGTGGATATCCGTCCCGGGCGGCCGGGCCCCCACTTCGGCCCGTGTTGAGTGGCAAATTTTGAGCGGTCCCTCTGTTTCCAATTCCATTCTTCTCTTCGTCCGACGACTGCTATTGCTTATTGTTGAAACAAACCTGATATTTGGCTGAAGCATATTGTGGAGGCGCAAGATCACCGTTCGATGACCGGGGGACTCGGCGCTGGGGAATTTATTAGCTCGAATCGAACCGTGGAGGAAAAGAGCTCTGGGAGCGTCGTTGTATCTTGAAGAGCGTTCTCCTACTTGATACTGATGCCTACTGAATTTTTCATTCGCATGCGGACCACCAACTGCACGTCTTGAAGGCTCCGCGATAGTACGGAGTCCCTTCTTAAAGGATACCTAAACACTTCTCTGTTGCTGACTTTCTCTCTAGATTCCGCAATATGTCACAAATGATACAATCCAGCTCTGTCCATGCTCATTTCATTCCGACAAACATGACGGCATTCGGCATCCTGCGTAGTATCGTTGGGATTGACAGCCCAGGCGCATTGGATCAAGGTATGCCGCCCCTTTCACCACAGACGGACTCGCTGAAAGCTCAAGCCGGATCCATGTCCATACCATTCGTTCTGATATATAGAGAGGAGAATTGATGATTGTTTTCTTATGAGGACACTTTCATACTCGCTTTCATTTTTCGCCCCAACTCTCCCTCTTCGTACAACCTTCGTTTAGTCTATCTTCATGAATGGTCCATTTTGGGATACCGGCTTCTTCAACTTCTAGCTCGCCTTTCTACAACAGCCTCTCTTACAATCCTGGACATCGATTCAAACGTGACGCTTATGACTTCGGTATGTTTAATTAGGTTTCAGCATTCTAAGCTGCGACCCAACAGCCCGTATTTACCGCCGCGCGAACCCTGGATGACTCTTGCCACCCGTTATTGACGTTGTCAGACTTCATTTGCTGTCCCTCGTAGAGAACTGGGACCATTTTTATTGAATTCATCTCGTGTTCAGGTCCGTTTTAGGTTTCGGTTCCAGTTCGGGCTTCATGATCCTCGCTCTTCATACCCGTTCCTACGACCTCGTTGCACGTCAACTCGGGAGGTTCATACTGGCAATTTGAGAGAGGCTCTGCGGCCTAATCGGATTCCCAAATTCCCAATGGGTCTCGTTGTTTGGGGGTTGAGTATCTAATTTCGAGGCAGTAATAATTTGTAGCTGATCAAGAGGCTGGTTTTGTGGCATCTTATTCCTATTCCCCTCCTGTTCTTCGCCCTGTCTCGTCCGCGTCTTCTCGTTCGTTCCTGGCTACGTCGCACATACAGTCACACGTACGATAGCCCTTCGGTCGTCCAATCGAGTTCATCAACTCCAGGACCCTGTTCATGTTTGACATTTGGGTCAGTGATACGAACGGATGTGTGCTGATAATAGTAGAGATAAGCAGCAAAGGAGAGCAGCGGCTCATAAGGTCTCGTGTTAAAGGCACCATTTCAAGCTATCGATCCACTGTTAATGAGTCGCTACCTCGTGTTCCTTGGCCCTTAATTGGTCAAGTTTTTTCCGTGTCGTAAGAATGCCATCGCATCGAAGTGCAGCAGAATGATTGATGGCTAAATTCGAAATATCTACCCCCCAAACGTAAACGTAAACAGACCCGACGGATTTTTGAACTAGAGATTTCCTCTGCGCCTGGGCATGAGTAGAGTCTGGACGTTATAAAAGTTTAGAGTAACAATCTACGTACAGCATCACTCTGAGATACTGCTTCCATCGGAAATGAGCTTTTCATAAGGTACGCTCCGGTAAGAACCCCGCACTTTACCCTCAGGCACTTCATTTCCACAATGGCACCATCGTTGGGGTCCAAAAGTGACAAATGAATCAGTTGGCTGTCATTCACGCTCGGAAGTACCTATTTCCAGTGCATGTTATTGCATGCATATGTACCGATGAAAACGCGTCACAATGGTTCGCAATTTGCTCATGATAACCGGCCGTTGGGCATTTAACCTGGTGAGCTTAAATACTGTCAGATTCCTTTGGGGGTTCAATCCGGGCTGGCTCCCCCGACCTTCCTGTTGTCCGTCATTTCATCCATTCATGCTCGGTCGTTGTCGCCAGGCGCTACTTGAACCAATCACGTTCATATGTTCAGACTTGTCTCGACGACTGAATGCACAAGTTCACTAATTTCTAGCCGGATGCTAATGGACAAGGAGTAGGCTTTTGTTCAGCATACGAATCAGTGAGGATTACTAAACAGCCGGAAAACCACCTCAGAAACCCGACATTATTAAAAGCAAAAATGCAAAAGGTGTCTGTACGCATCGGAGTGGAGACACGCACCCCGTTGTATATGTAAGTATCCATCATTACTGCCAGTGTGGCACTGGTCCTACTATGTTGATCATCTTAGGTTGATAGTAGTAATTGTCACTGGTACAACTCCAAAAGATCCCAGCTCCATTCAACTTGAAGGGGGAAACAACTACTCTTTGCGTCACCATGGGACATACAAATTGCGGTATGTGGGTGGAGATCATAGCAGGGTTGGGGACTACAACTCAAACATCGCACTCCCTTCCTTTAATCAGAATCCAGTTCCGTTACGAATAAAAGCCCATGATGGTATCGTTCACAATCTACAAACAAAGAATACAAAACTTGAATACAACGGAGAACTTTAACCAGCACACCAGTCAATGACCAAATGGGAACCGACACCCGTTCCAATGCTGCAGACTGGAACAAGGGCAAGCAGCTGACACTATGCTGGGAAGGAATTGTTACATTTAAAGCTGGACTGGGACACAACCGATGGAGATGAGGGAATCTATGTGCGATATTGGTCAGTGAAATGATGAGATAAAGGAAGGTATGCAGCTTACTGTGGGTGTTATCATTGCAGCAGACAGCCTGGCTATTACTGTTCACGATATTCAGCAAACAATTCAAGCTTTGGAGCATTTAAAATAAATACCAGGTGCCGCCAGAGACAATGTTGGTGCAAGCCAAACCGACAAGGGTACCAGAAGGGATAGTGATGCCAAGCCCAGGTGCGATTGTGGAAATGAAACTGCCCACAACACTGCTCCCAGCCACGGAGGAAGTGTCACAGCACTGAACAGGGCCAGTGGAGCAATCGCTGGAAGGAATGCACTGGCCACCTTGACCACGAGCTGTGAGAGAAGTGGGGGTAGCAGATGCGATGGTAGCAAGAGCAGCGGTGAGGTAGGCAAGCTTGAACTGCATGGTAGTGTGTTCGAGTGAAGATCCCAGCTGTTTCTGTTCAGCTCTTATACCCTTTCATTGAATACCTGTTTCTGCCAGTGGAATATAATGCTCACCTGCGAAGGTTTAGTCCCAAAAATTAATTTGCGCGATATATATCCATGAATATGTTTTTCATGTATATTCTAAGTGAAGCAGCCCTACAACACTGGCATCAGGTACGTACTTCTGGAGAATGTTCAGGAATGACATGAAGAGTAGGACGGGTACGGATGGGACATCTGACATTCAAAGTCCGGTAAATGCCTTACAAATGGAATCCTCAGAAATAACAGGATGTGGCGGTGGTACTGAAGTACAGTACCCATAAGGAAACTGATGCTCAAATGATCAGACTTGGCAAGAAGTGCCAATATTCAAAGGCTTCTATGCCACTGACACTGGTGATGTGTATAGTGACTCGGAGCAGGTTCAATCTCAGCTACATCGAGTCAGGTGAGTGAGCTAGTGTGCATTTGAACCTTTCATCAATAAACGGACTAATTAATTATTTAACAGCGCCTATTCACTCATAGCGTGGAACTAGGTTCTGCAAGACCTTCTCTAAGAAAAAAACTTGCCTGTCAATTCAAGATTTGTGAATGATAAATAAGTACGTCCTTGGCTTCAAGTCGTCCGATATCAAACATACGGCCTGTCAAGGCGTCCCTGGAGATCCTTGGAGGGTGTTTGTATCCAGCTAGTACAAGAAAATACATTTTAGGCACATTATGACCCGATTAAAGCTGATGCAAAAAGTAGTCTGCGCATAGTAATGGCATAACATAAGGCTCTTTAAGCTTCCGAATCATTCGAGAGTTCTTGAAATTATACATACATCTTGAAGGTATCACTGATCGATAGGGAAGAGATTGATGCCACATTCTTGGTGCAAGTCCATTAGTTTGAACAGAAAGGGACATGGAATCCGAATACGAAATTCAGGTGATACAGAACATTTGAGAATAATCTATTACGAGTAGCCTTGGATAATAAATATCAAAGTGCGGTGCCGGTCGGCGACATCAATTTCTTTCGACAACCGTGATGGAGATGCTCCTGAAGAATGGTGCAGCGCAGCAGCATTTTGATTCTAGGTAAGTGCCACGGAATGGAATATCTAGAAATTACAGAATCATGTGGCTGTTGTATTGAATTAGCGAGTCGTATAATACCCAACAAGGAAACATGCACCAAGCTTTCAGGCTCAGCGAGAAGGGCCAACATTCAAGAGATTGTGATTGCATCCAAGTTTTTTTCTCATCCCTTCCTTCGAGAACGCGAATCCGTTTCGAGGGCTGTGAGAGTGAACTAAAAGACTGGCCTTTGAGCATTTTGTACTTGATTCTCATCTTCTCAGAGAATTACACCTTATGTGGATGTGCGCATTCCAGTGACGGTGATGAATAATCCAGGCTGCTTCAGGAAAGCACAGTGGACTAACTTGAGCAGAATAGGTTCATTGAAATGTCAAACCTTGACACCCCTGACTAATAGACAATGGTTTTTCAATGAGTAGCACTCTCGAGCGGTTGTGCAATCGTATGTATAAGAGCACACGGGCTTAGCCGAGGCAATTGCACCAGCCTAGGGGTGTGTTAAAAACTCGGTCAGATCAATGATTTGAACCCATTGGAAAATGAACTAAAAAATGACAACATAGATGAGTCAATAAATCAAGGACTGAAGAGCGGCCGTCGATTGAACAATGGACTTCCCTTTCCTTGTCTCGTTGAATTATTCAACAGAGAGCAAGGAACGTTATTGTTATTCTCAGTGAGAGAGCTAAGCTAGTGTTCAGGCGTGCAACAAGGAAAGCTCAGAGCCAATCACTATCACATATTGAAATACGTCCAGAAGAGGTATGCTTGTTCATGTGCATCCGTTGTAGTTAGTTTCATACTGGAATATTCATCAGTCTAAGGTGCTACTAGTGACTCAGATCTCCAGTCATACACTGCATATATCAGGCTATGTACATTGGGAGGGTCATTGAAGGGATGCTCTTACCATGTCTTTGGCCCCATTATGACCAACAGTCAATAGGTGTTGTGAATTCGTACTCAGACATCACACACCCTTCTGTCGAACAGAATCAAATTCCATTGCAACTAAAACCCATCAAAATATAATTTTCATGATTTACATACAAGAATACAGCGCTTAAATCCAAGAATAACAAGTTTACAAATGCGGAACTTCATCCAGCACACCAGGGAACTACCAACAGGGAACCGATAGCTTTTCCAAGACTGGAACAGGGCTGAACAAAAGCTAGCAAGTGGAAATATGCTGGGGAGTATTTATTACATTTAGAGTTGGACCGGGACACAACCAATGGAGATGAGGGAGTCTATGTGCGATATTGGTCAGTGAAATGATGAGGCAAAGGAAGGTATGCAGCTTACTGTGGCTGTTGTCATTGCAGCAGACAGCCTGGCTATTACTGTTCACGAGATTCAGCAAACACTTTGAGCCTTAGAGCACTAAAAATAAATACCAGGTGCCGCCAGAGACAACATTGGTGCAAGTTAAACCGACAAGGGTACCAGAAGGGATAGTGATGCCAAGCCCAAGTGCGATTGTGGAAATGAGACTGCCCACAACACTGCTCCCAGCCACGGAGGAAGTGTCACAGCACTGAACAGGGCCAGTGGAGCAATCGCTGGAAGGAATGCACTGGCCACCTTGACCACGAGCTGTGAGAGAAGTGGGGGTAGCAGATGCGATGGTAGCAAGAGCAGCGGTGAGGTAGGCAAGCTTGAACTGCATGGTAGTGTGTTCGAGTGAAGATTCCAGCTGTTTTCGTCTGGCTCTTATACCCTTTCTTTGAATTATTTCTCAGATGTGGGGCTCACTTGCCAAAACTGAATTTGCATAATCCATATTTTTGAGTGAAGCGGCCTCATGTCATTAGGCGTCAGGTCTAAAGTATTTTTTTTTTTTTCAGTGCAAATGACATGAAGCGAAGGGCAACTGCAAATGTAACATATGACCTTGATCAAATTTCAACCCGGGTATGCGCCATGAATGGAATATTCAGAAAATATAAGATGTGGCCGCAGTATTAAATTGATGATAGTACCAAATATTGAAACTGGCACTCAAGCTCTCACGTTTGGCGAGGAGAGCTGACATTCAAGAGTATTTGTGCCATTGACATGCATAGGGAACCATTTCATTTTGAGGTACATCAAGTCAGCTGAGCGAGCAAGTGAATAGATTTTCTGTCAATACTAGTATTCAATTATTTGACAGGTTATCGGTGCAATGAAGCTCCGACACTATGAGACCCTCGCTACAAAAGCTTGCCTGTCAATGCATAATATTTACTTGCGTGTAAGTGATGAAGCATATCTTTCGTGCTTCTTATATCTTTACATTGAAACTGTACGGACTACACACGAGCCAAGTGAATTGACGCGTTAGTGGGCCAATGCTCGGTACTCGTGCCTTATTTAGTAATGGGTTTTCAACCCAGATCATTGAATGTAATGAAAACTATCTAAAATTATGTAAATTACAAAATTTAAATCAATTAAGAATTGCTTGACTTAATGGATCAGGCAAAACCACATAAACTCGGAATTCCATTTCATGCACTCGAAACGAGGAACACCGTTGCAATTATATAACATCTGAAGTAATATTAACTCAGATTGCCAGAACTCTTGCTAGGCAATTTCTGAGAGCGAACAGCCTTATGGTACCCTATTTTACGCTGAACATTTTTTTGTTTCTTTGAATTGAGTAGTGCAAGAATGTACAAATTTCGTAGATGTCTCTTCAATTCCCTTTCTTCTTTCAATCAAGTAATACAATGTACTGTACCTTTTTATACTAGCTGGATACAAGCTCGGTCACCGGCAGGTCACATATTCTATTCGAAAGTTGTGCTTCGCAACTTATCTGCTTCAACATTATTTTATGTACCCAGTCTTTGGCAAGTGAGTGAGTCTTTGCGCCACAATTTAGGCAAAAACACGTACATTTGTCTGAACAGAATTTTGAATTCTAAGCAAAAAAAAATAACTGGCTCGTCGAACCTTCTGGAATCACTCATAATTTGAACAGCCTAGCTTGGTGGACATTTAAAGGGCGGCAATAAATTCTCTCGGGTTTTTCTGTTCGTACGATAACGGGGATCGGAGATGTTCAAGTATGGTGCAGGACTTTCAATTGAGCACAAAGTAGTGAACCTGCCACCAGAATCCGGAAAATTGCGCTCAGTGTAAACCAAAACCGGAGTTTGGGTGATCTGTAATCTATTCTGACCTAAAATGGTTGTATAATTCTTTCTTCTTTTCAGCGAGTTATGCTTTATGCGGGTGTGTACACATTCCACTGACGGTGACGGATAATCGGGGTTGCGCAAATATAGCAATCTTTGGCCGTTGACTGAATTGAGCAGGGTACGTTCATTGAGATGCCAAATATTGACACCCGTCTATTCGATAATGGTTTTTGATATACACTCTCATATCAGACGGTCAACATAGAGTGAGATTTTGTGTTGAGGCGGTGTGTGATTGTACGTGTGAGTACATACGGGCTTAGCTGAGTCAAGTGCACAAGCCTACGAGGTCTCTTAAACAACTCGAACATCAATCTCGAGGTTGAACCCATCGGAAACAAACAAAGAAATAAAACACATGGATGAGCCTATAAATCATCTTAGGAATCGTGGGGGTGACATGAAAAGGGAGAGAGAAGGAGAGGGAAAGGGACGCATATGAGAATCAGAAACGAATGGGTCCGGGACATATATTCCTGTTCAGACGGATGTGTCTTTGCCAAGATATTGTGGCGTTTATTGGATGAGGCTGTAGTATCGAATTGAGTATAGTACCCAATAAGGAAACTTCCACTCAAGCTATCATGTCTGGCGAGATGTTCCGACATTCAAACGCATTTGTGCCACTGAACTAAGTGGCACGCATAGTGAATGAGATTATTTTCAGGTACATCGAGTCAGACAAGTGGCAAGTGAATGAATTTTTTGTCCATACAAGTAAATACTATCAATCCTTTGACAGTATACGGCGTGGAACAAAACTCCGACACCCTGTGAGACTCTCTTTATGACAACTTGCTTGTCACCTGCCAATGCAACGTTATAACTTGTATTATGGTCCAAGTGATGAATAGTATCCTCAGTGACTCGTTCATTGAACCTCTTAACATATTTACGTCGAAGTTGTATGAGCTATGTACAAGTGCATAATGAGGAAACAATTGAATGGCATCTGCGGTAAAAGTATCTATAGTTTTTTGCAAGCGAGTGATCACAACTATATGGAAGGATTTATTCTAAATATTCCATCCGAAGGACCTTACCCGGGTTGAGATTTGTTCAAGGTCATATGTTACATCTGCAGTGGTCCTTCGCTTTATGTCACTCCTGAATGTGCACTGGAAATACAGGCTTGACGCTTAATGGCATGAGGCCGCTTCACTCAAATATACCAAAAATATGCATTGTACAGATTCAGTTTTGGGACTAGACCTTCACAAGCAAGTGAGCTCTATGTCTCAAGAATAATTCAAAGAAAAGGTATAAGAGCTAGACGGAAATGACTGAAATCTTCACTCGAACACACTACCATGCAGTTCAAGCTTGTCTACCTCACTGCTGCTCTTGCTACCATCGCATCTGCTACCCCCACTTCTCTCACAGCTCGTGGTCAAGGTGGCCAGTGCATTCCTTCCAGCGATTGCTCCACTGGCCCTGTTCAGTGCTGTGACACTTCCTCCGTGGCTGGGAGTAGTGTTGTGGGCAGTCTCATTTCCACAATCGCACTTGGGCTTGGCATCACTATCCCTTCTGGTACCCTTGTCGGTTTGACTTGCACCAACATTGTCTCTGGCGGCACCTGGTATTTATTTTTAGTGCTCTAAGGCTCAAAGTGTTTGCTGAATCTCGTGAACAGTAATAGCCAGGCTGTCTGCTGCAATGACAACAGCCACAGTAAGCTGCATACCTTCCTTTGCCTCATCATTTCACTGACCAATATTGCACATAGACTCCCTCATCTCCATTGGTTGTGTCCCAGTCCAGCTCTAAATTAAATCCTCCCCAGCATATTGCCAGTCGCTAGCTTCTGTTCAGCCCTGTTTCCAGTCTGCAGCATTGGAACAGGTGTCGGCTTCCTGTTGGTAGTTTCCTGGTGTGCTGGTTGAAGTTCCGCAGTTGTAAAGTTGTTATTCTTGGGTTTAAACGTTGTATTCTTGTATGTAAATCGTGAAAATTATATTTTGATGGGTTTAGTTGCAATGAAATTTGATTCTGTTCGACGGAAGAGTGTGTGATGTCCGAGTTCGATTTCACAACACCTACTAACTACTGGTCGTAATAGGGCCAAAAACAAAGTAAGAACATCACTTCAGGCGACCTTCCCAATGTAAACAACCCGATATATGCGGTGCACCACTAGAGATCTGAGTCGTTAGTAGCACCTTAGACTGATAAATATACTAGTAGGGAACCACTTCAACGGCGACTCTTCAGTCCTTAGAAGAGATACTTACCATCCATTCTTGTGAAATTCTTGTATATATACGCGCAAGGCGTGCATTGCGCGAAGAGCTTCGCGCTGTAACTAGTCACGAGTATTGATAGACAAAGAGTAAGCCATCGTGGTGCGAAATCTCATGCGTTGTCGTTGACGCAGATTTCAACGACCCGGTACTTATACTTCATCGGGTGTGGTATATTGCGATTGCTACAGAGCAAATTATTAGGCGCAATAACGTAGTAACGACATATGTTGAAGGCAGTCAAGAATTGAATCTGCGAGTACTTTGACAGGAAAGGTAAAGTTTTTGACGACAGAAGGTTCCTTCATGTATACATGAGACTACAGTCTAGATCTTAGTCCAATTAATTATAAGCATACGGTCCATTCCAAAATTAGCTTTACGTTGGTCGGCTCTACAGCAGAGGCTGATCGCTGGTACATACAGACGTTACCTTTCAAATGTCAAGAGTTCGCCGCTTAACTTATGGACTCGATACAGGAACGAAAACCAAAGACGTGTATGATTGTTGAAATATAGATATGTACGACTGAAATTTGGTAAGGTTGGCGTCTTAGCTTTGCTAGGCAAGTAACTCACAATCCCCAGCGAGCAAAGGATACAGGCCTTCGAGATCAGGACTTGAGTACTGCTGTGATCAGAGCTAAACAGGGTTACAGCCGACGGCAATGATTCCGTCGGTGTCAAATTTAGGTAGGGTCAGTACTAGTATCAATCGCGTACTCGTAATGACGAATAACAGGATGGAACCAAGTGACATGGCTAAGGATGACTTACCAGGTTGTTGAGTTCGCAGCACACAGCTTGACCGTCGCCGCTCAAGAGACAAAGAAGTAATTTGAGCAAGTCGCATTCAGGAGTTGGGGCGAGGGCATGAGAAACGAGAGTTGGTATATAGAAATATGTGAATATCAAGTATTGCTGGGGAGAATGTTTGTGCAGGTGAGAGCGATGTTGATATCCAGAGTGGAAAGGAAGATCTTGTGGGAGATGAGGATGAGGTCTGCGATGCTGCTGGAAGCTTTGTTGAGGGTTTCGCAACAGAGTGGGCCGCCACCGGTAATGCAGTCGGCGGCGGGTTCTATTCGGCGGACGTTAGAGTGGCATTGAAAGCAGCGAGGATGAAGGTGAGTTTAAGCTGCATGGTTGGTTCGTTGGGTGGGTGATTTTGAGAAAGAGGACCGACTAGAAACGGACCGACGAAGGAGTTTGTTCGAGTGAAAGGTGACAACTCACTCCCCCGCAAGCGATTTCGTACGGTCCATTTTTTAAGTTGTACCTTGGCAATTGAGTTCTTATTCTGGTCGCGTGAGGGCTGACTGTTCTATGTACGCGAGTAAAAGTGACTTCATGTCCAGATGTACCAGACGTTTCAACTTTTTCCATGCTGAGCGCGAATATTCAAACATGACATGAAACGAAAAGTTGACTGACGACTGATGTACAAGAACGTTCTGGTGCCCTCGAAGAGATCTCAAGCTGGGCCTGTCTACCCATTAAAACTCTGCCGCTGATGTTGTTCTGGGAACATCCAGCCTTTGAATTTGAGTGAGTGAGTGTTTTGAATGGAGTGGCGAATGTCACGAACCAGTGGTCGATCCTAGCCGTACTTACTCGCTATTAACTGGGCTTGCATAGCCAGAAGAAATGTGTAGGTTTTTATTATTTGTAGAAGCAGAGAGCAGAGAGTAGAGAGCAGAGAGTAGAGAGCAGAGAGCAGAGAGTCCGAGGCCGCCGGCGCTTCTGCGGAAGGTCCAGCAAGTTCCGGAGCGCTCGGAATCTCGCGTCCACAACCGCTCTTGACCTTGAAGTTGCGCTCCTTTACTTCACTGGTAACGTAGGATACCCATCGCTTCATCTTCTCATCCTTGTTAGTGATACCTCAACATCGATCCATAATTATTCCAAATGTCCCGTCGCCGTGGCTCATCATCACTCGTCATCGATATATTTTACGATGACGAGGAACGATGGTGAGATATGCCTGTCGTTCACGAAGATGAGCTCCGGGGCGGATTAGCCTAGGAATATCAGAAGAAATATCATTACCGTCCTCAGTAAGTTGATAAATACACTTTTTCTGGTCTTTCTTGTCTCAGCACGTCCGGGTCAAGACCGTTGGGAGCGCTACTGGGGCGAGATTGAATACAGATGAGCGGGGTGCCGATGGAGAGCGAATCCAAGGGGAGAAAGGTAGCGGCAAGGCAGTCTTCTAGTTTTTGCATTCTTCTAATTGAAAGTGAATTTATATTGCAGAGCATGAATTTCTGAAAGAGGTGAAGCCGATTGATTGCGACGCGGTAAAAAAATATAGAATAGCAGCACTCAAGGTCATCGCTTGGATTGTATCGTCGAATTGAACTGAAACGGACTGGTGAGGCGTTTCTTTTCTCCGTCAGTATGAGGCTGTTTGACCTAACTCTAGGCCTCGTCAGTCAGATTAGCGCATTATCGAATGCCTTTCCAAGCACGGCGTCCAACCGACCAACCTCATGCCGACTCTTCAACAAATGCAAGAAATTCCAAATCCATAATGGACTCACGCAGCATCATATTTGTATGATTCGCAATTGGACCCAGAGACAGATGACCCGCCTTCGCATTCGTCACACCTTCGAAGTCTTCACACAACCTTTAAGCGATTTAAACGATCACGCTCGAGGTTCACGAAACTGGTGCCGGTGCATACGCTGGATATGAGATAGCATACGTTATCGAAAAATTTATTTCTGATTCTCATTGCGAATTCGGGGATGATTCTCATCCATGTCCTTTTCCCTCTCCTTCTCCCTCCCCTTTCATATCTCCTCCGCTATCCCTGCGACGATCTATTAGCTCATTCATGTTTTTTTTTATCTCTTTGTTCGTTTTCCGATGGATTCGAAATCGATGTTCCGAGTTGGTAAAAGACCCCATGGGCTGGTACATTCCCTCGGTTAAGCCTGTGTGCTCTCGTACGTACGTACAATTGCACACCGCCTCGGCGCAAAAAATTCACAATATCTTGACCATCTCATAAGCAAGTGAATATCAAAACACCGTTGTGAATTAGGCAGAGGTGTCGAGGTTTGACATGTTCTGCTTAATTCAGTCACTGTATGGGAGGCGCCAAAGAGTAGTCTAGCAGTGCCAGCTGGTTAGGGGTATAAGCGGAGGGAAGGAAGGGCCGCGTAACCGGCTGGCATTGCGAGACAAGCCAAAGAATGCTGTATTTGAGCATTGCTTGTCGCCGTCTCGGGAATGTGCACGTGTAATTCGCTGAAAAAGCGAGAAGTATAACTCAACTGCTATACGTTAGAATAAAATACAGAACGCTCAAACTCCAGTATTGAAGTTTACGCTCACAGTTTTCGAAATTTGGTTGCAGGTTCACTTCTTTGTTCTCAATTCGAAGTCCTACACCACACCTGAACATCTCCGATCGCCGTTAAACAGAAAATGACGGCGAATCTGTCGCCACAATTTGAATATCTACTAAGCCAAGCTGTTCATATTGTGAATTATTCTAGAAAGTTCTCCGTGCCAGGTATTTTCTTGGTTCAGACAAACATGTTTTCGCCAATATCGTATTGTGGCGTGAATACTTACCATATAGGTATGCACACAGAATTTGAAGAATGTCAGAACGAATACGTTCTGATACAATCGAATAGAATATGTGGCCGCCGTTGACATTCTCCAGGATTTTGGAACAGTGATTATATCCAGCTAGAATAAGACCATTAAGGAAAGGGGGAGAGAACTGAACAAATACAAAAATCGTATATTCTTGCTTTGTTGTATTACACAATCGGAAGTGAAACAGATAATGGTCTGCATAAAATGCCTAGCAAGTGCTGTCGAGATATGAATGCATATTACTTCGGATGCTGTAGAGTACAATCGGAACGGTGTTCCTTGTTGTGTACTCGTACGTAGTTCATACAACTTCGACGTATAAATGTAAAGGCACGTAGGTCATTCAATGAACGAGTCAAGGAGCCGCTGCATCACTTGAACACAAGTTGGTATCTTGCATTGGCGGGGAAGCTCTCATAGACAGGGTCTCGCGGAGTGTCAGAGTGTTATTCCACGGCATGCACTGTCAAATAATTGAAAGTACATAATGACTTGTATTGACAAGAATTTATTCACTTGCTCACTCATCTGACTCGATGTACCTGAAAATGAAAATGCTCACTATGCATGTCGCCTGAATCAGTGGCACAGATGCATTTGAACGTCGGAACATCGTGCCAAGCCTGATAGCTTGAGTGTGAGTTTCCTGATTTGGTACTGTACTAGATTCAATACTACAGCCACGTCCAGTAACATTTGAATATTCTGTTCGAGGGCACTTACCCGGGTTGAGATTTGTTCAAGGTCAGATGTTGCGTTTGCAGCTGTCCTTCGCTTCATGTCATTGCTGAATGTGCACTGGAAATGCAGGCCTGACGCCTAGCAATATGAGGCTGCTTTACTTGAAATTTTATACATTGAAAAAACATTCACACATTGCCCTGTGCAAATTGAGTTTTGGGACTAGACCGTCACAAGCAAGAGAGCCCCATATTTCAGAAATAATTCAAAGGAAGGGTATAAGAGCTAGACAGAAATGACTGAAATCTCCACTCGAACACACTACCATGCAGTTCAAGCTTATCTACCTCACCGCTGCTCTTGCTACCATTGCATCTGCCAACCCCACTTCTCTCACAGCTCGTGGTCAAGGTGGCCAGTGCATTCCTTCCAGTGATTGCTCCACTGGCCCTGTTCAGTGCTGTGACAGTACCTCTCAAGTTGGGAGCAGTGTTGTGGGCACTATCATTTCCACAATTGCCCTCGCACTCGGCATCACTATCCCTTCTGGTACCCTTGTCGGTTTGACTTGCACCAACATTGTCTCTGGTGGCACCTGGTATTTATTTTTAATGTTCTGAGGCTCGAAGTGCTTGCTGAATCTCGTGAACAGTAATAGCCAGGCTGTCTGCTGCAATGACAACAGCCACAGTAAGCTGCATACCTTGCTTTGCCTCATCATTTCACTGACCAATATCGCACATAGACTCCCTCATTTCCATTGGTTGTGTCCCAGTCCAGCTCTAAATCAAATCTTCCCCAGCATATTGCCAGTCGCTAGCTTCTGTTCAGCCCTGTTTCCAGTCTGCAGCATTGGAAAAGGTGTCGGCTTCCTGTTGGTAGTTTCCTGGTGTGCTGGTTGAAGTTCCGCAGTTGTAAAGTTGTTATTCTTGGGTTTAAGCATTGTATTCTCATATGTAAATGTGAAAATGATATTTTGATGGGCTTTTAATTGCGATGGAATTTGAGTCTGTTCGGCGGAAGGGTGTGTATAATGCCCAAGTTTGAGTCCACAGCTCACAACACCTACTGACTGCTGGTCGTAATTGTGCCAAAAACATGGCAAAAATATCCCTTTGGAAGACCCTCCCAGCGTAAATAACCTGATATATGCAGCCTACCACTGGAAATCTGAGTTGCTAAGTAGCACCTTGTGCTGATAAATATAGTAGTAGGGAGCTACTTACTGTAACAGACGCCAATGAGCAACGACGAGATAGCATGCCTCGATGGATTGCAACACGTGATAGTGATTGGGTCAGAGCTTTCTTCGTCGCGCGCTTCAACACTTGCATAGCTCTCTCAATGAAACCGCGACCATGATGTTCCTTGCTCTCCATTGAACAACCCGACGAGACGAGGACAAGGAAATCCAATGTCCAATCGGCGGCAATTCAGTCCTTCAATGAGAGAGGGATCTACCATCCATTCAAGTGAAGTTCTTCTATATATACGATGTAACTAGTCACGAGTATTCATGAACGAAGAGTATGCCATCGTGGTGCGAAATTTCACGCGACGCAGGTTTGACTTTGACTCGGTACATATACTTCCATCGGGATAAGTAAGCACTCAAATCCTCAAATGATGGTTTTAATTAATTGACCGAAGTGCAATATTCAGTTATATACCCGGAAAGAAGACACGCATGACCAGGTATGCGATTGCTACAGAGCAAATCGTTATGGCGCAATAAGATGGTCAGCACATATTGTGAAGGCGATTAAGGTTCGAATGCTCGAGTAAGTACTTTGACAGGAAAGTTAAAGTTTTTGACGATAGGAGGTATCTCCGTGTATACATCAGACTACAGTCTAGATCTTGGTCTGATTAACTACAAGCATGCGCTCCATCCCTAAAGTAGCTTTACGTTGGTCGACTCTACAGCAGAGGCCGATCGCTGGTACATATCGACGTTACCTTTCAAATGTCAAAGAGTTCTCGGCTTAGCTCATGGACTCGATACAAAAACAAAAACTAAAAACGCGTATGGTTTTCGAAACGTACATTTGTTCAATAGAACCCTTATTACATTACCAATCTCGGTTTCTAGCGCGAGAGTCGTCGCTGGCATCTTTGCTTTCCTAGGCAAGTAAATCACAATTTCCAGCGAGCGAGGGAGATAGGCTGTCAAGATCAGGAATTTGGTGCTGTCGTTCTCAGAGCTTGACAGGGTTACAGCTGACAGCAATGATTCCGCCTGCGTCAAATTTAAGTAGGCTTAGTATCAGTCGTGTACTCGTAATGACGAATAACGGGATGGAAGCAAGTTTTACGATAAAGGACGACTTACCAAAGTTGTTGAGCTCGCAACACACTGCTTGATTGTTGCCGTTCAAGAGACAAAGAAGTAATTTGAGCAAGTAATATTCAGCAGTTGGGGCGAGGGCATGAGGAACAAGGGAGAGTTGGTATATAGGAATATGTGCATACCATGTATTGCCGAAGAGAGTGTTCGTGCAGGTGAGAGCGATTTTGATGTCCGGAGTGGGGAGGATGATGTATGTGAGTCGAGGATGGGATCTGGGATGCCGCTGGAAGCTTTGGTGAGGCTTTCGCAGCACCGACGATGTAGTCGGCGGCGGAAGTTAGAGCGGCACTGAAAGCAGCGAAGATGAAGGTGAATTTAAGCTGCATGGTTGATTGGTTGGGCGGCTGACTTTGAGAGAAAAGACCGACTAGAGACGGACCGATGAAGGAGTTTGTTCCAGTGAAAGATGACAACCCACTCCCCCGCAAGCGATTTCGTACGGTCCATTCTTTAAGGTGTACTTTGGCAAGTGAGTTCTTATTCTGGTCGCGTGAGGGCTGACTGTTCTATGCACGCGAATAAAGGTGACTTCATGTCCAGATGTACCGGACGTTTCAACTGTTTCCATGTTGAGTGCGAATATTCGAATGTGACACGAAACGAAAAGTTGACTGACGACTGATGTGCAAGAACGTTGTGATGCCCTCGAAGAGATCTCAACTGGGCTTGTCTACCCATTAAAACTCTGCTACTGATGTTGTTGTTCTGGGAAACATCCAGCCTTTGAATTTGAGTGACTGAGTGAGTGTTTGGAATGGAGTGGCGAATATCATGAACCAGTCGTACGTACTCGCTGTTAACTGGGCTTGCATAGCCAGAACAAATTTATTTGTAGAAGCAGAGAGAGAGCAGAGAGTCCGACGTCGCCGGCGAGTAGGCGGTAGGTCCGGCAAGTTCCGGAGCGCTTGTCGATAGCCGCTCTTTACCTTGAAGTTGCGCCCTTTTACTTCATTGGTAACATAGGATACCCATCGCTTCATCTTCTCATCCTTGTTAGCGATACCTCAATATCGATTCATTATCATTCCAAATGCCCCGCCGCCGTGACCCATCATCACTTGTCATAGATATCTTCAACGAGGAACGATGGTGAAATATGCCTGTCGTTCACGAAAATGAGCTCCGGGGCGGATTAGACTAGAAAGATCAGAAGAAATATCATTACCGTCCTCAGTCAGTTGATAAATACACTTCTTCTGGTCTTTCCGGTCTCGGCATGTCCGGTCTCGACCGTTGGGAGCGCTACTGGGACGACATTGAATACAGATGAGCGGGGTCCCGATGGAAATCGAATCCAAGGGGGGAAGGGTAACGGCAAGGCAGTCTTCTAGTTTTTGCATCCTTCTAATTGAAATTGAATTTATCTTGCAGAGCATGGATTTCTAAAAAAGGTGAAGCCGATTGATTGCGACGCGGTGAAAAATATGGAATAGCGGGCACTTAAGGTCATCGGTTGATTGTATCATCGCATTGAACTGAAACAGACGTTGAACCTAACTCTAGGTCTCGTCAGTCAGATTAGCGCACTATCGAATGCCTTTCCAAGCACGGAGTCCAACCGACCAACCTCATACCGACTCTCACGGATGACCCGCCTTCTTATTCGTCCCACCTTCGAAGTCTTCACACAACCTCTAAGCAATTCAAACGATCACGCTCGGGGTTCACTAAACCGATGCCGGTGCATACGCTGGATATGAGATAGTATACGTAGCGACAAATTTGTTTCTGATTCTCATTGTGAATTCGGGTATGATTCTTATCCATGTCCTTTACCCTCTCCCTCCCCTTTCATATCTTCTCCGCTTTCCCTGCGACGATTTATTAACTCATTCATTTTTTTCATTTTTTTCATTTTTTTCTCTTTGTTCGTTTTCAAATGGACTCGAAATCGATGTTCCGAGTTGGTAGAAGACCCCATGGGCTGGTACAATTCCCTCTGTTAAGCCTGTGTGCTCGTACGTACAATTGCACACCGCCTCGACGCAAAATATTCCCATCACTTGACCATCTCATATACAAGTGAACATCGAAACACCATTGTGGATTAGGCAGAGGTGTCGAGGTTTGACATGTTCTGCTCAATTCAGTTACTGTATGGGAGGCGCCAAAGATTAGTTTAGCAATTCCAGCCGGTTAGGGGTATAAGCGGAGGGAAGGAAGGGACCGGTAACCGGCTGGCATGCGAAACAGCCAAAGATTGCTATATTTGAGCAGCATTGTCTGTCGCCGTCACTGGGATGTGCACGCGTAATTCGCTGAAAAAGGGAGAAGTATAACTGAACCGCTATACGTTAGAATAAAATGCAGAATGCCCAAATCAAGTTTACGCTCAGTCTCATTCCTTTGTTCTCAATTCGAAGTCCTACCACACCTGAACATCTCCGATCGCCGTCAAACAGAAAGTGACAGCGAATCTGTCGCCACAATTTGAATATCCACTAAGCCAAGCTGTCGATATTGTAAATTATTCTAGAAAATTCTCCGTGCCGGGTATTTTCTTGGTTCAGACAAACGTGTTTTCGCCAATATCGTATTGTGGCGTAAATACTTACCATATAGGTATGCACACAGAACTTGAAGAATGTCAGAACGAATACGTTCTGATACAATCGAATAGAACATGAAGCCGCCGTCGACATTTTCCAGGATTTTGGAACAGTGTTTATATCCTGCTAGTATAAGACCATTAAGGAAGGGGGGAGAGAACTGAACAAATACAAAAATCGTACATTCTTGCTTTGTTGTATTACACAATCGGAAGTGAAACAGATAACGGTCTGCGTAAAATTGCTGTCGAGATCTGAATGCATGTTAGTTCGGATGCTGTAGAGTACAATCGGAATGGTGTTTCTTGTTGTGTACTCGTACATTGTTCATACAACTTCGACGTATAAATGTAAAGGCATGTAGGTCATTCAATGAACGAGTCAAGGAGACGCTTCATCACTTGAACACAAGTTGGTATCTTGCATTGGCGGGGAAGCTCTCATAGACAGGGTCTCGCGGAGTGTCAGAGTTTTATTCCACATCGTGGACTGTCAAATAACCGATAGTACATAATTACTTGTATTGAGAGAAATTTATTCAATTGCTCACTCATCTAACTCGATGTACCTGAAAATGAAAATGCTCACTATGCATGTCGCCTGGATCAGTGGCACAGATGCATTTGAACGTCGGAACATCGTGCCAAGCTTGATAGCTTGAGTGCGAGTTTCCTTGTTGGGTACTGTACTAGATTCAATACTACAGCCACATCCAGTAACATTTGAATATTCTGTTCGAGGGCACTTACCCGGGTTGAGATTTGTTCAAGGTCAGATGTTGCGTTTGCAGCTGTCCTTCGCTTCATGTCATTGCTGAATGTGCACTGGAAATGCAGGCCTGATGCCTAACAATATGAGGCTGCTTTAGTTGAAATTTTATACATTGAAAAAACATTCACACATATGCACTGTACAAATTGAGTTTTGGGACTAGACCTTCACAAGCAAGAGAGCCCCATATTTCAGAAACAATTCAAAGAAAGGGTATAAGAGCTAGACAGAAACGACTGAAATCTTCACTCGAACACACTACCATGCAGTTGAAGCTTGTCTACCTCACCGCTGCTCTTGCTACCATTGCATCTGCCAACCCCACTTCTCTCACAGCTCGTGGTCAAGGTGGCCAGTGCATTCCTTCCAGTGATTGCTCCACTGGCCCTGTTCAGTGCTGTGACACTTCCTCTGTAGTTGGGAGCAGTGTTGTGGGCAGTATCATTTCCGCCATTGCCCTCACACTCGGCATCACTATCCCTTCTGGTACCCTTGTCGGTTTGACCTGCACCAATGTTGTCTCTGGCGGAACCTGGTATTTATTTTTCATACTCTGAGGCTCGAAGTGCTTGCTGAATCTCGTGAACAGTAATAGCCAGGCTGTCTGCTGCAATGACAACAGCCACAGTAAGCTGCATACCTTCCTTTGTCTCACAATTTTACTGACCAATATCGCATATAGACTCCCTCATCTCGATTGGTTGTGTCCCGGTCCAACTCTAAATATAGTAAATCCTCCCCAGCATATTTCCAGTTGCTAGCTTCTGTTCAGCCCTGCTTCCAGTCTGCAGCATTGGAGCAGGTGTCGGTTCTCTGTTGGTAGTTCCCTGGTGTGCTGGTTGGAATTCCGCAGTTGTAAACTTGTTATTCTTGGGTTTAAGCGTTGTATTCTCATATGTAAATGTGAAAATGATATGTTGATGGGCTTTTAGTTGAAATGGAATTTGAGTCTGTTCGACGGAAGGGTGCGTGTAATGTCCAAGATTGAGTTCACGCTTCATAACACCTACTGACTGCTGGTCATAATCTTGCCAAAAACATGGTAAAAGTATCCCTTTGGGAGACCCTCCCGGCGTAAATAATCCGATAGATGCAGGGAGCTACTTACTGTAACAGATGCACATGAGCAACGACGACATAGCATGCCTCTAGATGTATTTCAACACATGATAGTGATCGGGTCTACGCTTTCTTCGTCGCGCGCCTGAACACTTCCATAGCTCTCTCACTGAAACCGACCATGACGTTCCTTGCTCTCCATTCAAGTTGAATAACCCGACGAGACAAGCAAACGGAGATCCAATGTCCAATCGACGGCAACTCAGTCCTTGAACGAGAGAGGGATCTACCATCCATTCAAGTGAAGTTCTTGTATATATACGATGTTACTAGTCACGAGTATTCATGAACAAAGAGTATGCCATCGTGGTGCGAAATTTCACGCGACGGAGGCTTGACTTTGACCCAGTACATATACTTCCATCGGGATAAGTAAGTACTCAAATCCTCAAATGATGGTTTTAATTGATTGACCGAAGTGCGATATTCAGTTATATACCCGGAAAGAAGACACGCATGACCAGGTATGCGATTGCTACAGAGTAAATCGTTATGGCGCAATAAGATAGTCAGCACATATTGTGAAGGCGATCAAGGTTCGAATGTTCGAGTAAGTACTTTGACGGGAAAGTTAAAGTTTTTGACGATAGGAGATATCTCCGTGTATACATCAGACCACAGTCTAGATCTTGGTCCGATTAATTACAAGCATGCGCTCCATCCCAAACGTAGCTTTACGTTGGTCGACTCTACAGCAGAGGCCGATCGCTGGTACATACCGACGTTACCTTTCAAATGTTAAAGAGTTCTCGGCTTAGCTCATGGACTCGATACAGGAACAAAAACTAAAGACGTGTATGGTTTTCGAAACATACATTTGTTCAATAGAACCCTTATTACATTACCAATCTCGGTTTCTAGCGCGAGAGTCATCGCTGGCATCTGTGCTTTCCTAGGCAAGTAAATCACAATTTCCAGCGAGCGAGGGAGATAGGCTGTCAAGATCAGGAATTTGGTGCTGCCGTTGTCAAAGCTTGACAGGGTTACAGCTGACAGCAATGATTCCGCCTGCGTCAAATTTAAGTAGGTTTAGTATCAGTCGCGTACTCGTAATGACGAATAACGGGATGGAAGCAAGTTTTACGATCAAGGACGACTTACCAAAGTTGTTGAGCTCGCAGCACACTGCTTGACCGTCGCCGTCCAAGAGACAAAGAAGTAATTTGAGCAAGTCATATTCAGGAGTTGGGGCGAGGGCATGAAGAACGAGGAGAGTTGGTATTTAGGAATATGTGAATACCAAGTATTGCCGGGGAGAAAGTTCGTGCAGGTGAGAGCGATGTTAATATCCAAAGTAGGGAGGATGATTTTGTGTGAGGCGAGGATGGGGTCTGCGATGCTGCTGGAAGGTTTGGTGAGGGTTTCGCAGCAGAGTGGGCCGCCACCGATAATGCAGTCGACGGCGGGTTCACAAATTCCGCCTTATTCGGCGGAAGTTAGAGTGGCACTGAAAGCGGGGAAGATGAATGCGAGTTTAAGCTGTATGGCTGGTTTGTTGGGTGGGTGATTTTGAGAGAAAGGATCGACTAGAAACGGACCGATGAAGGAGTTTGTTCGAGTGAAAGATGACAACCCATTCCCGCAAGCGATTTCGTATGGTCCATTTTTCAAGTTGTACTTTGGCAATTGAGTTCTTATTCTAGCCGCGTGAGGGCTGACTGTTCTATGTACGTGAGTAAAGGTGACTTCATGTCAAGATGTACCAGACGATTCTTTTTCCATGTTCAGTGTGAATATTCAAACGTGACATAAAACGAAATGTTGACTGACGACTGATGTACACGCACGTTGTGGTGCCCTTGAAGAGATTTCCAACTGAGCCTGTTTACTCATTGAAACTCTGCCACGATATTGTTCTGAGGAACATCCAGTTGAATTTGAGTAAGTGAATGGGTGTTTTGAATGGACTCGCGAATGTCATGAACCAATGGTCGATCCTAGCCGTACTTACTCTCTGTCAACTGAGCTTGCGAAGAAATGTGTAGATTTTTATTATTTGTAGAAGCAGAGAGCAGAGAGTCCGAGGCCGCCGGCGCTTCTGCGGTAGGTCCGGCAAGTTCCGGAGCGCTCGGAATCTCGCGTCCATAGCCGCTCTTTACCTTTTACCTCACTGGCAAGGTAGGATAACCATCGCTTCATCTTCTCATCCTTGTTAGCGATACCTCAACATCCAGAATTATCCCAAATGTCCCGCCGTCGCGACCCATCATCACTCGTCATCGATATCTTTGACGATGACGAGGAACGATGGTGAGATATGCCTGTCGTTCACGAAGATGAGCTCCGGGGAAGACAAGAGAGTAAAAAGCAAGGTAAACAAGAAAAGTCTAAGGCGAATTAGACGAGGAAGATCAGAAGAAATATCATTACCGTCCTCACTCAGTTGATAAATACACTCCTCCTGGTCTTTCCGGTCTCAGCACGTCCGGGTCAAGACCGTTGGGAGCGCGACTGGGACGACATTGAATACAGATGAGCGGGGTGCCGATGGAGAGCGAATCCGAGGGGAGAACGGTAGCGGCAAGGCAGTCTTCTAGTTTTTGCATCCTTCTAATTGAAATTGAATTTATCTTCCGGAGCATGAATTTTTGAAAGAGGCGAAGCCGATTGATTGCGACACGGTGAAAAATATGGAATAGCGGGCACTCAAGGTCATCGGTTGATTGTATCATCGTATTGAACTAAAACAGACGGCTAAAGTGCTTCTTTTCTCTGTCAGTATGAGGCTGTTTAACCTAACTCTAGGTCTCGTCAATCAGATTAGCGCACCATCGAATGCCTTTCCAAGCACGGCGTCCAACCGACCAACCTCATGCCGACTCTATAAGACGGATGACCCGCCTTCGTATTCGTCACACCTTCGAAGCCTTCATACAACCTTTAAGAAATTCAAACGATCACGCTTGAGGTTCACTAAACCGGTGCCGGTGCATACGCTGGATATGAGATAGTATACGTAGCGACAAATTTGTTTCTGATTCTCATCCATGTCCTTTCCCCTCTCCCTCTCTCTCCCCTTTCATATCTCCTCCGCTATTGATTTATTACCTCATTCATGTTTTTTTATCTCTTTGTTCGTTTTCGGATGGATTCGAAGTCGATGTTCCGAGTCAGTAAAAGACCCCATGGGCTGGTACAATTCCCTCTGTTAAGCCTGTGCACTCTCATACTTACAATTGTACACCGCCTCGATGCAAAATATTCCCATCACTTGACCATCTCATATGCAAATGAATATAGAAACACCATTGTGGATTAGGCAGAGGTGTCGAGGTTTGACATGTTCTGCTCAATTCAGTCACTGTATGGGAGGCGCCAAAGATTAGTCTAGCAATGCCAGCCGGTTAGAGGTGTAAGCGGAGGGAAGAAAGGACCGGTAACCGGCTGGCATTGCGAGACCAGCTATATTGGAACAGCATTGTCTGTCGCCGTCACCGGAATGTGCACGTGTAATTCGCTGAAAAAGCGAGAAGTATAATTCAACTGCTATACGTTAGAATAAAATACAGAACATTCAAACTGCAGTATTCAAGTTTACGCTCAGTCTTCGAAATTTGGTTGCAGGTTCACTTCTTTGTTCTCAATTCGAAGTCCTACACCACACCTGAACATCTCCGATCGCCGTTAAACAGAAAATGACAGCGAATCTGTCGTCACAATTTGAATATCCACTAAGCCAGGCTATGATGAATTATTCTAGAAAGTTCTCCGTGTCAGGTATTTTCTTGGTTCAGACAAACGTGTTTTTGCGAAGATCGCATTGTGGCGTAAATCCTTACAATATAGGTATGCACACAGAACTTGAAGAATGTCAGAACAAATATGTTGTGATACAATCGAATAGAACATGTAGCCGCCGTCGACATTCTTCAAGGTTTTTGAACAGTGTTTATATCCAGCTAGTATAAGACCATTAAGGAAAGGGGGAGAGAACTGAAGAGACAAATATAAAAATCGTACATTCTTGCTTGTTGTATTACACAATCAGAAGTAAAACAGATAATGGTCTGCGTAAAATAATCTGCCATAAGGCTCTTAAGTCCGCGAAATTGCTTAGCAAGTGTTGTGGATCGGCGGATATGAATGCATATTACTTCAGATGCTGTAGAGCACAATTGGAGCAGTGTTTCTTGTTGTGTACTCGTACGTAGTTCATACAACTTCGACGTATAAATGTAAAAGGCACATAGGTCATTCACTGAACGGGTCAAGGAGATGCTTCATCACTTGAACACAAGTTGGTATCTTGCATTGGCAGGGAAGCTTTCATAGACAGGGTCTCGCGGAGTGTCAGAGTTTTCTTTCACGCCATGCACTGTCAAATGACTGAAAGTACATAATGACTTGTATTGACAAAATATTTATTCACTTGCTCACTCATCTGACTCGATGTACCTGAAAATGAAAATGCTCACTATGCATGTCACCTGGATCAGTGGCACAGATTCTTTTGAACATCGGAGCATCGTGCCAAGCACTGATAGCTTGAGTGCAGGTTTCCTTTTTGGGCATTGTACTGAATTCAATACTACAGCCACGTCCAGTAACATTTGAATATTCTGTTCGAGAGCACTTACCCGGGTTGAGATTTGTTCAAGGTCAGATGTTGCATTTGCAGCTGTCCTTCGCTTCATGTCCTTGCTGAATGTGCACCGGAAATGCAGGCCTGATGCCTAACAATATGAAGCTGCTTTCCTTGAAATTTTATACATTGAAAAAAATTCACACATCTGCACTGTGCAAATTGAGTTTTGGGACTAGACCGTCACAAGCAGGATCGCCCCATATTTCAGAAACAATTCAAAGAAAGGGTATAAGAGCTAGACAGAAATGACTGAAATCTTCACTCGAACACACTACCATGCAGTTCAAGCTTATCTACCTCACCGCTGCTCTTGCTACCATTGCATCTGCCAACCCCACTTCTCTCACAGCTCGTGGTCAAGGTGGCCAGTGCATTCCTTCCAGTGATTGCTCCACTGGCCCTGTTCAGTGCTGTGACACTTCCTCTGTAGTTGGGAGCAGTGTCGTGGGCAGTCTCATTTCCACAATTGCCATCACACTTGGCATCACTATCCCCTCTGGTACCCTTGTCGGTTTGACATGCACCAATGTTGTCTCTGGCGGCACCTGGTATTTATTTTTAATGCTCTGAGGCTCAAAGTGTTTGCTGAATCTTGTGAACAGTAATAGCCAGGCTGTCTGCTGCAATGACAACAGCCACAGTAAGCTGCATACCTTCCTTTATCTCATCATTTCACTGACCAATATTGCATATAGACTCTCTCATCTCGATTGGTTGTGTCCCGGTTCAACTCTAAATATAGTAAATCCTCCCCAGCATATTTCTAATTGCTAGCTTCTGTTCAGCCCTGTTTCCAGTCTGCAGCATTGGAGCAGGTGTTGGTTCCCTGTTGGTAGTTTCCTGGTGTGCTGGTTGGAGTTCTGCAGTTGTAAACTTGTTATTCTTGGGTTTAAGCATTGTATTCTCATATGTAAATTGTGAAAATGATATTTTGATGGGTTTTAGTTGAAATGGAATTTGAGTCTGTTCGACGGAAGGGTGGGTGTAATATCCAAAATTGAGTTCACAGTTCACAACACCTACTACTGACTGCTGGTCGTAATTGTGCCAAAAACATTGTAAAATTGTCCCTTTGAAAGACCCTCCCAATGTAAATAACCCAATATATGCTGTGCACCACTGGATATCCGAGTCACTAGTAGCACCTTAGACTGATAAATGTACTAGTAGGGAACCACTTCGATGGTGACTCTTCAGCCCTTGAACAAGATATTGACTATACATTCTCATGAAATGCTTGTATATATATGCTGTAACTAGTCACAAGTATTCACAGGTAAAGAGTAAACCATTGTGGTGTGAAATTTCATGCATTGTCATTAATGCAGATTTCAAGAACCCAGTACACATACTTACAATGGGATAAGTGATATATTGCAATTGCTACAGAGCAAATTGTTATGATGCAATAAGGTAGTATGTACATATGTTGAAGGCCATCAAGATTTGAATCTTTGAGTACTTTGATAATAGGAGGTTCCTTCATGTATACATCAGACTACAGTCTAGATCTTAGTCCAATTAATTATAAGCATACACTCCATCCCAACAGTAGCTTTATGTTGGTTGGCTCTACAGCAGAGGCCGATTGCTGGTACATATAGATGTTACCTTTCAAATGTCAAGAGTTCTCGGCTTAATTCAACGACTTGATACAGGAACGAAAACCAAAAACCTATATGATTGTTGAAATATATGTACCACTGAAATTTAGTAAGGTTGGTGTCTTAGCTTTGCTAGGCAAGTAACTCACAATTTCCAGCAAGCGAGGGATACAAGCCTTCGAGATCAGGACTTTACTACTGCTGTGATCAGAGCTGAACAGGGTTACAACTGACAGCAATGAGTCCATCGGTGCCAAATTTAGGTAGGCTGAGTATCAATCGCATATTTGTAGTGATGAATAATGGGATGAAACCAAGTGACAGGCTAAGGATGACTTACCACGATGTTGAGTTCGCAGTACACAGCTTGACTGTCGCCATTCAAGAGACAAAGAAGTAATTTGAGCAAGTCATATTCAGCAGTTGGGGCGAGGGCATGAGGAATGAGGAGAGTTGGTATATAGGAATATGTGCATACCAAGTATTGCCGGGGAGAATGTTTGTGCAGGTTAGAGTGATGTTGATGCCCGGAGTGGGGAGAATGATCTTGTGTGAGGCAAGGATAGGGTCTGCGATGCTGCTGGAAGCTGTGGTGAGGGTTTCGCAACAGAGTGGGCCGCCACCGGTAATGCAGTCGGCGGCGGGTTCTATTCGGCGGACGTTAGAGTGGCATTGAAAGCAGCGAGGATGAAGGTGAGTTTAAGCTGCATGGTTGGTTCGTTGGGTGGGTGATTTTGAGAAAGAGGACCGACTAGAGATGGACCGATGAAGGAGTTTGTTTGAGTGAAAGCTGACAGCCCACTCCCCCGCAAGCAATTTTGTATGGTCCATTTTTTAAGTTGTACCTTGGCAATTGAGTTCTTAGCTGACTGTTCCATGTACACGAGTAAAGGTGACTTCATGTCAAGATGTACTAGACATTTCTTTTTCCATGTTTGGTGTGAATATTCAAACATGACATGAAATGAAAGTTGACTGACAACTGATGACATAAATATTGTGGTGCCCTCAAGGAAATCTCAAACTGAGCCTGTCTACTCACTTGTCTACTCATTGAAACTCTGCCATGATGTTCTAAGAAACATCCAGTTGAATTTGAGTGAGTGAGTGAGTGTTTTGAATGGAGTGGCGAATGAACCAGTGGTCAATCCTAGCCATACTTACTCTCTGTCAATCTCTGTTAACTGGGCTTGCATAGCGAGAAAATGTGCAGGTTTCTATTATTTGTATTAGCAGAGAGAGAGCAGAGAGTCTGAGGCTGCCGGCACTTATGCGGTAGGTCGGCAAGTTCTGGAGCGCTTGGAATTTCACATCCATAGCTGCTCCTGAATTTGAAGTTGCACCCCTTTACTTCACCGGTAACGTAGGATGCCCATCGCTTCATCTTCTCGTCCTTGTTAGCAATAACTCAACATTGATCCATAATCATGCCAAATGTCCCGCCGCCGTGACTCATCACTGGTCATTGATATCTTTGATGATGATGCGGAACGATAGTGAAACATGCTTGTTGTTCACAGAGATGGGCTCCGGGGTGGATTAGACAAGGAAGATCAGAAGAAATATCATTACTGTCCTCAGTCAGTTGATAAATCCGCTTCTTTTTCTGGTACTCTTTCCAGTCTCAGCACATCTGGGCCAAGATCGTTTGGAGCGCTACTGGGATGACATTGAATACAGATGAGAGGGGTGCTGATAGAGAACAAATCCAAGGGGAGAAGGGTAGCGGCAAGGCAGTCTTCTAGTTTTTGCATCCTTCTAATTAAAATTGAATTTATCTTGCAGAGCATGAATTTCTGAAAGAGGTGAAGCAGATTGACTGTGACGCAGTGAAAAAATGTAGAATAATGGGCACTCAAGATCATATCATTGTATTGAACTGGAACAGACTAGTAAGGCATTTCCTTCCTCTGTCAGCATAAGGTTGTTTAACCTGATTCTAGGCCAGTTCAGTTAGATAGTGCATTATTGAATGCCTTTCCAAGCATGAGTCCAACTGTAACATTAGAGCGACAAGAGTCACAGTAATGCCACACGAGAGATGGGGGAGAAGGTAGGTGCTCAGGAATGACTGTTGTAAGTGGGGTGATATTCGAGAGAACCTGCTTCTACGAGTACAACTGAGTTCCTTATATACAAAAAACTAGCTACCCTGTGTCTAAAAGTAGTAAGTACGAGATAACACAAATGATAAGATATGCTAGATGAGATAATCCTAAAAGAAAAGAGTAACAATCATGATGAAGTCACGATTCCATTACACCAACCGACCAACTTCATACTGACTCTGAAACAAATGCAAGAAGTTCCAAATCCAGAATGGACTCACACAACATTGTATTTATATGACTTGCCATTGGACCCAGAGACGGATGACCCATCTTTGTATTCCTCACACCTTCGAAGTCTTCACACAACTTTTAAGCAATTCAAACAATCACACTCAAGGTTCACTAAACCTGTGCCAGTGCATTCGCTGAATATGAGATAGTATATGTTAGCGACAAATTTGTTTCCAATTCTCATTGTGAATTCGGGTACAATTCTTATCCATGTCCTTTCCCCTCTCCCTTTTCCTCCCTTTCATATCTCCTCTGCTATTCCTACGACGATTTATTAACTCTTTGTTCATTTTCCAGTGGATTCAAAATTGATGTTCTGAGTTGGTAAAGGACCCCATGGGCTGGTACAATTCCCTCGATTAAGCCCGTGTGCTCTCGTATGTACAATTGCACACTGCCTCAATGCAAAATATTCCCCTCACTTGACCATCTCATAAGCAAGTGAATATCGAAACACCATTGTGGATTAGGCAGAGGTATTGAGATTTGACATGTTCTGCTCAATTTGGTCACTGTATGGGAGGCACCAAAGATTAGTCTAGCAATGCCAGCCGGCTAGGGGAGGACTCATAAGCGGCTGGCATTGCGAGACCAGCCAAAGATTGCTATATTTGAGCAGCATTGTCTGTTACCATCACCAGAATGTGCACGTGTAACTCAAGTTTACACTCACAGTCTTCGAAATTTGGTTGCAAGTTCACTTCTTTGTTCTCAATTCAAAGTCCTGCACCACACCTGAACATCTCTGATCGTCGTCAAATAGAAAATGCCAGCGAATCTGTTGCTACAATTTGAATATCCACTCAGACAGGCTGCTCATATTGTGAGTTATTCTAGACAGTTCCCCGTGCCAGGTGTTTTCTTGGAAATGTGTTTTCGCCAAGATTGTATTGTGGTGTAAATCCTTACCATATACGTATGCATATAGAACTTGAAGAATGTCAGAACAAATAAGTTATGATAGAACATGTGGCCGCCGTCAACATTCTCCAAGATTTTTGAACAGTTTATATTCAGCTAGTATAAGACCATTAAGGAAGGGGGGAGAGAACTGAAGAGACAGATACAAAAATTGTACATTCTTGTTTTGTTCTATTACACAATTAGAAGTGAAACAGATAATGGTTTGCATAAAATATTATGCCATAAGGCTCTTAAGTCCTCGAAATTGCCTAGCAAGTGTTGTGGATCAGATCCAAATGCATATTACTTCAGATGCTGTGGAGTACAATTGGAACGCTGTTTCTTGTTGAGTACTTGTATGTAGTTCATACAACTTCGATGTATAAATGTAAAGGCACATAGGTCATTCAATGAATGGGTCAAGGAGACGCTTCTTCACTTGAACACAAGTTGGTATCCTGCATTGGCGGGGATGTTTTCATAGACAGGGTCTCGCGGAGTGTCAGAGTTTTATTCCACGCCATGAACTGTCAAATGACTGATAGTACATAATGACTTGTATTGACAAAAATTTATTCACTTGCCCACTCATCTGACTCGATGTACCTGAAAATGAAAATGCTCACTATGCATATCAGTGGCACAGATTCTTTTGAATGTCGGAACATCGTGCCAAGCCTGATAGCTTGAGTGCAAGTTTCCTTACTGGGTACTGTACACTACAGCCACATCCAGTAACTTCTGAATATTCCATTCAAGGGGACTTACCCGGGTTGAGATTTGTTCAAGGTCAGATGTTGCATTTGTAGCTGTCCTTTGCTTCATGTCATTCCTGAATGTGCACTGGAAATGCAGACCTGACGCCTAATGATATGAGGCTACTTTACTTGAAACTTTATACATTGAAAAAATATTCACACATCTGCACTGCAAATCGATTTTTGAGACTAGACCTTTACAAGCAAGTGAGCCCCATATTTCAGAAACAATTCAAAGAAAGGGTATAAGAGGTAGACGGAAACAACTGAAATCTTCACTCGAACACACTACCATGCAGTTCAAGCTTGTCTACCTCACCGCTGCTCTTGCTACCATTGCATCTGCTACCCCCACTTCTCTCACAGCTCGTGGTCAAGGTGGCCAGTGCATTCCTTCCAGCTCTTGCTCCACTGGCCCTGTTCAGTGCTGTGACACTACCACTCTACTTGAGAGCAGTGTTGTGGGCGGTCCCATTACTACAATTGCTATTGCACTCGGCCTCACTATCCCTTTTGGTACCCTTGTCGGTTTGACTTGCACCAATGTTGTCTCTGGTGGCACCTGGTATTTTTTTTAATGCTCTGAGGCTCGAAGTGTTTGCTGAATTTCGTGAACAGTAATAGTCAGGCTGTCTGCTGTAATGACAACAGCCACAGTAAGCTGCATACCTTTCTTTGCCTCATCATTTCACTGACCAATACTGCACATAGATTCCATCATCTCGATTGGTTGTGTCCCAGTCCAACTCTAAATGTAATAAATCCTCCCCAGCATATTTCCAGTCGCTACCTTCTGTTCAGCCCTGTTTCCAGTCTGCAGCATTGGAGCAGGTGTCGGTTCCTCGTTGGTAGTTCCCTGGTGTGCTGGTTGATGTTTCGCAGTTGTAAAGTGTTATTCTTGGGTTTAAGCATTGTATTCTTGTTTGTAAATTGTGAAAATTATATTTTGATGGGTTTTAGTTGCAATGAAGTTTGATTCAGTTCGATAAAAGGGTGTGTGATGTCTGAGTTCAAGTTCACAACACCTACCGACTGCTGACCGTAATCGTGCCGGTAAGGTAAGGTAAGGTAAGGTAAGGTTTATTACCGGAAACATGGTAAAAGTATCCCTTTAGATGACCCCCGCAGCGTAAATAACCCAATATATGTGATGTACCACTGGAAATCTGAGTTGCTAAGTAGCACCTTAGACTGATAAATATACCAGTAGGGAGCTACTTACTGTAACAGATACAAATTAGCAATGACAAGGTAACATGCCTCTGGATGTATTTCAACACGTGATGGTGATTGGGTCGGCGCTTTCTTCGTCGCGCGCCTGAATACTTGCATAGCTCTCTCACTGAAACCGACCATGATGTTCCTTGCTCTCCATTGATCAGCCCGACGAGACAAGGAAAAGGAAATCCAATGTCCAATCGACGGGAATTCAGTCCTTGGACGAGTTCAAGTGAAGTGCTTGTATATATATGCTGTAACTAGTCACGAGTATTCATAAACAAAGAGTAAGCCACTGTGGTGCGAAATCTCATGTGTTGTCCTTGATACGGATTTGAATGACCCGGTACATATACTTACATTGGGATAAGCCAGTATTCAAATTCTAAATGACAATTTTAATTGATTGACCGAACCCTGCAGTGCGATATTGAGTTTTATACCTGAAAGATGACACGCATGACCAGGTATTGCGATTGCTACAGAGCAGATCGTTATGGCGCAATAAGGTAGTAAGTACATATGTTGAAGGCGATCAAGATTCAAACCTTTGAGTACTTTGGCGATAGCAGGTTCCTTCGTGTATACATCAGACTACAGTCTAGATCTTAGTCCGATTAATTATAAGCATGCGCTCCATCCCAAAACTATCTTTACGTTGATCGGCTCCACAGCAGAGGCCGATCGCTGGCACATATACAGACATTACCTTTCAAATGTCAAGAGTTCATGGACTCGATACAGGAACAATACCCAAAGATGTGTATGACTTTCGAAATATACATTTGTACAATAGAATCTTTATTACATTACCACTATAGCGAGAGTCATCGCTGGCATCTTTGCTTTGCTAGGAAAGTAAATCACAATTTCCAGCGAGCGAGGGAGATAGGCTGTCAAGATCAAGAATTTGGTGCTGCCGTGGTCAGAGTTCGACAGGGTTACAGCCGACAGCAATGATTCCGCCTGTGTCAAATTTAAGTAGGCTTAGTATCGGTCGTGTACTCGTAATGATGAATAACAAAATGGAAGCAAGTTTTACGATCAAGGACGACTTACCAAAGTTGTTGAGCTCGCGGCACATAGCTTGGCCGTCGCTGTTAAAAAAGACAAAGAAGTAATTTGAGCCAGTCATATTCAGCGAAGGCATGAGAAACGACGGAGAATTGGGATATAGGATATGTGCGTACTAAGTACTACTGCCTGGGATGATGTTAGTGCAGGAGAGAGTGACATCGATGTCCAGAGTGAGGATAATGATGCTGTGTGAGGCGAGGATGGGGTCTGCGATGCTGCTGGAAGCTTTGGTGAGTGTTTCGCAGAAGAGTGGGCCGCCACCAGTGATGCCGTTGGCGGCGGGTTCGCAAATTTTGCCTTGTTCGGCGGAAGTCAGGGCGGCACTGAAAGCAGGGAGATGAAGGTGAGTTTAAGCTGCATGGTTGGGTTGTTGGGTGGGTGATTTTGAGAGAGAGGACCGACTAGAGACAGACCAATGAATGAGATTGTTTGAGTGAAAGATGACAACCCACTCCCCCGCAAGCGATTTTCGTACGGTACATTTTTTTAAGTTGTATCTTGGCAATTGAGTTCCTATTCTGGTCGCAGGAAAGCTGGCTGTTCTACGTACGCAATATGAACGCGAGTAAAGGTGACTTCATGTCGAGATGTACCAGATGTTTCTTTTTGCATGTTTAGTGTGAATATTAAAACGTGACATAAAACGAAAAGTTGACTGACGACTGATGGCAGTGATGTACATGAACGTTGTGGTGCCCTCGAAGTGATCTCAAACTTGGCCTGTGTACCCATTGAAAATCTGCCACTGATGTTCTGAAGAACATCCAGTCGAATTTGAGTGAGTGAGTGTTTTGAATGGAGTGGAGAATGTCACGAACCAGTGGTCGACAATCCTAGCCGTACTTGCTGTTAACTGGACTTGCATAGCCAGAATAAAATGCGTATGTTTTTATTATCTGCAGAGGTAGGGCAAGAACAGAGAGCCAGAGGGCAGGCAATATGGGACGGTATACGGTAAGCCGTATGGCCGTAACCGTAGACCGTATTTTACGGTTACGGTGCGGATCTCTACCAGAGGCCGTCGGCGCTTATGCGTAAGTTCGGCAAGTTGCGGAGCGGTTGGAATTTCGCGTCCATAGCCCCACTTTACTCTTTACCTTGAACGACGAGCATCGATATTGGCTTCAAGTTCAGTGGCCCCTACAACGTCTCATTGCCGTCGTCGTTGCACTCTTTTACCTCACTGGCAGCGTAAGATAGCCATCGCTTAATCTTCTCACCATTGTTAGCGATACCTCAACATCGATCCATAATCATACCAAATGCCCCGCCGCCGTGACCCATCATCACTCGTCATAGTTATCTTTGACGATGACGAGGAACGATAGTGAGATATGCTTGTCGTTCACGAAGATGAGCTCCGGGGCAGATTAGACGAGGACGATCAGATGAAATATCATTACCGTCCTCAGTCAGTTAACAAATACACTTCTTTTTCTGGTACTCTTTCCGGTCTCAGCACGTCCGGGCCAAGATCGTTGGGACCGCTACTGGGACGACATTAAATACAGATGAGCAGGGTGCCGATGGAGAGCGAATCCGAGGGGGAAGGGTAGTAGTGAGTCAGTGGATCAGTCTTCTAATCTTTGCATCCTTCTAATTGAAATTGAATTTATCTTCCAGAGCATGAATTTCTGGAAGTGGTAAAGCCGATTGGCAAGATTGGGTAAAAGTTTTGCGACGCGGTAAATAGCGGGCACTCAAGATCATCGGTTGATTGTATCATCGTATTGACCTGGAACGGATTGGTAAGGCGTTTCTTTCCTCTGTCAGTATGAGGCTGTTTAACCTGACTCTGGGCCTCGTCAGTCAGATTAGCGCATTGCTGAATGCCTTTCCAAGCACGGCGTCCAACCGACCAACCCCATACCGACTCTTCAACAAATGCGAGAAGTTCCAAATCCAGAATGGACTCACGCAGCATCGTATTTGTATGATTCGCAACTGGACCCAGAGACGGATGACCCACCTTCGTATTCGTCACACCTTCGAAATCTTAACACAACCTTTAAGCGATTCAAACGATCGTGCTCGAGGCTCACTAATCTGGTACCGGTGCATACGCTAGATATGAGATAGTATACGTTAGCGACAAATTTGTTTATGAGTCTCATTGCGAATTCGGGTATAATTCTCCTCCATGTCCTTTTCCCTCTCCCTCTCCCTCCCCTTTCATATCTCCGTTCCTACGACGATTTATCAACTCACTCATGTTTTTTGATCTCTTTGTTCGTTTTCTGATGGATTCGAAATCGATGTTCCGAGTTGGTAAAAGACCCCATGGGCTGGTGCAATTCCCTCGGTTAAGCCTGTGTGCACTCGTACGTGCAATTGCACACCGCCTCGACACAAAAAATCCACAATATCTTGACCATCTCATAAGCAAGTGAATATCGAAACAACATTGTGGACTAGGCAGAGATGTCAAGGTTTGACATTTCGATGAACATTTTCTGCTCAATTCAGTCACTGTATGGGAGGCACGTCGCCGTCACCGGAATGTGCCCGCCCA
The DNA here is from genome assembly GCA_000827265.1 of Collybiopsis luxurians FD-317 M1. Lineage (NCBI taxonomy): Eukaryota > Fungi > Basidiomycota > Agaricomycetes > Agaricales > Omphalotaceae > Collybiopsis > Collybiopsis luxurians. The sequence continues at coordinate 534,178 of KN834768.1, forward strand.
CATAAGGTGTAATTCGCTGAAAAAACGAGAAGTATAACTGAACCGCTATACGTTAGAATAAAATACAGAACGCTCAAACTCCGGTATTCAACTCGATTCGAAATCCTACACCATACCTGAACATCTCCGAACGCCATTAAACAGAAAATGACAGCGAATCTGTTGCCACACTTTGACATCCACTAAGCCACTGGGCAGGCTGTTCGTATTGTGAATTATTCTAGAAAGTTCTCCGTGCCAGGTATTTTCTTGGTTCATTCAAACATATTTTTGCCAAGGTTATACTGCGCCGTAAATCCTTACTATACTTATAGGTATGCACACAGAACGTGAAGAATGTCAGAGCTAATAAATTGTGATACAATCGAATAGAACATGTGGCCCCCGTTGACGTTCTCCAAGATTATTGTACAGTGTTTATATCCAGCTAGTATAAGACTATTAAGGAAAGGGGGAGAGAACTGAAGAAACAAATACAAAAATCGTACATTCTTGCTTTGTTGCATTACACAATTAAAAGTGAAACAGATAATGGTCTGCGTAAAATAGTATGCCATAAGGCTCTTAAGTCCTCGAAATCGTCTAGCAAGTGTTGTCGAGATCTGAATCCATATTCAGATGCTGTAGAGTACAATCGGAATGGCGTTCCTTGTCGTGTGCTCGTACATAGTTCATACTACTTCGATGTATAAGCGTAAAAGGCACGTAGGTCATTCAATGAACGGGTCAAGGAAACGCTTCATCACTTGAACACAAGCTGGTATCTTGCATTGGCAGGGAAGCTTTCATAGACAGGGTCTCGCGGAGTGTCAGTTTTATTCCACGCCATGCACTGTCAAATGACTGATAGTACATAATTATTTGTATTGACAAAAATTTATTCACTCGCTCACTCACCTGACTCGATGTACCTGAAAATAAAAATGCTTGTCACCTGGATCAGTGGCACAGATGCATTTGAACATCGGAGCATCTTGCCAAGCCTGATAGCTTGAGTGCAAGTCTCCTTATTGGGTACTGTACTGGATTCAATACTACAGCCACATCCAGTAATTTCTGAATATTCCCTTCAAAGGCACTTACCCGGGTTGAGATTTGTTCCAGGTCAGATGTTGCATTTGCGGCTGTCCTTCACTCCATGTCATTCCTGGATGTGCACTGGAAATACAGGCCTGACGCCTAATGATATGAACCTGCTTTACTTGAAACTTATACATTGAAAAAAAAAAAAAACACGCATCTGCAATGTGCAAATTGAGTTTTGCAACTAGACCTTCACAAGCCAGTGAGCCCTATATTTCAGAAACAATTCAAAGAAAGGGTATAAGAGGTAGACAGAAACAGCTGGTTTTTTCACTCGAACACACTACCATGCAGTTCAAGCTTGTCTACCTCACTGCTGCTCTTGCTACCATTGCATCTGCTACCCCCACTTCTCTCACAGCTCGTGGTCAAGGTGGCCAGTGCATTCCTTCCAGCTCTTGCTCCACTGGTCCTGTTCAGTGCTGTGACACTTCCTCTGTTGCTGGGGGCAGCATTCTAGGCACTCTCATTTCCACAATTGCACTTGGGCTTGGTATCACTATCCCTTCTGGTACCCTTGTTGGTTTGACTTGCACCAACATTGTCTCTGGTGGCACCTGGTATTTATTTTTAATGCTCTGAGGCTCGAAGTGTTTGCTGAATTTCATGAACAGTAATAGTCAGGCTGTCTGCTGCAATAACAACAGCCACAGTAAGCTGCATACCTTCCTTTGTCTCATCATTTCACTCACCAATATTGCACATAGACTCCCTCATCTCCATTGGTTGTGTCCCGGTCCAACTCTAAACGTAGTAAATCCTCCCCAGCGTATTGCCAGTCGCTAGCTTCTGTTCAGCCCTGTTTCCAGTCTGCAGCATCGGAGTAGGTGTCAGTTCCCTGTTGGTAGTTCCCTGGTATGCTGGTTGAATTTCCGTAGTTGTAAAGTGTTATTCTTGGGTTTAAGTGTTGTATTCTTGTATGTAAATTGTGAAAATTATATTTTGATGGGTTTTAGTTGCAATGAAATTTGATTTAGTTTGATGAAAGGGTATGTGATGTCAGAGTTCGAGTTCACAACACCTACTGACTGCTGGTCATAATCTTGCCAAAAACATGGCAAAAGTATCCCTCTGCAAGACCCTCCCAGTGTAAATAACCCGATATATGTAGTGTATTATTGGAAATCTGAGTTGCTAAGTAGCACCTTAGACTGATAAATATACTAGTAGGGAGCTACTTACTGTAACAGATGCACATGAGCAACGACGAACATAGCATGCCTCTGGATATATTTCAACACATGATAGTGATTGGGTCTACACTTTCTTTGTCGTGCACCTGAACACTTGCATAGCTCTCGAACTGAAGCCGACCATGATGTTCCTTGCTCTCCATTGAACAGCCCGACGAGACAAGCAAAAGGAGATCCACTGTCCAATCGACGGCAATTCAGTCCTTGAACGAGAGAGAGATTTACCATCCATTCAAGTGAAGTGCTTGTATATATGCGCTGTAACTAGTCACGAGTATTCGTGAATGAACAGAACAGTAAGCCATTATGGTGCGAAATTTCATGCGTTGCCGTTGATGCAGATTTGAACGACCCGACTTACATCGGGATAAGTCAGCACTCAAATTCTCGAATGTTGATCTTAATTGATTGACCGAAATACGACATTCAGTTATGTACCCGAGAAATGGCACGCATGATCAAGTATTGAGATTGCTACAAAGCAAATCGTTATGGCGCAATAAGGCAGTAAGTAAGTACATATGTTGAGGGCGAATAAAGTTCGGTCAAATGTTAATCTTCGAATTGACAGGAAAATTAAACTTTTTGACAAAATGACGTCCTTTCTTGTATACTTCAGACTCCAGTTTTAGCCCGATTAAGTAAACCCTCCACTCCGACGCCATATAAAGTAGCCTTACGTTGGTTTTTCAAAGATCGACTCTTCACGTTACCTGTCAAGAGTTCTCGGCTTTAGCTCAGACTTGATGCAGGAACGAAACCTAGAGACATGTATGATTTTTGGAACATACATATGTACAACAGATATTTTACAACACAACCAGTTTCGGTTCCTATGTCGACAGTCACCGCTGGTATCTTTGATTTGCTAGGCAAGTAAATCACAATTTCCAACGAGCGAGGGAGATAGGCCGTGAACATCAGGAATTGGTGCTTCTGTGATCAGAGCTGTACAAGGTTACAGCCGACAGCGATCATTCCACCTGTGTCGAATTTAAGTAGGCTTAGTATCAGTCGTGTACTCGTAATGACGAATAACAGGATGGAACCAAGTTATACGATCACATTTTATAAAAATGTTAGAGTTAAAATAATAAGGATGACCTACCAAAGTTGTTGAGCTCGCGGCACACGATTTGACAGTCGCTGTTCAAGAGATAAAGAAGTAGTTTGAGCAAGTCATATCCAGGAGTTGGGGTGGGGGCATGAGAAAGAGGGAAAGTTGGCATATAGGAATATGTGCATACCAAATATTGCCGGGGAGAATGTTCGTGCGGTTGAGAGCAATGTTGATGTCCGGAGTAGGGGGGATAATGTTGTGTAAGGCGAGGATGGGGTCTGCGATACTGCTGGAAGCTTTGGTGAGGGTTTCGAAGCCGAGTGGCCGGCCACCGGCGATGCAGTTGGCGGCGGGTTCGCAGATTCCGCCTTATTCGGCGGAAGTTAGAGTGGCACTGAAAGCAGCGAAGAAGGTGAGTTTAAGCTGCATGGTTGGTTTGTTGGGTGGGAGAGAGGACCGACTAGAGCCGAACCAATGAAGGAAAATGTTCGTGTGAAGAGTGACAACCCACACCTCCCACTCTTTACCTTGAACGATGACGAGCATTGATAATGGCGTCAAATTCAGCGGCCCCTACCACGTCTCATTGTCGCGCTCTTTTATCTCACTGGCAACGTAGGATACCCATTGCTTCATCTCCTCATCCTTGTTAGCGATACCTCAACATCGATCCATAATCATTCCAAATGTCCCGCCGCCGTGACTCATCATCACTCGTCATCGATATCTTTGATGATGACAAGGAACGATGGTGGAATATGCCTGTCGTTCAAGGAGATGAGCTCCGGGGTGGATTAGACGAGGAAGATCAGAAGAAATATCACTACCGTCCTCAGTCAGTTGATAAATCCACTTCTTTTTCTGGTACTCTTTCCGGTCTCAGCATATCCGGGCCAAGATCGTTGGGAGCGCTACTGGGACAACATTGAATACAGATGAGCGGGGTGCCGATGGAGAGCGAATCCAAGGGGGTAAGGGTAGCGGCAAGGCAGTCTTCTAGTGTTTGCATCCTTCTAATTGAACCTGAGTTTATCTTGCAGAGCATGAATTTCTGAAAGAAGTGAAGCAGATTGATTGCGACGCGGTAAAAAATAGAGAATAGCGGGCACTCAAGATCATCGGTTGATTGTATCATCGAATTGAATTGGAACGAACCGGTAAGGCGTTTCTTTCCTCTGTCAGTATGAGGTTGTTTAACCTGACTCTGGGCCAATTCAGTCAGATAGCGCATTATTGAATGCATTTCCAAGCACGGAGTCCAACCGAACAACCTCATACCGACTCTTCAACAAATGAAAGAAGTTCCAAATCCAGAATGGACTCACGCAACATCGTATTTATACGATTTGCAATTGGACCCAGAGATCGATGACCCGCCTTCGTATTCCTCACTCCTTCGAAGTCTTCACACAACCTTTAAGCGATTCAAACGATCACGGTCGAGGTTCACTAAACCGGTGTCGGTGCATTCGCTAGATATGAGATAGTATACGTTAGCAACAAATTTGTTTCTGATTCTCATTGTGAATTCGGGTGCAATTGTTATCCATGTCCTTTCCCCTCTCCCTTTCCCTCCCTTTCATATCTCCTCCGCTATTCCTACGACGATTTATTAACTCTTTGTTCGTCTTCCGATGGATTCGAAATCGATGTTCCGAGTTAGTAAAAGACCCCATGGGCTGGTACGATTCCCTCGGTTAAGCCTGTGCGCTCTCGTACGTACAATTGCACAGCGCCTCGACGCAAAATATTCCCCTCACTTGACCTTCTCATAAGCAAGTGAATATTCAAACACCATTCTGGATTAGGCAGAGGTGTCGAAGTTTTACATGTTCTGCTCAATTCAGTTACTGTATGGGAGGCGCCAAAGATTAGTCTAGCGATGCCAGCCGGTTAGGGGTGTAAGCGGAGGGAAGGAAGAGATCCGTAACCGGCTGGCATTGCGAGACCAGCCAAAGATTGTTATATTTGAGCAGCATTGTCTGTCGCCGTCACCGGAATGTGCATTTGTAATTCGCTGAAAAAGCGAGAAGTATAACTCAACCGCTATACGTTAGAATAAAATACAGAACCCCCAAATCAAGTTTACGCTCAGTCCTCGAAATTCGGTCGCAGGTCCATTTCTTTGTTCTCAATTCGAAGTCCTACACCACACCTGAACGTTTCCGATCGCTGTTAAACAGAAAATGACAGCGAATCTGTCGCCACACTTTGACATCCACTAAGCCAGCCTGTTCATATTGTGAATTATTCTACATAATTCTCCGTGCCAGGTATTTTCTTGGTTCAGACCAACGTGTTTTTGCCAAGACCATATTGTGGCGTAAATCCTTACCATATAGGAATGCACACAAAACTTGAAGAATGTCAGAACAAATACGTTCAAATAGAACATGTGGCCGCCGTCGACATTCTCGAAGATTTTTGAACAGTGTTTATATCCAGCTAGTATAAGACTATTAAGGAAAGGGGGAGAGAACTAAAGAGACAAATGCAAAAATCGTACATTCTTGCTATTAAACAATCAGAAGTGAAACAGATAATGGTCTGCGGAAAATAATATGCCATAAGGCTCTTAAGTCCTCGAAATCGCCTAGCAAGTGTTGTCGAGATCTGAATCCATATTACTTCAGATGCTGTAGAGTACAATCGGAACGGTGTTTCTTGTTGTATACTCGTACGTAGTTCATACAACTTCAACATATAAATGTAAAAGGCACGTAGGTCATTCAATGAATGGGTCAAGGAGACACTTCATTACTTGAACACAAGTTGGTATCTTGCATTGGCGGGGAAGCGTTCATAGACAGGGTCTCGCGGAGTGTCAGAGTTTTATTCCACGCCACGCACTGTCAAATGACTGAAAGTACATAATTACTTGTATTGACAAAAATTTAAAGTTCACTTGCTCACTCATCTGACTCGATGTACCTGAAAATGAAAATGCTCACTATGCATATCAGTGGCACAGATTCTTTTGAATGTCGGAACATCGTGCCAAGCCTGATAGCTTGAGTGCAAGTTTCCTTATTGGGTACTATACACTACAGCCACATCCAGTAACTTCTGAATATTCCATTCAAGGGGACTTACCCGGGTTGAGATTTGTTCAAGGTCAGATGTTGCATTTGCAGCTGTCCTTTGCTTCATGTCATTCCTGAATGTGCACTGGAAATGCAGACCTGACGCCTAATGATATGAGGCTGCTTTACTTGAAACTTTATACATTGAAAAAATATTCACACATCTGCACTGCAAATCGATTTTTGAGACTAGACCTTCACAAGCAAGTGAGCCCCATATTTCAGAAACAATTCAAAGAAAGGGTATAAGAGGTAGACGGAAACAACTGAAATCTTCACTCGAACACACTACCATGCAGTTCAAGCTTGTCTACCTCACCGCTGCTCTTGCTACCATTGCATCTGCTACCCCCACTTCTCTCACAGCTCGTGGTCAAGGTGGTCAGTGCATTCCTTCCAGCTCTTGCTCCACTGGCCCTGTTCAGTGCTGTGACACTTCCTCTGTGGCTGGGGGCAGTGTTCTAGGCACTGTCATTTCTGCAATTGCTGTCACACTCGGCATCACTATCCCTTCTGGTACCCTTGTCGGTTTGACTTGCACCAACATTGTCTCTGGTGGCACCTGGTATTTATTTCTAATCCTCTGAGGCTCGAAGTGTTTGCTGAATCTCGTGAACAGTAATAGCCAGGCTGTCTGTTGCAATAACAACAGCCACAGTAAGCTGCATACCTTCCTTTGTCTCATCATTTCACTGACCAATATTGCACGTAGACTCCCTCATCTCCATTGGTTGTGTCCCGGTCCAACTCTAAACATAGTAAATCCTCCCTAGCATATTTCCAGTTGCTAGCTTCTGTTCAGCCCTGTTTCCAGTCTGCAGTATTGGAGCAGGTGTTGGATCCTCGTTGGTAGTTCCCTGGTGTGCTGGTTGAATTTCCGTAGTTGTAAAGCGTTATTCTTGGGTTTAAGCGTTGTATTCTTGTATGTAAATTGTGAAAATTGTCTTTTGATGGGTTTTAGTTGCAATGCAATTTGATTCTGTTCGATGAAAGGGTGTGTGATGTCTGAGTTCGAGTTCACAACACCTACTGACTGCTGGTCGTAATTGTGCCAAAAACATGGTAAAAGTATCCCTTTGCAAGGCCCTCCCAATGTAAGTAACCCGATATATGTGGTCTACCACTGGAAATTTGAGTTGCTAAGTAGCACCTTAGACTGATAAACTAGTAGGAAGCTACTCGCTGTAACAGATGCAAATGAGCGACGAGATAACATGCCTCTGGATGTATTTCAATTGATTGGGTCAGAGCTTTCTTCGTCGTGCGCCTGCACGCTTGCATAGCTCTCTCAACGAAACCGCGATTATGATGTTCCTTGCTCTCCATTGAACAACCCGATGAGACAAGGACAAGGAAATCCAATGTCCAATCGACAGCAATTCAATCCTTGAACGAGAAAGAGATCTACCATCCATTCAAGTGAAGTGCTTGTATATATGCGCTGTAACTAGTCACGAGTATTCATGAACGAAGAGTAAACCATTGTGGTGCGAAATTTCACGCGACGAAGGCTTGAACTTTGACCCGGTACATATACTTCCATCGGGATAAGTAAGCACTCAAATTCTCGAACGATGATTTTAATTGATAGACCGAAGTACGATATACCCTGAAAAATGACATACATGACCAAGTATCACGATTGCTACAGAGCAAATCGTTATGGCGCAATAAGGTACATAGTAAGTAAGTATGTACATATGTTGAAAGCGAATAAAGTTCGGTCAAATGTTAATCTTCGAATTGACCGGAAAATTAAACTTTTTGACGAGATGATGTCCTTTCGTGTATACTTTAGACTCCAGTGTTACCCCGATTAAGCATACCCTCCACTCTGACGCCATATAAAGTAGCCTTACGTTGGTTTCTCAAAGATCGACTCTTCACGTTACCTGTCAAGAGCTCTCGGCTTTAGCTCAGACTCGATACAGTAATGAAACCCAGAGACGTGTATGATTTTCGAACATACATATGTACAACAGATATTTTACAGCATTACGAGTTTCGGTTCCTAACTCGACGTTCACCGCTGGTATCGCCAGGCAAGTAAATCACAATTTCCAGCGAGCGAGGGAGATAGGCCCTGAAGATAGGGAATTTGGTGCTGCCATGGTCAGAGCTGTACAGGGTTACAGCCGATAGCGATGATTCCATCTGTGTCGAATTTAAGTATGCTTAGTATTAGTCGTTTACTCGTGATGGCGAATAACGGGTTGGGAGCAGGTTTTACGATCAAGGACTACTTACCAAAGTTGTTAAGCTCGCAGCACACAGCTTGACCGTCGCTGTTAAAAAGACAAAGAAGTAATTTGAGCAAGTCATATTTAAGAATTTGGACGAGGGCATGAGAAACGAGGGATAATTGGGACATAGGATATGTGCGTACCAAGTACTACTACCAGGGACGATGTTAGTACAGGAGAGAGCGATGTTGATGTCCAGAGTGGGGAGAATGATGTCGTGTGAGGCGAGGATGGGATCTGCGATGCTGCTGGAAGCTTTAGTAAGGGTTTCGCAGCAGAGTGGGCCGCCACCGGTGATGCAGTTGGCGGCGGGTTCGCAGATTCCGCCTTGTTCGGCGGAAGTGAGGGTGACACTGAGAGCAGCGAAAATAAAGGCCAGTTTAAGCTGCATGGTTGATTTGTTTAGTGGATGGATAGACCGACTAGAGAAGGATTGATGAGGGATATTGTTCGAGTAAAAGATGATAGACCCACTCCCCCGCAAGTAATTTCGAGTGGTCCATTTTTATGAATCGTCCCTTGGTAATTCATTTCTTATTTTGGTTGCGGGAAGGCAGACCATTTTACTTCACGTCAAGATATAGCAGACGTAATTGACTGACGACTGAGGTAGATAGACGTACTACGGCCTTAGCTCCCTCAAACGGGGCGTGTGTCTATCATATCTCTGCCACTGACGTCCTCTCGAAAGAATTTTCAAAGTCAGTTGAATTGGGATAGGTCAGTGAGCGATGAGCATTGTGGCGAATGTCATGATTCATGAATAAGCCGTCGACAATCAAAACCGTACTTACGGAATTAGTTCCCCCCGCCCTTCCTTCGCCTCCCGTTCTCTTGAGTTTTTGTCTAGGAACTGAGCTTGTTTAGCCAGAAGAGAATATGAGGGTTTGTAGAAGCTAGAGCAGCAGAGAGCCGGAGGCCGTCGGCGCTTAAACGGTAAGTCCGGCAAGTTCCGAAGCGCATGGAATTTAGCGCTCAAAGCTACTCTTTACCTCGAACGACGACGAGCATCGATCTTGGCTGCGACTCCAGCGGCCTCTACTGCGCCTCATCGCCGTCGTCGTTACGCTTCTTTGTCTCACCGGTGACGTAGACACCCGTCTTTATCCTTGTTAGCGATACCTCAATCGATTCATAACCCGTACAGATGTCCCGCCGCCGTGACCCATCACCACCCGTCATCGATATCTTTGACGACGACGACGAAGGATGGCAAGATATGCCCGTCGTTCACCAAGATGAGATCCGGGGTGGATTAGACGAGGAAGATCAGAAGAAATATCATTACCGTCCTCAGTCGGAAACTAAATACGCTTCTTCTTCTGGTACTGTTTCCAGTCTCAATACGTCCGGGGCAAAAGTTGTTGGGAACGCTACTGGGACCACACTGGACACGGATGAACAAGGATACCGATGGAGAGCGAATCCGATGGGGGAGAAGGGTAGCGGTGAGTCAGTGGATCAATCCTCGAGTCTCGGGATTCTTCTAATCGAAATTGAAATTGTATGTTCAAGGTGTGAAAGATTATCACGACTTCCACAACGAATCGAACTACACACGACTTCGACACGTAGAGGAAGATTGGGACGAAGGTGAAGAGGTGCACAAGACATCGCAGTATCTCTTTGGTGACGGCGACATGTTGGACGACCGAAAAGCTATAACGCCATTATCACAGATGCAGCAAACGAAAGGACTGCTGTCAGAGAGTCAAAAGATCGCATATGTCGGATTGTGTGCGTTGGTGACGAGACAGATGATCAAGGACCTTTCTGTCCCAGAGGTGACGAAGAAAAAGGTTAAAGTGCAAGTTAAAGTTCCTGTGCCGCCTGCCAAGGATGGCGAAGATGGTTCTACGCGGTCGGGGAGGAATTCACTTGATTCCAAAGGCGCCAAAACTGACTCGAAGAAAGTGCAAGGTTCGATGGAAACGGAGTATCAGTGGAAGACTGAGACAAGGTACGAGGAGAAGCCGACTGGTAAAATCCGGAAAGAGTTTCGCGACGCTGTGAAAAATATGGAACTGTGGGCGCTCAAGATTATGGGTCGATTGTATTATCATATCGAGTTAGAAGGGGCTGGTAAGGGTTTGCCTTCCTCCGTTCGTATGAAGCTATTTGACCTGACTCTGGCCTTTTTATCTAGAACAACGAATGATTGAATCCCTCTCCCAGCACGGCGTCCAACCGACCGACCTCGTACCGGCTCTTCAACAAATGAAGGAAGTTCCTAATCCAGAATGGACACACGCAGGATCGTATTCGTACGATTCGCATCTGGACCCAGAGACGGATGATCCGCCTTCGTACTCGGATTCAATGGATCCCTCACACCCTACGAACCCTTCACATCAACCTTCAAGCGATGCAAAAGATAACGCTCCAGGTCCACCGTCGTCGTCGTCACCCACTAAGCCAGCTCCTGTGCCGAAAACGATTATGCTGGACATGAGATATACGTTGCTGACAGATTTGTTTCTGATTCTCATTGCGGATTCGGTGTATGACTCTCGTATGTGTCTCTGCAATTCCCTTCCCTCTCTCTCTCTCTTTATGTCTCTCTCGCGACTCCTAAGACGAATTATTGACTTATCTGATAGGCTCGAGATCATTGTTATTCCGAGTTGGTCAATATCTCGGATTGACGCCTTGGGAGACGGTTGTTTTCGAAGGGAGGGTCGTAGAAGCTGTTGGTATACAGGAGGTACGGTACATCTATTCAACGCACTTTCTATTTCCCCAAACCCACATTTGTCCGTCCGTCTCTTCCTCTGACCCCCAGACTGTCCAACTCTTTATCATCCCAATCTTCGCCTTAGTCCTCACTTTGATATCTGATATCTGATTAACATTTTTGACACTCGCAAATAGGATACTGCCGAAGAGGGTTTACAACAGAATCAGGATGCGGTTCAATCCCAGGTGAAAGCGTTGAGGAATAGGCGAATCGCGTTATTAGGATTGGCGACGCTTGGAGGGGGTTTGGTCATTGGATTGAGTGCAGGGCTGTTAGCGCCTGTCATTGGGGTTGGGTTGGGTATGTCCGATTGCACCTTGCTTCACTTACTCCTTGTTCCACCTTTGTCTTAACTGAATTCTTGCATTTTGCGTTCTTCGCGCTCTTTACTTTCCTTTTTCTAGTTTTTTTTAATTTAGTGTTGAATACTCTTATACTAACGCCGACATCCGCGGGCTCTTTTTCTATAGGAACGGCGTTCTCGACTATAGGTATCACAGGAGCTTCCTCGTTCCTTGCTGGAGCCGGAGGGGCGGCGGTTATTACAACGGGGGGAGTGTTGACTGGGGCTGGGATTGCGGGAAAAGGTGAGCTTTTGTTTTCATTTGAATCAAAGGGCTTTGTCGTATCTGTGGTTCTTTTCATTGCCCTGGATATCGACTTTTTCTAATAAATTTTGACAGGCATGCACCGTCGAACACAAGTCGTCCGTGTGTTTGATGTGTTGCCGCTGCATAAGAATGGACGGGTCGGGTGTGTGTTGAGTGTTCCTGGGTGAGTGAAATCTTTGTTCCTGTCTGCTCGGTGGGTTATTCATATCGTTTTTTTCTACCCTGCACTTCTGTGGAATTCTGTTCTCCCCTTCCCCTTTGGTTACTCGTACTACGTTTTCCCTTTCTGGTCACCTTTGTTTCTCCCACCCAAACCGCAAAATGGACGGAAACGGCTTCTATACGTTTCGTACATGGAATCCTGTGCATGAATTTCGTTTTCAATTCGTCTTACTCCTCCGCCGATCGAAACCAGCTTCCTTAATGGCCCACTGGACGATCCAAGGTTACCGTTCAGTGTGCTGGACCCGGTTATCGGTGATGTGTTTTCGGTGCTTTGGGAGCCGGAGATGATTCGGGAGACCGGTAGCGCGTTGAAGATTCTGACTGGTACGTAGATTTCTCTTCTTCCTTATGTGGGCCAGCGATCCATGTTGAGGCGATGACGGGACTCAAAAAAAAAAAAATGATTTGGTTGCTCAACAGGTGAAGTCTTATCACAAATTGGTCAAACGGTACTTCAGGCGACGGTTATGGCGACGTTGATGACGGCGTTACAATGGCCTATTAGTGAGTAGTTGCTCCCAAATTCTCGTTTTCTTTTCCGTTCTCAAGTACCACTTTTTCCCTTTTATCCCAGTTCTAACCAAACTCGGCTACCTAATCGACAACCCATGGTCAAACGCCCTCGACCGTGCCCGCGCAGCCGGGCTCGTCCTCGCCTCCGTCCTCCGTGAGCGCCAACTAGGCGTCCGACCTGTAACCCTCATTGGCTTTTCCCTCGGTGCCCGAGTCATCTTTTACGCCCTCCTAGACCTAGCCAAGACCGGAAGCTACGGTATCGTCCAAGATGTCTTCCTGCTGGGTGCGACGTTGAGTGTGAGCAAGTCGATGTGGGAGCAGACGAGGAGTGTCGTTGGGGGACGATATGTGAATGTGTATGCGAGGAATGATTGGGTGTTGAATTATTTGTTTAGGGCTAGTAGTGCTGCTACGGGTGAGATTCCGTTTTTGGAAAATGTGTGAATAAATCGGCTGACGAGTTGGTTTTGTTTGTCTTTTCTTTTCGCTCATCCTCCTTCGCTCTTACGCCCGTCTAACCTTCTGCTGGAACACCTTGCTCATCGTTCACCATGTCTTCCTATTCTCAACCTTCGCGTATTGGCACATATTCTAACCAGGCAACGTCAACGCCGTCGCCGGTCTCCGCCCCATCCTCGACGTCCAGGGAATAGAGAACGTCGATGTGACGGACAAGATCGCTGGACATATGAGCTATCGTGTGTACATGCCGCTGATTTTGGAGGAGTTGGGATTCAGAGTGACGGAGAAGTATTTTGATGAAGTTGAGGTGGGTGCTTTTTGTGCTTTACTGGTTATTTTTCGGTTTTGCTGATTCGAGTATTTGTTTCTGCCCCCTCTCTTCCCGCTATCTTTACTTTTATGTGATTGCCTGTCCTCCTCCCTCCTCTTCTCTCCCCCCTCCCCGCTCCCCCTTCTCCTTGCTCCTCCCTCTCCTCCCTCCTATGCTTTTCATTCCCCTCCTTCTTCTGCCGTGTCCTCCCTCTTCCCTGCTATACCCTGCCCTCCTCCTTCTCCTGCTTCTCCACCTGTCCCTTTCCCTCCACATTCTCCATGAACGTCCCTCCCTTCTCCCCCTTCTCCCGTTCGTTTACATCCTCTCCATATGTCAACCCCCTTTGCTTTACCCACGTCCCTCCCTATAGGAGCCCGATTTTGAAGGCGACCGTGTTGTCGTCACTGAAGAACAAGAAACTGAAAAAAAGGGATGGTTCGGTCGACGGAATAATAAACGTCAAAGTACGAATATGAGCTCTCGGACGGGCATACAGAGGCCACCGAGCTATGCCAGTTGGGCTGATAAGGACAAGGCCAAGTCAAAGATGAATGAGGGTAGTATTGCGACTTCGGCTACGACAGGGTCCACGATGGCCAATGACGACGGTGATGATGATCTTCCACCGCGAGAAGATACACCTATAGCGGGATCTTCAACGCCTGGACGGACAGCTTCGCCAGTATCGACCAATGCTGCAACGGCAGACCCGAGCTCAAGGTCGTCTACGCCGACTCCTGGCAGCAAGGGGGTTCCGCTGCATGGTGATAGTAGCACGAGCACGCTGCCAAAGACTGCTGGGTTCGATCTTGCTGCTATCAAGGCCGAGCTGGAGGGTGCCAAGGTTCAGGGTACGGGTGAGATGGGTGCTGGTGCGGATTTGGGTATTGGTCCGACCCGTGGGGCGTATGTCTCGCTGGATAAAAGTACCCACAATCCCGACTCCCGGTTCGACCTTGCTGCCATCAAGGATGTCTTGGATTCGGAGGGTATTAAGGTGGATGGGGTCGTATTACCTGCGATGGAGACTCCAAGGATCGATAGTGGATTGGGGTCTCGAGGATATGGACCTACGTCATTGGATCTTCATGACGGGGATGATGAGCTGCAAGAGGCTGGGGATCCGTTTGCTGATGAAGATGAATATGGAAGAGAAGTGCCACCTGCGCCGCCGGAAAAATTTTCTGCTGCTGCTTTATCATATCCAAATCAGAACAGAGGTATTGGTACGAGTGCTGGTGGTTTCACGTACAGTGGCCCTTCCTCGGCTTCGCTGGCATATAACCCTTTCGCGTCTGCTTCGGCGGGAGAGAACTTTTCGCTTCCCAATACATTTGAGAGAATTCCTTCTGCGGGATTAGGATCTGGGTTTGGTTCGTCGTTTGGATTTGGGGGGACAGGTACGGGATCGGCTGGAGGAGGTGTAGCTGGAATATCATTTGGAGGTGCGGACGGGAGCATCAGTCTAGGGTCACCAGACCCATGGGCGGTTCCGTCACAGAGAAAGGAAGAGAATAATCCATGGGGTTAACACATTCGATGAGAGATGGGAGTGGAATGGAGAGGAGGTCTAGGTAGGGTGGTAGGTGGTGCGGCGATACAGTTTACTATTCTCATTAGCATCGTTAATGCACACGTATATTCCATTCGTACATGTCCGATTAAATTTACGCTACATGCTAGGTTTTATTAGATGCATATCCATTTGTCCATGTACACTGGCATCAATTACTCGTTCTCTCTGTTTTTCATCTTTCACATCTGCTGGAAGTGACCGTTGAAGTTTTAATGTATGGGTAATAGGGAAGGATTGCCAACTCTGTTGGATAATCTACTCAGTTTGCTGGTTAACCTATAGCCTCCAACGTCGCAGTATATAATCCCACCAATCTCGAGTGCAAAAGACTTCGGGGTGGAATAGATAAATTGATAGGTATTACGCTGCAAGGAATTGCACCCTTGCGTAAACCAAGTCATTAATCCAGCGTTGGCGACCAAAGGTAAAGAAATCGACAAAAAGATAATGACAAGAGTGGGATTTGAACCCACGCGGACATTCGCCCATGAGAAGGAAGCATACAATGTACTTGAGTCACACGCCTTAACCACTCGGCCATCTTGCCTATAGTCTTTTGGATAGCTCAAGTCATGCTGTCTGATTGTAGTCCGGGAGACAAGAATTCACAGTGACACTCCAACTGTACCTGCTTCTCAACCTCTACTTGACATAGCTGGGCTAGTTTAATGAAAGAGCCTCACCTATCCAACGGAGGCTTACTCGGTCCCCAATCTGATCAAAGTTGAATCAATCATGCTCAAAGATTGCACGTTGGAGGAATTGAATACTGTAAGATTCAAATTTCGCTCTTTCCCGCCAGCATCATTACTCGCGGACGACAGGTGGAGTTCCGGTGCTCAAATGCTCAGCAGCAGTTCAATAACTTTTGAACCTAAACGATGAATCGAAAAGTATGTATCTCTGCTTCGTCGAACTTCGAGTCAGAGGCAATTGAAGAGGTGATCGATCCCTAAGCAAATATTTCTCGCCTGCATTTTCTTGTGCCCTCCGCGGAGTCCTACGACGATATCTGGCAAGCTTTCTTCCTCAATTCTTCAGCGCCACACCGGGTCATACTTCGCTGGAGATGCAATCAGCCTTTCTTGAAATTACTATTGTCTAGCACATCCAAATCAGCTGGTTTTTGATTCAAGAAGAATTCCAGTGCCATTGCACTCCCAGCTGCAACTTGTGATGTGTATAGAAGACGTCGATAACGCAATCAAATGTATTGAGAGTTACTTTCGTTGGTTGTTTGTTGGAATGCTGTCGATGAGAAGAAGGCTGAAACATGGCTCGGTGAAATTGAATTGATATCACCTAGTCATCCCCGAAGTTACGGCCGATGACTTTGAAATATCAAAGAGCGCTCAGTCAACGACGACAATTCCACCCTCACCATCCCAGACGGGTCGTCTTCGATAATGTCTTCGTCTCTAGACAGGAAGGTCGAGTCCAATAAAGGCTCTAGCCATTTTGAGACCACCAGTCAGGAAGTTTCTGAAAGCTCAGCCGTCGGATCCAACGAGGTGAAGAATCCTGCTGCGCCACCGTCTTTAGACTTTCCTGAAGGAGGTTTGGCTGGATGGTGAGTAAAAATATATTTGGCACTATATCGCATAAATTCATTCACCGCATCTAGGGCCACTGTTCTCGGGGCGTAAGTAAGAAAAGATCCTCCAATTGCGTTTCTGCTGAAAAGACTTTGGAAGGTTTCTCATTCAATTCTGTGGATTCGGGTGAGTTTCCCTTATGCGTGTTGGTGTACGAGTATGGTTTCACTGCAACTCCGACGCAGATATTCATCGTCCTTTGGAGTATACCAAGGTTAAATCCTTTGCAAATACCGGCCTTTTGTATTTTTTAACATGTCTTCAGCCTATTATACCACGGTCTACATAACCAATGAAAGCGCGTCGACAATCTCGTAAGTCTGGCAGAATCTTACTGCCTTGATTGCTCTAATGTTGCATCAGATGGATTGGTGGTGTAAATGCGTCTTTCACCATCTTTTTTGGATTAATTTCGGGAAGACTTTTTGACAAGGGCTACTTGTGAGGCGATTGCTTCGAGACTATCAATGCGTTTCAAGCTAATCCGGAAAATTTAAGCTACCATATGGTCTGGGGAGGTGCTGTTCTGGACATCATCTGTCTTTGGCTTCTAACCCTCGCGAAGCCGGACAGTTTCTATCAGGTACGAGCTTCATTGCTTCCTCGCGGTGCTTTGCCCGAACTCTCGATCTACAGAATTTCCTTGCTCAAGGTATTGGTTGCGGAATTGCGCAGGGGATGATGTATTTACCATGTATTGCCGTCGTGTCACATTACTTCAGGCAACGACGAGCACTTGCTATGACCATAGTTGCTTCAGGATCTTCGATGGGCTCCATTGTCCAACCCATTATGTTAAACAACCTCCTGAATGAACACGGATACAAGACTGCTTCGGTAGCCAATGCGGCGCTTCTGACCGGGATCCTGGCCATCGCCTGCGCTTTAATGCGTACAAGGCTCCCTCCGCCCCCGACTTTGATGCCTTTTACTACCGCTGTTGTGAAATTCTCCAAAGATGGTGCCTACGTTATAGCATGCTTGGGGTCAGCCACTTGTATTGGATGGAACACAGACGTTGATTCATACTTTATAGATTTATCATATTTTCTATTGGGTATTTCTACCCGTTGTTCTATATCCAGCTCGACGCCGAGCTGCATGGTCTCTCCAGAGATGTTGACTTCTATGTTGTAAGTGCATCTCGATTAATTTCAAACAGGATAAGCTCTCACTTCATATGCGATTGTTTTTTGTATTAGCTGGTCATTTTGAACGTGTTTAGTTTCCTTGGACGTCTTAGTCCTGGGTTCCTGGTGAACAGAGTTGGCGTTGCAAACTTGATCACAATGGGGATGTTCGGCTGCGGTGTGGTGATGCTCGGGATGATTGGGGCAAAGTCTGAGGGAAGTTTCATTGTAGTAGCCATTCTATACGGGTACTCTGCTGGGACTTGTACGTTCTTGTTTGCCGTCCTCATACCAGGCGATATTCTGATCCATTGTTTAATCAAAAGTCATTTCCCTTTCCAACCCTCTACTGGCCAGTTTCGCCACAGATCAAATGGAAGTCGGGTGAGTGGCATTGGAAAATACAATCTTTTAATCGATTGAAGTGTGTCCCTTGCAGCGCTAGGATGGGCATTGGGTTCACTCTTTCTGGTATCGGAGGTCTAGTCGGTGCGGTGATATTTTGCGCTTCCTTCCAGCTCAATCTGCTGATGATCTGAGTAGGCGGGTCTATCGAAGGAGCGTTGTTAACAAAGAAATTCATTTGGTGGAAGCCCGCCGTCTTCAGTGCCGTATGTTATTTAACTTGTAGAAATCTCTTGAACCTTTTACTGAGACGTTCGGACAGATATTCGTACTTGCTGGAGTTGCTCTCATGGTTGTCATGATCATTATACTGCATCAGCGTAAACGGGAGAAGGCCGCCACAATAGCTTTAGAAAAAGCTTGAAGCTCCAAGCCTCATTTGTATTAGATCCCTTAAACGATTATTCGCATGTCTTGTTTTCTGATCTGACAGCCTCTAATATATCGTCGTTAGGACCTTGCCCGTACTTCTTAGTCCAGCTGACGGTCTGAAGATTCCACTCGGATTATGTCGTGAATAGTAGATTGTGCCTCTCGCAAGTATTGGGAGAATTGCCAGTTTGCCACTCTTCACGCTAATACCATGGCATCTTCCTTGCATGCTTGTGTCGCTATACCGATGCTCGGTAATACTCTAGGACCGTATAGGACATTTGAAGTGCCCAAGTCATACATACATCCTAAAGTCGTAATCTCGTCGCCGTCGTCTCTCGTGGTACATCGCGCCCGGTTGACCTGAAACACCTTGACGTAACGCACAAAGTTTTGATCCTCTGCCCAGGTAGATTCATGGAAGGGTTCCGGAGGGAGTTCAGATTGTGCCACCCCCGGGCATGACATCAAATGTAAGTAAAATACGAACCGTAGCTGGATAGGGTGTGCTTCAAAAATCGATAACAGAGACAGAAACTGGGCTACATACACAGGGTGCTAAAAATGTTCATAGCTTTCCGAGCTAGACATGGCTCCGCCAAAGGAAATTTCCGCATGGCGTTTTATTTGTACCAACGTCATCTTTTGACATATTACCCAAGGCTTGCTTGCAGTAGATTGACGGTTTTATTCAACAGGGAGTGCAACGACTACCCTCTGATCTTATGACGCTCGAATTGAACACTGGCAAAAAATGATGCACAGTAGTTCGATATCCATTAAATATAGAGAATTCCTTATGAAGAAAAATTGGGATTAACTTACGCTCGGATGCCACACAGTAGGATGGTAAAATTATGCTGAATTTCGAAGTCCACGAGCTCTCATTTTCTATTAAACATCCTACGGCAGTTATTGATACGGCTTTCAGGGCGGGTTTTATATCGTCCTATCGAAAAGGAACCCTGCTTACAGCCGCCGTTGCGCCCATTGTTTGCTCGAGGTCGGATTTCGGCATTTCGAAACAGTGCATCTGGAGGCTAGTACTGCGACTTCTGCAAGTTTGTTTCTCGGTGTTCACAGATGATTATTTAGCTGTAGCCAAGGACGGTGTAATCGAGTCCTTGATGATGTATTCCTGCGAAGCCTTGAACATGATTTGACCTTATGTTCAGTGCCTCGTAAGCCTTACTCAGGTATCAAGACAAGCCACGAAAAATTCTCAGGAAGCTAACGCAGTTGCCGCTGGATTCTCGTTGGATGTAGTCGGACCGAGTTGCCGTAGCCTCTGCTAAACGCTTCCACTCTTTCGGCCGAGTGTAATTTACTTCATTCCTTCCTTCCTTCCTTTTCTACCGCAAAATAAAGTGATAAACATCGCCTCTGAAATGCCGCACAGCACATATACTGGTGATCACCTTGAGTTTCGCTAATCTGATGTTATCTCTGTGGGAGTATAAGCAGGTGTCAGCTACGTCTTGATAGTTTTACGCGTTAGGAAAATCATGTCTTGCTGCTACTCCGGTCGGAGCTGAAGTAGGCATCATTCCTGGGTGGGCATTATTTCACCTCCGATGAGTTTTTGTACATTAGAAGTTGCTCCGAAGACTACGGGAGACACCCGAAATTAATACTAGGCACTGAGAGCTATAGAGACGACTCTACAGAGCAATACAGAGGAAGCACAAACTCTATCACTCCGCATGAGAAGGGGAAGAATTTTCTTTTCCTTAGGTACGTGCAAGAACATATTAATCTTCACGCCAGATAACACGCCAACGACTGAACGCGCAGCGGCTAAAGAAAGTCCTTGTGCGGGCACGACGGATCTAGGTTCAAGAAATGTCATCATCCGTCGACATCCATATTTAAACGCCAGGCTTTCCTTCTCGTTAACCGTGTGTTTATCCTTCGTAGTCGTAGGCCAGTCAGAGGATCCGACCTAGCCTCAAAAATTCAAGACTGTACATATCGTCACCAAAAACAATGTCAGCTACCAGCACTGACCAAGAGGTTCTTGTGGATATCGGGCGTGACTTTGTGGTAGACACTGCTTCCCCGTTGCGACAACTTTCTGTAAATTCACTGGCCCGTTGACAACGGAAGGGATCCAAAATTAACATAGAGGCGACTATGAGAAGCGACACGGCGGGAGAAGAACAATTGATGAAAACTTTATTGCTCTGTACAAAAATTTAAAAGGGGAAGGAAATCTTTTCATTTTCCTTTTTAAAAGCTTTTTCTACTCCATCGAGAGCCGAAGTAGGCCACGGTCTCTCTCTCTCTCTCTCTCTCTCTCTCTCTCTCTCTATATATATATATATATATATATATACTACGGTATTTTAGCCAACTCTGAGTTAGAAATAGCTGAACTGTCATCAAAGCCTGATTAGCTGAACTTTCAGCTCAGCTCGTGAACGATGATACACAGGATTTTCAAGCCCAAACTTTCGTAACAAATTGAATCCTTTCACCCAGTATCATGCAAGGGCCGTGGCCCCTTTAAAAAGGATCAGAAGGAAAGCTTTTAGATAGTCAAGTCTACATTCACTCTAGACCTAACCTATCTTCTTGTTATTCCTCTGTCTGTCCTTTTCAGTCGAAATTTTGAGCGAACAAAGCATTAACAAACAATGTCGACTACGAGCTCTGACCGAGAGGTTCTTCTGGGAGTTGGGCACGACTTTTCAATCAAAGTTGCTCGAGTTGCATTCGGAGCGCTGTTCTACGGTGGGTGCCAAATGTGATTGCAACTTACTGAATTAACGCCTTACGTATAATTACATTTCTCATCCATATTTCACATTTCACTCAAACACTAAACCTATTGAAAAAACAATAGCAATATACCTCATCCTCATGTACTTCTTAGTTACGCTGTTCATTTTTAGAGCCGGAGGAACAAATGCCAGCCCGAGGCTTCGGCTTTATCTCGTCTTTGTCACAATCATACTGTTTATGGGGTCGACGGCGTTTCTCTCCTTCGATATTGCCGATCTTTTGGCAAGGATTAATCTCATTCTTATTGAAAACCCAAACGAAGAATATCAAGGCAAACTTGACACGGCGAATGGCAAGCTCGAGAGACTTGTATGGACAGGAGAAATGTTATTTATCTTTATGGTAGGTTTTCCTCACCAAGTCACAGTATTGAGAGAAACCAACCATTGAATTCCCATTGCGAAAATAAGCTACCACTTGGAGATTCAGTTGTGTTCTGGCGTACTTGGGCCTTGTTCCGTGACAACAAAAGTACCATGCTAATACCTTTTGGGACGTTGCTCGGATCGATTGGTAATTGTTTGTTTGTCTATTGGGCGCATTTTCTTATAGCCGTTTATGCCATCAGTGGCTGCGTTGTATGAACTTGGTTGTGATCTCCAAACTCACTGGGCCATTGTCAACCTCACGCCTTCTGCTGGATCCGTCGGCGCTGAAAAGTGCGCTCATGCAGATTTATCCAGCTATACATTATCTTTTGCAACAAATATTATTTGTACAGGCTTGATAGTGTATCGAGCTTGGTGAGTCTGTGTCAATCATTCTAGAAAACACGCTCATCAGTAAATTCTCTCTAGGGAACACCGAAAGTTCATGAATCAGTGTCTCGACAAATCAAGACGTCGCACTCAGGCTGAGCGAATGTTGATACTATTAATTGAGTCCGGTGGAGTGT
Source organism: Collybiopsis luxurians FD-317 M1 (assembly GCA_000827265.1). NCBI lineage: Eukaryota > Fungi > Basidiomycota > Agaricomycetes > Agaricales > Omphalotaceae > Collybiopsis > Collybiopsis luxurians. The sequence continues at coordinate 556,461 of KN834768.1, forward strand.
ATTTGGTTGTATATGTATGTACAGTGTTATGATTATCTTTCTTCCAAACTAACATCCAGATCACCTAACTCTTCACCAAGATATTGCAATCAATACCGATATACGACGAGAACTTGTCCCAGCCAGCAAGTATCGCATTCAACATCATTAATGCGATCATTCAGCAGGGCATGGTGAACTCTTTACGCCTCGCTATGGTCCGCAATTGTTGAATTCTGACATATACGAAAACAGGGCATGTATCCGACGGCCATAATTGTCATTATTCAGATGCAACGCACCCTTTGGGCAGATTCTGAAAATGCTGGCCTTGCTCTCAGACGAATCTCGATGAATCCCACCACTGAGCATTTCCCTTCATAAATGACAACACAAGTCGACCCATTTAACTTTATGACAATTTCCGTGGAGTATTGGTTCCATTCTGATATACTGCTATTGTGCTCTTTGAGCAAGAAGCTCAATCTTCCAAAGTAAAGGAAAACCATACTGTTTCCCTATCCATCCACTGCTTATCTTGGCGCTTGCTAGTGCACTTTCTCTGCCATTACTTATAAATCATTATATACCGTTTGAGAGTACAATTTTGCATGGGCCTTCTTTCTTCCCTCGGGACTGAGACAAAAATCCTTGCGCAGGCTCATTCTGATCTGACTGTGCATCATCAGTAGCTTAACGGATTTATTGGGCTCTTGAGGATCTCCGACTAATTCCAGGAAAATGGATTGTAAATCTAGATGAGGCGACTCGGAGATATAACAAAAGATATCACTCGGGATCGTTATAGAAGAAAAATTGGAGAAGTGATGTATTCTAGCAAGTGATGGAACTCCCATCGGATGTGTCAATCCACCAAGTGACGTCTTGGTTCTGCTCGAAGGTCATATCGGCCCAACCGAACTATGAAAAGAGACATATGTAATAAGCTTTCCACGCACTCAAAGAGAAGGAATGACCCAATGTATACCTCTTGAATACCGTTCACAGATACAGGCTTGAATATCCCATGGATGTTCCACAGTTGCTCCTTGGTACCAAGCTGGACGAGCAGTGTCGTCTCAGAAATCCGATATGATCAATCTCAAGCGACGATGACTTACAGTCGTATCAAGCGCCCCAACCGAAGGGAACAAACTCGTAGTCGTCGTTCCCTCAGGGAGACTTTCCACCACCGCGCTCTGTACCCACTCAATCGCGTACTCTGCCGGGTTGCTTCCCTCAACTGGAATCATCGCGGCGATGAGCCCAGGATGCGGGCATACTTGTGTAAATGTCTGAGTGGTTGAGTCGTACGTCGTAGTGATGATTGGTGTGGACCCGTCGGCTGTACCCATCGCATAACCGTACGTTCCATTAATGAGGGTAAGGGTTCCAGTGGATTGGCCAAATGGGGAGGTTGAGTTGGTTGTCAGACCAAGGATGGTTTGTGCTTGAACGGATGATAGGCTGAGTATAGAGGCGGAGAGAACAGAGAGAAGAGTAGTCCTAGTGAACATGATGTTAAGGATGCTAAACGAGGAGGTTCTTTGAGGCCCCTGGCGGTTTTAAAGCGAAGGAATTCTAGGGGTATGAATCATGATGGGATAAACTCCCCGACGGTTCAGTATTCAGCCCTGAAGTTTATTGATGCAAAAATATCAACAGAAGCGAAATAACTTCAAATATCACTATCAGTACTCAATTGTGACGGGTCCAGGTCGCCCTTCCTCATGCTACATAGGGCTGTGTCCGATCCCGCACTCTGAGCAATCATCGGCCTGTTAATGCTCTGCTAGAATGAGATACCAGTCTTCAAGCTATGCAGCTTTGGGAGGTTGCAGGTTGTCGGATAACTAATACGCTCGCGAAATCCAAATGATTAGTCCCCAGCTCGGGGCGCATATAAATGCAGCGGGCAAAAATCTCCGTCACATCTCCCGCTACCAGTTCCGTCAACATAAAAGCACGGAGATTGCAACTGGTTCGGCTTACACCGGCTTCGACCTCTGAAGAGCCTTGGCTTTACCTCCCGACTCCGGACTGAAGTGTGACGTCATGAGACCGCACGTTCGTTCAGGCGCCACGTCCATAATCTATTGTCTCGCGTTCTTGTCTTTATACCTTCATATCATATTCTGCTCTAGACTTGTACAGCTCTTGGAACTGGCTGTACGGCTCAGATAATTCTCCGAACACGACAGTTAAAAGATGGGGTATATACCCGAAGAAAGGCTTCAGAATTTGAAAAAGTATTCCTACAAAGGCATTGATAAGTGAGCTTGTCGGTTCACTCTGTACATTGATATCATATCATGGATCCTTCTTCTCTAGATCTATCTTATCTAAATATGCCTTGAATCCATTCTGGAATTGGTTTGTTACCTTATGGCCGACATCAGTGGCTCCTAATACTGTACGGTTCCCTACAACTTTTTCGCTCTCTAGATTCACATTTAACTGCGGTACGCGGTGATATAGATAACGCTTTCGGGGCTATGCATCGTCATAATCAACTTCATAACTCTATTATACTACGACCCGAATTACTTGACAGAGAAAGGCGGAGCTTACATTCCCCAGTGGATTTATTTCACGTATAGACTCTTTCCTCTACGATCAAAATATTTTCCCGACTAATCATCGGTACCACAGGTGGGGCATCGGACTCTTCCTGTATCAAAGCTTTGATGCGATTGACGGGTGAGTCTCCATATTAATTTCCGAGCAACTTCGTCTAATTTTGCCATGCATGGATCTAGCAAGCAGGCACGGAGGACCGGCATGGCTGGGCCTCTAGGAGAAATGTTTGATCATGGTATGCAGAGTGTATACAGCATATTTTTACTTAGCCCGCCGTCTGAAGTTCCTATATAGGTTGTGATGCGTTGAACACCACTGTCAGTTTGTCCACTGGTACCTCTACGCCTTTCGATACTACTGATCTCATACACATATTTAGCTCGAGGCGATACTTACTGCCCAAGCCCTTAATCTCGGTCGTTCGTGGTGGACCTTTGCTTCACAAGTCGCGGCATTGGCAAACTTTTATCTAACGACTTGGGAAGAATATCATACCGGTGAGTTATCTTCTCCGGGTCTCTTCGCACGCACGCTTCACAATAATTTGATTTTGCAGACTATCTGTATCTCGGCGTATTCTCTGGACCTGTAGAAGGTATCCTGATGATTGCTGGTATATATTTTATTACGGGAGTATATGGTACATACCTGTTTCCTTCCGCCTCACCATTTCCCCATCTAACACACACCCTCTTCGAAGGTCCGTCGTTCTGGGACACAGGCGTTCTCGACATCCTCCACCTCCATAACATCCCCCTCATCTCTTCCATAATTCCTAATATCGGTTTAAATGTCTCATTCATGATATTCGGTGCTTTCGGCCTAGGTTTCAACATCCTCAACAGCTATGCAAACGTCCGAAAAGCCATGCGCGCGGCAGGCAAATCAACCGTCCAGCCGCTTCTACTTTTATTACCGTTCTTATTTTCGGCTGTGGTGCAAGTTGCGTGGTTGGCTCATCCGGCGTTGGGGTGTGGTTATGCCCCAGGCTCTACCCTGTCTGCGGCTGTTGCAGCTAGTATGGGGATTGTGAGACCTCACGTACCGTCGTTCCTTCCACCCCCTAGTGCCGATCGAGTAACTCCACTTGTGTGTTCGGGCTTCACGATCCTTGAGTCTCCACTCTTCGTACCCTTCCTATCCGCCTGGGGACTCTCATTCGCACATCAAGTCGGTAGGATGATATTGGCGCATTTGACAAAGGGCGAGTTCCCGATTTGGGATTGGGTGTTTGTAATGAATGTTATTGGGGCTTTGGATGCGAATCTGGAGAGGATTTTTGGGATGTGAGTATTCTTCTTTCTGTTGAGTTTGTTTAAACGATCGAGTGAGAGTGATGTTTGGATGCTGATGTTTTCTTTTTATCCATTGCTTTCTTTGCCCCCATACCCGCCCTGCTTTTCCCTTCGTTCGGTCTCACACCCACACCCACCAATTTGCTCACACGCTCTAAATGCAAATAACATAGCCCACCCATCCTTCAATCGACCCCAGCATCCACCTCCCTTTACGTCTACACGACCCTAGCTATATCCTTCGCCGCTTACGCGCGGTTCTGCACCCTTGTAATTGATGATATTACGAACTTTATGGGGATTGCGTGTTTTACGGTGAGGAAGAAGGATAAGGAGGGGGTTTGGGTTTGGGGGGGCGCCGAAGGAGGTGGGAAGGAGAATAGGACTGATACTGGTGCGTTGGTGGATGGGGAGAGGCTGAAGGGGAATGCGAGCGGGGATCGGAAGGAGGGGAAGATGGATTAGGTTTGTGCAAGAAGAAGGGAGTATGAAAAATTACTCCACGTGAAAGACTCGGAAGGAGAAGAGAGGGAAGAGGGAAATGGGATGCGATGATGCTATGGTTTATCTGATTCTTGCGTGTTTTCTTTCTTTTGTTTTTGAGACGGAGGGAGGCCATCCATTCACGAGGCTTTTCCCGACCCTCTACTATGGCCTGCGACGAATGTTACTTCCGGTTGTTACTACGTATAGCCTTAAATGAGTCTGAGCGGCGGTCGGAATAAAGAAACTGCCCCTCAACCAGTGTCTGAAGATTAGCTGTCTGAATATCAGCGAAAGTACATGCCAGTGGACTTTGTGCAAGTCTAATTGGATTGGTGGCTTGAGGCTCGACTTTTGAGTTTTCTCGAATGAGAAAGGCGGTTCTTTTGGCTTGACGCAATAGTATTAGCGGTTGAGGTTTGAACGTTAATTCAGAGATTCTTGCTTCTATTTAAGTGCTGTCCAGGCGGATATTCTTGGCTTTCTCATGCCAGATGCCAATTAACTTGCAATTAGCTGTACTGAACGGTAAAGACTGGAAGCACGATGGCGGGGCAAACATTCTGATATATGCCGTTCGACCACTCTATTCTCAGCTTCGATGCTGTAGAGGTAGAAAGGAACGTGACATTTGGCTCATCGTCATGGTCCGTGCACCTCTTGAAAACCTATATAAACCCCAGCTTGACATTTCGTTTCTTTACCACTCTGGCCTTTTGGCTTAGATCAAGTGTAGTATCTGTTCTTAATAGTTTAACCACTATTACGAGGGCACCGCCCTCCGTATTTGGTTATCTAATTTTTGCCGCCCTTGTTCCTCTGTGCTCTGCTTGCAACACGGGGGGCGTGATGACCTTGCTATTGCAGTACCGGCTTGTGTCGTCGGGGGATTCCCTCTTTTTGGGATCTCTTTCTTGTCTCTTTTTGCTTGCATATTGTTGCGACGCTGTCTGTTGACAGTTAGCGGGTGAAAGCAAAATCGAGATGAAGGGACTTCAAAAGAATTTTTGGATTTTCTGGAACTTCGTGTTCTGAAGATGGAAGATGGAATTGGGGATTCGGTTCATCTTCCGTGTTCTTTGTACCTAGTCTAGATGCAGTAATAATAATAATAAGAATAATAATGTACACGGCGCCGTATTGTAGCAGTGCTGTTGGTTACGAATAAACTTCACAAAACTCTTTGGCGCACGTTCTGTCAATTTCATTCAGTCTGCGTACCTTATCATAAAGCATAGTTTTAATGCGCTTCGTTCTACAGCTTTCTCTTCCAGTTCTTCTGGTAGCATTTCTGTTGTTTTATCCGGACGAGATGGTCATTCGACATGCTCCCGCTAGTTTTGACGAACTAGCTACAAAATTATTTCCTGCGTTAGCATCTTTTTTGGACAAGGATGAAAACTCGGGATGGGCGACTCGACCAAAGATACAGGAGCTTCGAGGCATTCGGATAGATCGACTTCGGAAAAGTCTCAATGACACCAGAATGCCCGATGCCGCTATCGATGCTATGCTCATTAGCGACGACGATGCTTCAACCATGAAAACTGAACTCGAAGCATCAGGTGCCCCCAAAGAGTTGTTAACAATGTGGGACCGCTACGTTGGCGCAGTCAACCATATCATGAAAATATACGGCAAGGGAGAAAAGCCCCGATACCCAGATATCGACACCATCTCATACAAACCGACTTCGGCGTTTTGGATCCGCTTCATTGACCAAACTCGTGGGACGCAGCTTTCTGGGGACTCCGGGACAGATGTTCCACCTTGGGATGCGATTTATATTGCAGCGCGGTTGTTGAATGCCAATAATCGCGAGGATGCATTGCGGTATCCTGATTTATGGACCAAGGATAATGCACCTGCTGTGGCACTTGCACGTAGCATTAACTGGGATGACCTTCCTTATGCTGCGATTTTGATCCCAGGAGAAGGTCCTGAACGTGTTGGTGTGCAGCTATCCCCACTAGCAGTGTTGAAGATGGAGATGGCAATCAAGCCGTACCTAGAGGGGAAAGCACCATTTCTTATCGTTTCGGGGGGAACAGTCCATCCGGCTCATACCGAGTTCAACGAGGCGTTCGAAATGAAGAGTTGGCTGATCGAACAGCATGGGATTGCTTCGGATAGGATTATCGTTGAACCTTATGCTCGGCATACGACGACAAATTTTCGCAATTCTGGGCGTGTCTTGGACATACTGGGAGTTCCGAAAAAGAAGCATGTCCTCGTGGTGACCGATGGACATCAGCTCGAGTTTATCGAGAGCGATAGGTTCCGGAGAAATGAAAAGAAAGAGTTGACTCACAAAGTTGGGAAGATTGGGCCTAGACGCGGTAATTATGCTATTGAGTTTTTGCCTTCGCCTCTCTGTGGAATCGTTGATCCAATGGACCCGATGGATCCCTAAGAGTGAGTGGCATAGGTAATTAAGATGTGAAGAGACTCCAGTGTTTTCTGTTTTTGGGGAATGGGCGCATATATATATATAGATGCTTCATCGCCTGGAACTGGGTAAAGGAGAATCCATTCAAGAGCGAGGAACAGCTTGCGATCCCGTATAAGAACCTCTATCTCTTCCCGCGTTTTATCGAATTGGACTGAGTCGGGAAAAATCAGCTCTGACTACAAATGATATTTGAAGAAGTTCTATACATTCTCAGCATGGCTGTAAGCCATCAGTATAGAGCTTGAAACTGCTATGAATGTCTTGAATTATTGACCACTGCGACGTTTGGGACACCGTTCCAGCAAGACCCTATCACCCTTTCCAGCCAATCCCATCCTCAAAATTTTGCAGCTCGACCCTTGAACTTGGTACTTGCGCAGCGCATGCGCCCCTCTACTTATCACCAATATGACGCCCGGCTATTAAACAGCGGTGGTTAAGTTACACGGTCGAGATAGCATATCCTCAGGAGTCAGCGAAAATCGACAAGAGCCGAGTCAAGCCCCATCAGGCTGTATTGGTATACGCTTTACACTACTGCAGATCTCTAAGCCTAGTCAGGCCTAACTCTGAACCAGAACCAAGCTCTGGTCATCATCAAGCATAGGAGTTACTGTGGTTCATTTATCAATTTAACTAATCCCCTACGAGTATGTCGAGGCTCTGGCGTTAGTCACTCAGAAGGATAGTCTGAGCTGTATACGACTCGGACTCAGAAGAGAGCTCCCATTTCTCATGCATGATTAGGTTACTAGCCTCGGTGGGTCATCTCGACCCAACGAGGCTTCGTGATGGACCAAAACGAACCCGATTTCTCTGTTCGAAGCCCAAGTTCAAGGACGACTGTAACCATTGAACTGCTTTTCGAGTGTAGCAAGTGTAAGTACGTGAATTCTCGTACATAGGGAACATGCAGCATAAAAATCGTGCGTTTGATTGGTGGATCCCTGGTGGCATGCCGTCTATATAGCTAGTCACACGAGCAAAGACTGTGAATGTGCGTAGCAGCTGTCAGTAAATATTTCCTCCCGCGGCTTGACATTGATGTTTGGCACTAACGAGAGGAATAGACCTCTTTTAGTTGACTCGGTACCGAGTGGTAGCCATGCTCAAGGAGCCGAGATCTTTGTCTTTACTAACCCAACAGAAACAATCGGAAACGGGTCATTTATCTCGAGTGCTAGAGCCGATTTCATTGCAGTCGGAGGTTGCTTGGTCTGCAAAGGAATGTGTGACCATTTATCTCGTGACAGGTCAATAACAGGGAGTTGAACGTTGAAGGCCTCGTTGTTTCTGAATAGAAGGATTCTGTAATACCTGTAGCGAATTTCATACATACATGCTGTCGTTGAAAATCATAGCTTCGATGGTCGTTTGATGGTACACTGTATCGTTCACTCTGAGGCTGGCTTCCGCCCGGCCCGTCTCCTCGTGGTCTCGGGTAGCAGGATTACTCTCCGATTCTTTCCTCGATGTAACCGTCGACCTGAGTGTGGCAGTTTTCCTTTTCTCTGGAGGCATAATGCCTTACTTTTTACAGCTTCAACAAAAGGCAATTAATGCTCAGGACAATAGCTTTACACAAGCTTAATAGGCAACTGGTCAGAAGCTGTTAAACAACAGTGCTTTACAAGCGCCCACAGCCCAGCGGTTATCGTTAAATAAAGAATCGTGACAACCCAGAGAGAACTCTTCTTGATCTCTCCACTCATTCTCTCCACTCATTCGCAAATATGCCAGCAACCGTGACCCCGTCAGCAAAATCTAGAAAGCTCTCCGCGTCTTCAACATTCGATTCACAGTATTCAAATGGCCAAGAAAAGAGTCTAGAAAAGACTTCGTTTCCTCAGCTTAATGCACCTGTCCGGAGTTCCAGCTCTACGCTTGCGGGGACAGCCTGGGATGTCTCTGACCAGGTACTGCGCACTGTCATGAATCTCGCTCAATTTACCCCAGTGCCCTACATGGGGACCGTCGCTGTCGTAGCATACAGCATATTCAACGCCGTTCAGGTTCGTAGCCATTATCGAGATAGTCTATTGCTTGTCTTCACTGATACCTCTTCTCAATGCGCAGGGAGCAAGAGATAACCAAGACACCTTAAAGCAGTTGGCGTATCTTGCATGCAGTACTGTTCAATCTGTTTATGAGACATACGAGCAGCTCCATGGGCATCCACCGCCAACCTCCGCTGCAGAGGCACAGTCAGAAGCGGGGGCGTTCTCGTCGGACCCAACGTTGAACGCACATTTGGAGGAACTGATACGGTGTGTTTCAAGGACTCTGATGCTCACGCTGTTCTGATTATTCAACTTCCGTCTCTTTCGCTGCATCATCTCTCTCGTCTCACTAGAACGCTGAAAGAGATCGATGAATGGATTAAATCGCTGGCCTCTCGGAACCTCTTGCGCCGAGTCGTTGCGTCGCGATCGGATTTGAACTTCATTCAGGATTTCAAGGATCGATTAAAGCAGGTGATGGATAATTTCCAGGTGTGTAAGACTATGCATAGGCCGCAACTTCTCTCTTTGCTAACGAGTTGTTCGATTTGGTTCTGTCAGCTTCAATCTATGATTACTCTACGGTATTCTATGTCGCGGATAGCGGCTCAACAGAAGGCGATGGAACAAGAAGCAGTGCGTAGCCTGGTTTCCAGCTCATTTTACGTTCATCTCTCCCTTCACCTCTTCCTGTCGCCGCTATCTCCACCCTTGACCCCTAATGACTCGCTTTTGTCATACTGCCTTATAATTATCATATCCGCATCGTTATCCTCCACGTCATGCTGACATTTCATTCCACAGGAACAACGTCACAAATCCACACAACAGACTCTGTACACCATACACGAAGAAGTCAAGAACCAGAACCAACGAAAGCCCACCACGTTGCCGCAATACACGGATTCTCCTATCTCCTCCGAACCGTCCTCTCCCCTCTCCCCCTCTCCCTCCCCATTATCGCGTCCAAAGTCTACGTCCCCCTCATCCTCCTCCCCTTTGACGAGCCGGAACCCGTTCTTCCCGCCTAACCACAACCAAAGGCAGAGCAATAATCCGTTCCACCAAGCTTTACCCTCAGCGACAATGATCCAAGGCAATATCACCGTGCAGAATATATCGGGAGATCATCACGTTATATCAAAGGTTGATAATTCGAAAAGGGAGAACTTTGGCAATGTGTATAATAACTCTCATCAGCACATCGGGCTGTCGAGGCATTTGAGTATTGGTGGCCACAATGGTGGACTTGGGGGAACCGGTACCGGCTATAGGGGAAATGGACACAGTGGACATGTGGGGTATGGGAGATGGAGTAGCGATGACCCGGATGGAGATTTCGAAGTGGATGTGGATGCGCATGGGGATTTCGGTGGGCCAGGGATGTACGGAAATTTTAGAGGCGATTGGGGCGGAGGAAGGGGAGGGAGGGGAGGGAGAGGCGCAGGCACAGGTGTAGGTTTTGATGGGCATATGCATCCGCACGGGCGGCATGAGTATGAGTCCGACGAAGAGCATGCGCTCGTCCTCGCTGATCAATACAGACGAGGGTCCGGACGTGGGAGCGGCTCGGGGTTCAGTGAGTAACTCTTCTTTAAGATCATTGTTTCGCGTGAAACTAATATACCAATATACACTTGTAGGACGGAGTCGAACGGTTTCTGAAGGTGGACATAGGAGCGGTAGTGGATATAGTAGTAGTGGACGGGGGAGCTCGCACGATTTGTATGGATATGATGAATGGTGATGTCTCACCTCACAATCTGGTTTTCTACCGCACTGTGCTAGTACGGGCCTATATTGCGGATTGTATGGGCCTGGTTGGGTTGTCTTTGAGATACCATTGCCAATGAATAGCCGAAAGATACCATAAACGGGAACGGGAAAAGGAATGGAAGTAGGGTGATTGGAAAAAGTAGATTATACCAGAACAATCTAGAACATGTTTACGGGGACTTGCGTTAGAATAGACACTTAGTATGTAGTGCTTGTACTGTACGTCCGTTCTTCAATATATCAGCTTCTCTTCTAAGTATAGTACTCGCGAGGACTTTTAATCCTAGATGTCTCGTCTTCAATTTATCAGCCCTTCCTCTATGTACAATGCTCGTACCAAGTTCTATCGAAGTCTTCAATTTATCAGCTCTTCTTTTAGGTACAGTAATCGTACCGAGTAGTATCAGCTTCTCATCTACGAACTGGGCGAGTACAGATACTGGCGCACTTCCGGTGTGTGAATTGTTTCGTTCCAGGACATTTTTTGACCATTCCGTCTATCTTGAAAACGATTAGTATGGACTTTGTGGAGTACAGAAGATTGGTATTTGATGTATGAAAGCCATCTGTGTTTACGAGGATTAACCCTAGCATTCTAGGATTCTGTAGAGACACAAATACATAAATGTTGGCATAGTGGATCGTCATTAAATATTAAGGATTTCGCGTCAATCATCTTTAGACCCGTTTGGATTGCGACAGTTTCAGAATTCCGCTCGGCAAGGGTTTCGGCACAGTAATGGCATAGCGGTTTTAATTTCGGCGTTACGGCATCGCGTCCTAAGCCCACTGCCATCCAGGCCGTTTTTGGTTGCCCCTGAAAATCGCAAAAGTGCGTAATATCCGCGTAACATGGAAGTCCAGAGCGTAATTACACAACCAATGCGGAAACCTAAGTACTAAGTTTCTACAAAATCCACTGAAAATTTGTGCATTGCTAGGAAATAAACCTACGAATCCGAGCGTCTTTGAGAGCGCTCTGAAATCCATCACGATGTCGATGTTCCTCAAAGATGCAGCCTGCTGTCAATCCTTCCATGCTCGTACTGATCATTCTGCATGAATCGAGCTGACACGCAGACAGACTCAATTTGCGCTCGCGTCTCATTTATTGAAGGAGGCTTATTCGGTTAGCTCTCCCGTGTTGCTCATCCTGCATCGCCATTAGTGGAGACCGGGAGCATGTGAAATAACATACTATTGCTTCTGAGCTATTCCCGTCCCCGTGTGAGAGCTTTACCCTCTTTTCGAGTTACCATTATGTCCGAACCCAACCTGCTAGACGGCGATACGCTGAACAAGGCTTTCTCATTGGAAGTTACTGATGTTACAGGAAAGAAAGTAAACTTTGGGTCGCTATTCAAGGAGAAAACGATTATTGTTGTGTTTATTCGTAAGTACCTGCTCGCAGATTATCACATCCGTGATTGCTACGAAGGAAGAACGTACAAGCGGCTTACCCTTAGACCAGGTCATTTCTTCTGCGGGGTACTACTTTACGTTCTTTGACTGGGCATGTAAGCAAGCTGAAAGTCTGACCTGGACCCGGTGTGGTAGAACTGTCAAGTGGGTTGCTCATCTCTCAAATGCTCCTGTCTGTTCATCTCCACCCGCATCCATCGCTGTCATCACAGTTATATGTCTCCCACCTCAATTCGGAATGCCAGCAGTTAGCCAGCTCCATGCAGGAAGGCAACACGGATATCATCGTTGTTGGATGTGGGCAGTGGGAGCCCATCGAGAAGTACTCTGGTAGGTTTCATAGCCACCTGTTGTTCGATGCAAGTTCTCGTCAGACTTTTCGTCAGACGTTCCGTACCGATGATGCTGGATCAGACTGGATCTGATGGTAAATTTTATAGAGTTGACCGGTTTCCCTTCGTCAAGAATCTTCGCCGATCCAGATTTAAATGTATTTCACGCACTCGGGATGAATATTCGAACTCTTGCTCGTACTCCGACCGGTAAAAAACGGGCCAGTTACCTTACCGATGGAATTATCAAAACTACAATTTTGAGTACTTGGGTAAGTGTCTCCGCGTTTGAATTTGACATGTCCCTTCGAACCCGCATACCAAAATTATCCATTCAGCCTAGACGAGCCTGACGGGGTTGAATGATAATTATTTGCGGTGTTATTTGCCAAGTTTTTTCTTCTCTTTTAATTTACAGCTTTGTCGTTTGAAAATCTTCTCACTCAGTGGAGCCGAGAGCCACGCGACAGTAAGACTGACGGAATGTTCACAGAGAGCTTTCATGAGCCCAAAACTTTTGGGAAAGCAGGGGAATGTCGCACAGCTGGGAGGCGAGTTCATCTTCGGACCAGGTGAAAATTTATTCCTTCTTCTCCCGGCTCCTTCCTTTTACTGCAACCTTTTCCCCTTCCAATGCATAAGAATCAATGACATTGCGGGAGTCTCTTCTAAACGCAATTGCAATCACTAGCTCATATACTGATAATTTCTCTCTGTTATTGTTTGGGAACCAAGGAAACCAATGTACCTTCGCTCACCGGATGCAACACACGGAAGATCGTGAGTCTTTTCAACCCATGTACAGTAGTGGTGACAAGAATATCTTTTCTAATCTTGATTTCGCACTTTCTCTATTCGTACTTTTGGGCAGATGTGGAGATCTCGTTACTGCTTGAGAAAGCTGGTCTCCGTCAGAATGTTGGGAATGTCAATCAGTAGCTCGATAATAATGGAATTCAATTTACTTACTCCCGTCTTCATCCGTGCCACCCATCATTACTTTAGTTTTGCCATCAGCTATCTTTGACCACGCGGTCCGTATTTATGGATGGATTCCAGCAAGCCTTCGTGATGTGAACTGTCGAACTCGAAGGGTTTCGGTCGACGGCGTCAGGGCTTTTTTTTTTTACTAAAGCTGCAAGAATCGTGTCAGAACCCGGCGACCGTCTCGTTGATCGAATACCCAAAAAGTCAGCATAAAACTTTAAATTTGGACCATACCAGGGATCGCCCCCAGAGACTCCATTTGGGGAAGTTGTTAATAAAGTGATAAAGGCCTCGATCGCGTATCAGTTGATCTTATCCGCTGTGTACAACAGCTAAAACGCCGAAGGGTGGACCAGAGGTCGGACGTGAAATCCAAGGGTAGCTGATCCACGGACAGGAAGAAGGGAATCATTCTGCCCGGTGCCATTCAGTTATGCTGACCATCAGTGCGACTTCCCTGAAAATTGCTTGTACCTGTGACAATTTTTAACCTATACCGAATTTCGGATTATTCGGAAAGTTCCAACCCGCGCGGAAACGCCACAATTCTTTTCCTCTTGCGGGGTATATACATCATTGAGACTGGGTGCTGTATGGAGTGTATAAAGTGTGTGAGAGTTTCCGCGATTCGCGCGCTAGCCTCCTCCTCCTCCTCCTCCTCCTCTCCTTCTAACTAACTTAACTCGACATGTCGTTCGTTAATATACCCGATGTCCCAAGAACCTTTGGTGCACTCCTAGTCGGAGCTCTTTTCGCTTCATTGTGCGTGTTTAGTTCAGATACTTACGCTTTGTGATACTGATTTTTTCTTTCGCACACGCCAGTCTTTCGGGAGGGGTTACGGTTCAGACATTAGTGTATTATAAGCTTTATCCTGGGGACGATTCCAATATCAAGTCTTTGGTGCGTACTGAACACTTCAAACTCTGCTCCTCTGCTTGAGTCACTTATTATTCATTTTCTCAGGTTTTTGTCATATGGTAGCTCTTCTGCTTGAATCTCGTAGAGTAACCGAGCTCGAACTATACATCCCATTCGTCTTAGGCTATTGGATTCTTGCCATACAGGATTGATCTGGGGGTCGCAATGGGAGTATTTTATTGGGTTGTATGGACAAGAAACGAAGATCGATTACATCCCTTCGTTAGTCCCTGTTCTCAGAATTTTTGCGAGTAATTATTAACAGGAACTGTTCTAGGACTCTTGCTGTGAGTAATAATCCACCTCACCACTAGCACCCCATATCACCGCAAAACGTCCACTGATATACTCCACTTCTCTTGCAACAGCTCAGCATCGTGTTCACCGTAGGTATCTTCTGCCGGCGTTCTATTTTCCTTCCGAGTAACAGCAATGTATTGATTTCGGCGGCTTTACAGGGCGTTCTCACCTTTCTTGTGCATTCGTGAGTTCTCCGTCTATTTTGAGAGGTGAAATTCTTACGAGCTCTCGGAAAGATTCTTCGCCCAGAGAATATTTCGGCGTATGTCAACTTCCCTAAATCCACTTCTATTGTTTCAGCCTGAGTTTCTATATGGCAGTGAGCAAGCGAAACTGGATACTTGTCGTCCCTGTGGTATGTTTATCTCCTGATAAATCCGCGCAACCGCTCTAACTGTCCGTGAAGGTCGGAATCGCCGCTCTGAGACTTAGTACGTCGCGCTTAGCATGGAATCGATGTTCCTAACATGAAGTTGTCCATATTAGTTTCAGCGACTGGTGCGCGTTTCAGGTTATTCCTTTGCGTCTAAAAGGCTTACTAGTGGTCTTTTTGAATGCAAAGCAACAAGCGGTACAATGTAAGTAATGTCGCCTTACGGAGAATCATTATTCATTGAGATTTTGTAAGGCTTCACTATCGTTCATTCACACAATTCCGGGATCATGTTAGGGTACGGCGTATCTACCATTCATTTCCAAAAAGTTTTCTAATTTTTTTGCAGTGGCTATTCACGCTTGGACTGGCCCTTTCATCCGTGGTAGACGTCATGATCACTTTATCCCTCTTCGTATTACTCAAAAGAAGTAAAACCGAAGTCGGAAGGTGAGCATATATGAAAAAAGAATCTTCCCCTTTACTTATTGCGATCATTTCAGCCTCGATGGAGTGATTGATTCCTTGATACTGTACACCTTCGAGACTGGATCAGTTACATGGTTTGTACCTTACCTCGACCCATATATCTGAGGACACTCAAGACATCTTCCAGCGCTGCAACAATCATTTCAATGATTTTGGTTCGTGGTAATTCTGAAGCAGTTTGAAAGATTGATACGACACCGTCTGCAGTGGATCGCTGTTCCAACTCAACTGTTCTTCATGGCTCTTCATTTCATCATCGGAAAATGTGAGTAGATTACATATGATGTGTTGGTTTTGCTGATTTTCATTGCCCCTAGTCTATGCAACTTCCTTCCTTGTAACGTATGCGCCCTTTCTCATCTGTGCATGATGATATGGTAATCACCAACTCTTCTAGGCTCAACTCACGGAGGGGTTTGCGCCAAGTTCGTAATAGCCAGAGAGGATCGTCTTCTGGTGGTGGCCGTGGACGTCCAGCATACGTCCTAGACAATCGTCGACCAGAATTTCGAGCATCGAAAAACGGAGGATACGATGTTGCAAAAAGCACAGTGACTGAGGTATGTCTTTTGTCCGATTGAGTATTGTGCGCGACTCAGCACCTTGTATTTTTCTTCGTTTTTGACTTCGTAGCTACAAATCAACGTACAAAGAAGCGTAGAATACACTTCGGACTCTTTCGCTGATATAAATAATGGATACGGGCCTCGAAGCTCGCTTTAAAGGTTTCCGGCATAGTTGGTAATGGTCACTCGCACTCAGCTATCGAGAAGTGATACCTTCTGGTTCTCGCCGTCCTGTATATACTATCGATAACTAACTGACTAGTCGCTTACCCTCATTTAACTATTTTTTATTTCGGTATGTAGCTGTATTGCTCAAGATATCCATTATTGTATTGCTAATGACGCATTATTTTAACTTGATGATGATTAATTAAACAGAAGACATACGTTATTAATAGTGATCCACTCAATAATCCCAGCTTTGACACTGTGGATCTACTTCCAATACTGGGATAGAGAACAATTTCGGCGGCTTAACGTACTTCGTCAAACTTCCGAGGACTAATAAGTAAAAGGTACCGGCTCAGCCTTGCTTCAGTCGGCCGGAGAAAGCGCATACTATCAGTTCCAGAATTTTCTTGAAAATTGCTTCGAGACACACCTTAGATGGCTTTGAATTGGGTTCGGATTCTGAATGCATGAAGCATGGTATCTAACCATCCTTAACTATCTACTTTTTTTGAGCAATTGTTCCCAGGCTCTGAATGTGAATACATTGCTGGTGCCCACATAGACATACACACGCACCAGTCGATCGTTAGCGTGTATCGTGGTCTGCTTAGAGGAGACTAAGTAACCCAAAGAGGAGTTTCCACGTTATGTGAATCTATTGAATTTTCTTGTTCTCCTCAAGTTGTTTCTTCCATAACATTCGGTTTAATAGAGATCCTCAGAAAAATGTCCCGAGGCTCGACATTTAAAATTCTATCCCATATATGAGGAACAATTTGCAATTTCTCCAAATGTCTGCAAATGTGCTGTGAAAAACGGCTTGCGGAGCGAATTCCCAGCCGAATTCGGTGAAATAGGGACTGAGAATGTTGCTACTACGCATATCCGTCTAAGTGCCAATGCTGAGATCCAGTGTTTCTCTATAAGATCAGGTCGATTTGGAAACTCAACAGGCATTTTGAACGGTGGAAGTCTACGAAAGGTTTAAGGCACAATAGAACAGGACAGATCACTCCGGAAGGAAGGAGCAACCCTATCATGAAAGCCCACAGTCCTGTATGGCTCAATTATCGCTAACCAGATTGTGCCGATCTGGTGCTCGTCGGGCAGAAAGCTTGGCCGGGCTTTTGAGTCTCATGCCGCCTGGTGCAAGCCCGGCCGGCGCCATTCTGCCATCGCGTCGATTTTTAATACGGCAACGCTATTTATCAGGTCTGCGCCCAATTCAGATGTGAAGCAGCTGCCTGACGAGTTGAAGGGTTCTTCGCTGAACATGTACCGAAAATTGCTCAGCAAATTCAGTAGGTGTTGGATAATAGTTTGGTTGCAAATATATGCCAAACGATGATGTGGAGATGGACTTGATTTTTGAATCGTTCTCGAGCCAGAGTTCGAGCTCGGGCTCAGGTTTAACCTGACCTTGCCAGGTCCAGCTGGTATATAAATACAAAGTGCACTCGTTCTGCACCAGCACTATCATGGCCAGTACAAGAACTAAGGAGTTGCGCGTGAGAGGGGTCGCCGCGAGAAGTCACGCGGTAATATCGAGTCTGGACTTCGGGATTTGCTGTTGCCTTGTAACTCAGATATGAACAACTAAGAGAACTCGTGGGAATGAGGGCGATGCGGGCGTGAAGGACCGATGGTGGGGGCCTTGAGTTATGGGTACCGCAGGGAATGAATGATAGTACTCGTTTGACGCGTCGAATGAGGAGGGGGAAGAAACCTGGCAGAAAATTAATGCGCTCCCAAAATGGCCCGACTGACAGACTAAATCAGGTACCTTTCTAATACTTATGGCAAAAATGTAAGAAAAAAAATTCAATGCCCGCCATATGGCATAAGGACAATACCTACACATCGTTCCGGAATCATAATGAATGATGACTGCCGCTAGTTTCGAGCATGAATTCACTCAGCAAACCGTTAGAGAGGCGGTCCTGAGCTGAAGTTCGGTTCGACGAATTTCATCTTAGTAACGGTATCCACTGTGCACGCACCTATCACTTGCTTCCACCCTCACCTGCGATTAGTAAGTCCACGCAATTGCAAGTACTAGAAGCAAGGGACTGGAGACTTCTTCATATACAGAAATAGCCTAAGTGTAGAGATGCCTCGGAAGTCTGGTCGGGCATCGTGCATCATGTCTCGACTGGACTCCATTTCCGGTTGTTCTCTCGACGACTCAAAGGAGCTTCAGATGATTATATATGACCCAGCAGGTAAATCTGTTCCTAGTTTAAAGAATCGGTAAGCTAGAGGCACTCCGACCAGGCTGTACTTAGGATCTGTCCAATGTCCATAGCGTTACATAGATAATCTATCGATGATCCCCAGCATAACTACCCTTGGCTGGTATGCTTGCGATTGGGCGTGCAGTCGACGTGGCTACTCATTAAATGACTTTGGTGATATCGTCGACCCCTTGTCTCATAATGTCGGCATCAGGGACAAGGTTCTTCGCAAGCCCCCTGTACTCTCAGCAATAATTATGACATATACGTAGCCTCACCTGCATACACCGGTAAGTTGTAATTTACCTGGCAATCTAGTGCTGGTTGATCAGGCTTAGACATGTAATAGTTTAGCTGAGCACGAAGCTCCAGTAAGTTCAATAAATATCGTCTTAAAGTCATTTGCAGGCTAGATAGAAAAAGAGTCTTCACCTAGGGCACAAAATGATAAACGTTCATGAGCCCTTCTGTTGCTTCTGGTTACAATTCCGCCTTAATAGGATGAATGAATTAAATGCTTTCGCCGCCGCCGCTGATTGAGGTACATTGATATGTGATTTACTCTGCTTCCGAGGGTTTGGTCCATTAGGTAAGGAAAGATACCCAAATAATGGAGACAAAAAGAGGATTTGGGTCCGACCTACTCGACTCTCTATGTTCAATTAGAATGCTCTTACGCGAACACGATGGAAAGCTGAAAGGCAAGCAAATACACGAAATACCTCAGGACTTGGCACGCCCTAAATCAGTCGGTATCCTTTCCTCACTTCAAGCCTGAAGGATGTTCCTCGCACTAGCACCGACGACTTTCCGCTGCCGCATTGCGATCTTTGTGGTGGCACATGAAAACCACTTACCTTTGAATTCGAATTACCGAGGGGTTGCGAATTTGGGTCTGACTCCGCGTCCTTCAGCTGAATGTTAAGCCCATCTGCCAGCTATCGCTGAAGAATCACAGAGCTCTGTTATGGGGTGAAGATCATGAATCAATCATTCGACATACCTCGAAAAGCTTGCCAGGAATATCTCGAAGGCATACCTGAGTATCGAGTTCATGAGCGTTGAATTATAACTGACAGAGGCATGATGATTTGTTACATCTTTGCTGGACGTTTTGCTACAGAAAAGAGTGACAGAAGAATTGAAAGTGAAATCCTGGAGATTGCCTGGAGATCATTGCCAGTTCCCCGGTCAAAGCTGTGGTTTTGAAGCACGTGATGAATTACCCTGATCTATTCCCGACCACAAGGAACCATCACGCTTCATCGTTTTCAAGGTTGCTTCGGACCTTGAATTTGCATTTAGCCTTGCTCAACTCTTCAGGTGACTGCCAGAAGGCGGTAATGCGATCTTTGCCAGGATTTCACCGTATGTACTATCTTCCCCTTCTCTGCAATTTGCCGTGTCTTTCTACAATTGAAGAAGATCAATATCTTTCAGTTGACGCAACCATCGGCACGATATCAGATGATCCCTGACAACTCAATGACACTCAATAAACGCCACTGTCACACCGCAACGACTCATACCTACTTATCCACCCCAAGCTTTACTTACTACGCTTCAGGTCGTAAGCCACGGGTCTAGCGAGCAAGCGCAACCACTCAAGCGCTCAAGGTCCATTGGGCTCTTTATACGTATTAAAATGAGCATGAACTAAAAACGCGCGCGGTTGACGTGACTTCTCTCGTATCCACGCATTCATTTATCTGTATCGAGATCCGTATCGTCCGGCTATTCGTGCCTTCGACATGCTGAGTCTTCGGCCAGTGTCGTGATTTCCCAGAAAGTGTAAACTATGTTTCGGAAGCGGTGGCGTTCACATTTCATAAAAGCACCGCTGTCTTCAATATTCTTCGCCCAATTTTTTCCACTACAACAAGACTTCCCAACACCGTTTCGCAATTGGCCGGGGAAAAGTCAGGAATCAATCATTCTGAGATAGGACGCCGGAAGATTCGAGAAGCGCTCACATATTTCAAGGACTCTATCTACAGCTCTCTTGCTCTTCGTTCTTCATTCATCGGCTGGAAGCGACTTCCGAGTTTGTGCTGGACAGGAAATCCGAAGGCATGCCAATAACAACTACAGATGGTGTTACGAGCTACAGTGCCCTGCTTGTCGGTGGGCTGATAGCTTTTAGGTGCGCATCCATCCTTTCATACATTTTATAATCAACTAATGGTGCTGCCGTACCGTTTTCATCGCGATCCAGCTTGACTGGGACCGTCTCAGTGCAATGCATGGTGTATTTCAGGCTCTTCCCGCGGGAGTCTAGTTTGTTTAAGGGTCTGGTGAGCTGAAAGGCTGAGATAGAAGATCCCTATGTGTTTGCTCAGACGGAACTGTCGGTTTTACAGGTAGCTGGTATCTGGTAAGGTCATATCGCTTGTTCGACATGGCCCCCTAACCACGACGGGGTTTAGGCTTCTCGACCTTATTCATTCTGCCTTCATTGGGGCTTCGTTATACCTGTATTTCATCAATTGGTTTGGAGAAGAGTCGCAAATTAATGTCATTCCTTGGTCTGTCGCTGTACGTAATGCTTTCTCTATATTGATCTTTAACATCAAAGTCTAACCTTTTTGGTGTTCCCTCGACATACAGTTCACGGTGGTAATTACGGTAAGTCTTACCGCGTATGGCTCAATGCCCTCATGGGGTAGATGAACTTACGATAATTCAGGCTGTACAGACATTCATTGCACATTGGTGAGCAGCGATTCCAACGTTCGCCGAGTAGACCAGAGATGAACTCCGGCTCAATTTAGCTTCTTTGCCAACAAGATTTATCGATGTAAGCTCGGCCAAACGTACTCTTGCCGGTATAATCTAATGATTTTGGATCTCAGCTAGCAAGAAGAACTGGTATTTCACTGGACCTGTGGTTTTTCTGGCTTTCCTTCGATTGAGTATGTCGTACACGCTGTGTTGTACACGTTGAATGACGTTTTTATGATTGAACAGTCGCCGCTGGAAGTGAGTTCTGGTCTCGCATATTCCCTTGTGTTTTTGCTCATAAACATCATTTAGCCTCGACTGGTGAGATGATCGCTGTAGGCCACTATTCCTCGTTCAATCGTGCCTATCCTGGTGTAAGTACTGTTATCTCATCACTTCTTGCGGTTAGCTCACGTCTTTCGTTCAGTGGATATTCACCCTTGGCCTCAGTCTTTCTTCCGCGGTAGACGTACTCATCGCAGGATGCTTAATCTATCTACTGCGTAAGCTGAAGCTGCAGATGGGATCAACATCGAAGATGTCAGTATTCTCACATCTATCTATGTCTTTCACAAATAACAGGACATCCAGGATCAAAGTCGTCGACACGTTAACGTTGTATACGCTCGAAAACGGATTTTTGACTGGGTGCGTTTTTGGCTATATCTTCCACTTTCCCTCTACTCATCATGCTTTTGAATTAGAGTCGCAACTACGGCTTCTTTGATATGCGTAAGATGAGCATGTAAAATTTTCATAATCGGATCACTGAGATTCCTTCTCCTATAGTGGCTCTCCATGCCACATAACCTGTCGTTCTTAGGGCTCCATTTCGTTATCGAGAAACGTAAGTCCCCCTTTGCTCTCTTACTAGTTATTAATCATCAATCCCATCTTGAATTCGAGCTAACTTCTTTTTCATAAATTATACCAGTATATGCGAATTCCATCCTGGCTTCTCTCAACACACGCAAAGAGCTCCGCGATATGCGTCCCCGAATATCGCCATGGGCTGATCGTTCTCTCCCTGTGTTGACTGCTGATGATTTCGGATCGAACCCTCCGAGAGACCCGCTAAACATGTTGGTGAGGCGTTATTATTTCCCTAATCAACCGTGCCTGCTTTTTCTCCGCGGCTTTCTTGTATCATTATTCTAAACAAGTCGCAGAATCCACTCGACAGGTATAATTCCAGACCAAGCACACCCATCAAGCAATCTCGTATGCCTGTGAGTATTCTCGATCCTTTCTGTCTCTTTCTGTACGGCTAGTTCTAAATATGTGTTTCTTAGCTGGAGGTCACAGTTGAGCGTGTCATTGAACAAGAGTCCGAATCTCTACGGGCTTTGGCTGTGATGTCTCGATCAAACTCGGATTCATCGAACAAGCCCAACTCAAACTCTCACACCAGAGTTGACTCAGCAGGATCGACCTACAAGTATGACCACCCAAAGCGTGTGTCCAGGACCCCAACGATAATGAGCTGGAAACAACATACACATGCGGAATATCCAGACTTTGATCTACCGGATATGCCTCGATATCCTTGACCTTCCTTTGCTACGTTCATGCTAGGGTTACAATTACCAGCTTGGGCCTCAATTGATCTTTCCGAGCGTGGTTTGATATGCCTCTGTCTTGAAAAAAGTGCATGTTAGTCCCGACTATTAGTACTTATTTCCCTTTTAACACTCTTTATTGAAACCGTAACCTTCTTTAATTTACCTTCTTTGTTACCTCATTCTCGCTTCACTGGACGAAGAAGATACGGATAATTCCTCCTTGATTTCGCATTCTTGTCCATGTTATAATTATTTCTATGTCGCCACCGTGTACCTACAAAGTTGAAACTGTACTGCTACTTGCCTTGATACCTCTTCATCAGGGATAGGACTGCTTGGTCACTCAAAGTATACTTAATTCGAAACGAGAATGTTCAAAATGATACTAAAGCACTGTCTAGAAGTGGCACAGACTTTTCTCACAGGTTGTCGATAAATGTGCCGCAAATACTCATTGTATTTGCAAGAAAAAACTCACCACAGAATCGAGTAAACGAGTCTCCAGAGACGGGAAAAATAATTGAGGGTTCGACTTTGATATGGCATAAAGGCTCAAGCGCTCAGATCTCAGAATTAAGCATAAACTAATACTTTGACTTCGTCTACGTCATGTAGTATACCTTCCGGAAGGTCCAAGTTGGATCCGAGTCGCCGAAGTGGCAATTTGAACAGCACTTCAATAGCACTTGCGGCCCAACGGTCCGAGCAGACGGCGATACGGTAGCTTTGCATGCCCGTGGGTACTGCGTAGTTGAAGTCTCGCTCGAAGTGGCACGGCAAAGAACAACGTCCAAACATACATTGCAAATCATGTACATAGGAGGAAAAAGTCTTTCCTTATATTGAGCAACAATCCGCAAAAAAATAAGTTGATTATAACTGCAGTCAGTCGTACGGCGAGCCTGCTTAGGCCCTGGTACTAGAGTCTTTACAAGCCCATGCGAGAGTCCTTCTCACAATTCACGGATTCTGAAAACCCTCCCCGTTCCAAAATGTTGTATAAACGAAAGAGAGATCTTCTCTGCATCTTCACGACATACAGTAATCACCCTCTTCAAATCCTTTTTTTGAACTCGTTCAGCCTCGTCTCCGTTTTGTACGAGATATCCTTCCAATCGCACTAGCGGTGGAACCACGGTTTCTAGCTTTGGTTCTCAACACCGTCGCTATGCAGGTAGTGAATTTCCCCGAAAGCTAGGGAATGCGAATGATTCAGGGGACTTGCTGGAATATACTTCTCAGTGTTGATACATTTGGGCTGGCAGAGTTTGTAAGTAACCCGTCTCGGGATTTCTTGAGTTCCTGGTTTTAGCGGTTGTTCCGGCAATCTTGTGAGTCAGAACGGCTCTTGCTTCAAGGGTATTATTGAAGATTGAGGGGTCTACAGTAAGCTCTAAAATAGCAGATGTGGTAGATAGCACTTGAGGTACGCTACTTACAGCGGCGCTATAAGCATAAGACTACCGTGTGACTCGGGCCAAGTCTAAGCTAAATCTGAGTTAGGTAGACGCGACACGTTCCCCCTATACTAACGAAGACCCAGGTGAAATTTTCATTTATAACTGGTAGGACCACCGTACTGCCGGATACTCTTTTTAGTTCCGTTAGACTTGTGCCAAGGGCTCGAGCTTTGTGTAGGATTCAATTGCACGGGTGATATATCTACCGAAAGTAGGGGTGACTTGAAAAACATTCTGATCAAATTTTATTCGAAGTACTAGCGACAAAATCTCTTATTTGGGCTCTTTAACAGCCAGACGAGCATCACGGATCCACTTTCCAAATGTGTCATCAAAATATGAGCTTTGACCAATCCTAATTTGGAACGATAAGATTATCTAAAGTTCGGCAGAGCGGCTCATTTCGTTCCGGATTTAACGTTCTCTTTCAACCTCGTGTACTCACTTCTGAGATTGAAAGTCTCAGACGGGATCAGATCCTCGCCTCGAATCGGCAAACACCACCGTCCCTCCTTTGCACAAATTCTTTCGAGTCGTTTTCAACTCTCCGCTTACGTCCGTTTACACGCTTTCGTACTGGACAATCACGGTTTCCTGTCAAGTATCATTTTACGCGTCTGGCAGCGTGTGCGGTTGCGAACAGCAACAATTGCAGCTTTCTAAAAGTCAGGTACGAATACTTTATGAGTTCTTTTTGTCCATAACCGCTTCAACCATGTACCGGAATTGAACTGTATAATATGTAGTTCATTATCTCTTCTTAGACTCTTCGAGAGTGTATTTTGTCAAATTTGTCAATGTTCATTCTCTCGCAGTTTTGGGTAGGCCTTTGGCTGGATTTTGCACGGAGCGTTGACCGCAGACATTGTCGAGCTGGGCTTGGGTACATTCCAAGTCAAAAGCTATGCGATGCCGTCGGGAAGAAATGCCGACGGCTACTTGTATTGCCGCTGATTGTCTTGACATCATCATTGACATTGACATCTCCTGCCTCCGCCGCTTTCGAGCACCTGTAGTGATTTTCGACACTTGAGTCGACTGTCTTTGTGACTTTGCGTGGTTCATTACACCTAGGGGACATATCTTCAGCTCTCGACCAAAAACCTCACTTTTTTCACGACTCTGCAATACGCCAATTTAGTTTTGGAATCTCAAAAGGTTATATTAATATGTTTGACGGGCGATATATGCAACATGTGCATAAGCTTTCGTCGATATCATTTTGTCAACAATAGCCGTTTAACTGCTATTGGCTCCTTCAAGATGTATTATTGATGTCGTGCGTTGCAGACGGGTGGCAGGGTTGGATCAGCGTTGGACCCGTTCCCCCACTGTCTCTCTTCTCATGACGGTACCACCGAGATACCACGGTCTCCAGATCATTTCTTCATGCGTCGAACTCTTGGGTACTTGTCGGTCTCGATATCAGTCGCCAAGTTGACTGACATTTCTTATCAGGAGTGTCCATTCTTTCATTTTGCTTGTCACGTCGTCTCCCTATGGGGTGGAGGCAGTGGAAAAATCTGAGCTGGGGAAGAGCTTGTGTGTTGCTGATACTATCTGATTCGTGCGTTTTGTGACTGTTTAGCCTTTCCTGGCCTGACGGATCTGCCAATTAGCTGGCTCTTTGTCTTCCTAGGCATGTCAATGTCAATACCCATCACCTATCTGATTCTAAACTGAAATTTGAAGCGGGCCTACTCTCCTCTGGGATTGGCCTTTCGTGGTCGAAAACGACTTGCACCCTGGCTATATATACTTGCATCAGCTTTTACGCAATTAGCAAGGTCAGGGATATACCAGCCCAGCTTTCAAGTCGGTTGTCTAACCATTTTCAAAGATTCTTATATATGCATTCCTGTCGGAAAAGGTATTCATACAATTAACCTATTCGGACCCCAAATTAAGCCTGATACTCATCATCACAGGCCTATATCGTTTGGACGGGCGGGAATCAGACTTCTCGTTTCACATCGAAGGTTTATCGGATTTGCGCCGCTGTTCTCCTGGGATATGTTGTAATTGGAGTTTTAATGGTACTGGGGCGAGACAGTACCGTTCGCGCTGATGGAGTTTGCGTCATTGGATTAAAATCTTTCGCGTACGTTGAAAACGCTCGCACACAAACTCTTCTAAACGTTCAACCGCTCTACAGTACCATTCCTTTAATTGTGTACGATCTATCTCTAAACGTCTTCTTGACTGCTATGTTCCTGTGGCCATTGTGGGTATCAAACCCTATAAGCCCTAGACTGCGTTCGGTTGCGACGCGGACATTATAGTAAGCCGAGCTATATATCGAGATTCTCCACAAAGCTGACAATCTGATTCAACAGTGGCGCTACGATCAGCCTCTTATCCTCAGCTGTACGTTCAATTTCAGCCACAGAGCCGCTTTATATCAATTTAGATTGAGTACAGATAAACATTGTCGTGATGTTGGTACTCTCAGGCAACGAACTAGGTTGGGTTTGTCTCAGTGGCTGCATCAGCGATGTACGTATACCAATCATTTCGCTTGCTAGCCGGCGGTTAATCTTTTTCTTCCCTTTTGTCAAGGTCGCTGTCAACTCTTTCGCCATCTTCTGGGTTAGCTCAAGCTCGTATTCTTCCGACGACATTCGGGATCGGTATTCAATCCCAGAATTGGACATGAGCGCTCTCACCTTTGCTCAGACCGAGTCGGGTCGACCCACAGAAGGAAGGTCAACAACTCTGAAATCTCCACAAACTTCTGCGGAGCCGGTGATTTTGACGATCCCAGAAGAGTTCTTTGACTATATTCCACCTGACCAAAGGCACATTTCTGTGGACTTTGACGCGGAGAAATCGGTTGGTGCCACTGTTTCAGCCACTTTGATAGTTTCTAATTAGGACATCTTAGGTGCCTCTATCGAGTATAAGCTCCGAGCGTCCTCCAATACAGAGATCCAGGACCTTTCCCGAAGTTCGTTTATGAATCCCTTCGTAATCTCGTTGTCTTGCGCTAACACCGATATGTAGGTCTCTGAGTCGCTGCGCACGGAACAGAAAAGCACGTCGCCCTCTTTCGCGACTTCAAGCTGTCCGAATCCACCTCCTCGAGCGTTACATAATGTTTAGTTGGTCGATTCGAGATTCTATGGACGATATACTTGAAATTTTGATATGGGACACCCCACCTGCACACTTGGACACCTGAGATACGGCGTTGTCAAGGAGCTATACGTACGCACCGCAGACGGTACAAGCTTCGCCATTCCTTGATACACTTTCTCGACGTCGTCGTTTACCTTATTTCACTGTAGCACGTGCTATTATTTGTACTTGTTTTGTACTTAGCCGGCGTCGGCAATAGGATTGGCTTGACGCGCTGCACCCGCGACCCCCACCTGTTTCCTACGTTTCACGTCCTTCCCCAACTCAATGAGATATGATTCTCACTTTCTCGAGATTAATAGAAAGCCAATTCCTTCACTCCCAACAACACCGTTTAATCATAGCTAAAGTTGCTTAGGCCTGGATAGACGAAGACGAAAGCAGAAGAGAATACGACTTATGAGGATAGTGACTCGGAAGGAGTGATTGGTTTTGCTTTCAGTGTTAGCCTGCTGATAGGCTGGGATTTTTTTTTTGCATCTGCATTTGCATTTGCATAGCCTCTATGTATTTCAACGCCGAAGAAGACACCTACGGTGAGCATGATGCTAGGTAAAAGTGGTGTATATCAGTAGATCTTCCGCGGCGAGTGAGGCACAAGTAGAGGGCGAAAATATCAACGTATCTGCATCGGTCACTACGTCTTGGACTTGCGTATTGCAAAGTTTTGCGATTTTCGGGGGCGGCCATTGCCAAAAAACGACCCAGTGAAGCCTGGACTTGATGCCATACTGCCGTTACACCATTCCTAACTTACCAATGCAAAGTCTATACCGAAAAATTTTAAAGGCGAATGAAAGGTTCCAACGAAACAGTTCTTATATGTACTACGCAAGTGCGTTAGATCTAGAGCTGATAGTACCTAGCACGGGTATTATATGTAAGTTACATTGAAGAGGTATTACCAGTCATCAGTTCCATGCGAATCATGCAAACTCCCCCATCCACTACTACTCCGATGAGCTGGACCACCTTCAGAAACCACTCGGCTTCGTCCTACAAGTATGTATTGGTAGATTAGTTTCAAGCAAGACAATGATCATAAAATGAAGTAAAGAGTACTCACTGAGCCCCGAGCCCCTCCTACGTCCGGACCCTCGCTTGTATCTATCAGCAAGGGCGAGTGCATGCTCCTCATTGCACCCATACCCATACCCATCCCTGTCCCCATCCCCGTCCCCGTCCCTGTCCCCATTCCCGTCCCCGTCCCTGTCCCCATCCCCGTCCCCGTCCCTATCCCCATCCCCGTCCCCATCCCCAGCCCCAACCCCATACTCATACTCATGTCCACCAAAACCTACACCAGCACTAACACCTCTCCCTCCCCTTCCCCAACCCCAATCGCCTCTAAAACCCCCACGCATCCCAGGACCACCAACATCCGCATCCGCATCATAACCGCCATCCAAGTCACCCCCACTTCCCCTATACCCAATCCTCCCAACCCCCCCAAGTCGACCACCGCGACCCCCAACACTCAAACGCCTCGACAGCCCAAAGTGCTCATGAGAGCTATGATACACACCCCCAAAATTTTCCCTCTTCGATCTATCGACTTTTGATATAACGTGATGATCTCCCAATATATTCTGCACGATGACATTGCCTTGGATCGTTATCGCTGAGGGTAGAGCTTGGGCGAATGGGTTGTTGTTGTTGGTGGTGGTGGTTTGGTTAAGGGGGAAGAACGGGTTCCGGCTCAAATTTTGGTATGGCAAATACGATGGGGATGCGGACTGGAGAGAGGTTGATTCAGAGGAGGTAAGAGAATCCATGTACTGCGGCAACGGGGGTATTTGGTGGAACGGGTTATTGCTGGTGCTTTGGTTACGGGGGAAGAACGGGTTCAGGCTCGACAACGGCGGGGAGGATGGGGAGGGGGAGAAGGGAGAGGTCGGTTCGGAGGAGATGGGGGAATCCGCGTATTGTGGCAATGTGGGGGGCTTTCGTTCGTTCTGGTTCTTGACTTCTTCGTGTATGGTGTACAGAGTCTGCTGCGTGGATTTGTGACGTTGTTCCTGTGGAATGACATGTTAGCATGACGTGGAGGATAACGACGTTATAAGGCGGTGGGATGGAAAAGCCAGTCGTTGGGGGCCAAGGGGTAGAGATAGCGGCGGCGGCATGAAGAGGTGAAGGGAGAGATGAGCGTAAAAATGAGCTGGAAACCAGACTACGCACTGCTTCTTGTTCCATCGCCTTCTGTTGGGCCGCTATCCGCGACATAGAATATCGTAGAGTAATCATAGATTGAAGCTGACGGAATCAAATCAAACAACTCGTTAGCAAAGAGAGAAGTTGCAGCCTACGCAGTCCTACACACCTGGAAATTATCCATCACCTGCTTCAATCGATCCTTAAAATCCTGAATGAAGTTCAAATCCGATCGCGACGCGACGACTTGGCGCAAGAGATTCCGAGAGGCCAGCGATTTGATCCACTCATCGATCTCTTTCAGCGTTCTAGTAAGACGAAAAAGAGGCAGCGAAAGAGGTGGAGATCGAATAATCAGAATAGCGCGACCATCAAAGCCTTTGAAACGCACCGTATCAGTTCTTCCAAATGTGCGTTCAACGTTGGGTCCGATGAGAACGTTCTCGCTTCTGATTGTGCCTCTGCAGCAGAGGTTGGCGGTGGATGCCCATGCAATTGCTCGTATGTCTCATAAACAGATTGAACAGTATTGCATGCAAGATACGCCAACTGCTTTAAAGTATCTTGGTTATCTCTTGCTCCCTGCGCATTGAGAAGAGCCATCAGCGAACAAAAGCGTATCTCGAAAATGGCTACGAACCTGAACGGCGCTGAGGATGCTGTATGCTACGACAGCGATGCTCCCCATGTAGGGCACTGGGGTGAACTGCGCGAGACACATGACAGTGCGCAATACCTGGTCAGAGACATCCCAGGCTGTCCCCGCAAGCGAGGAGGTGGAACTTCGGACAGGTGCATTTAGCGGAGGAGACGAAGTCTTTGCTAAGTTTTTTTGTTGGCTATTTGAACACCGTGAATCGAATGTTGAAGATGGGGAAGGCTTTCTAGACCTTGCTGTCCTAGTCACCGTTGCCGACATATTTGGGATTGGGTAGGAAGATAAAGAATACCCATTGCGCGGTCATAAGTCTCTATTTAACGATAACCGCTGAGCAGTGGGCGCTTGAAATGCGCTGTATTTAACAGCTTCTGATCGTGGCCTATTAAGCTTGTATAAAGCTATTGCAGCTATGTTTAATGCACTGTTGGAACATGACGAGAGCAGGAAAGAGATGGTACCTGATGGTACTCGGCTTGGAGAAGGGAACGGGCCGGGCGGAAGCCAGTTTCAGAGTTGTGCGCCGATTTGGTGAAGTTTCCACTGCTAGCTTACTGATGGGCTGGGATTTTTTCAGTTGCGTAGCCCGTAACATTGCTCTTCCCGGTGTGCGGAAAGGTTGCCGAAGGCCAGAAGAAAAAGCAAGTAGCTAAGTAATGGGTCTGCACGTATCGTAAACGATATCATACCCAAACACGCAACTTTAATACTATCCTCTAGACATCTTCTGACCGTTCGTTGCCAAAGATCTTGAGCTCCATATGAAGCTTATCAATCAATTACACTCTGTCTCCGATAGAATGGGATAGGATAGGATATGACCAAGGTCATTCCCGTATTCTTCCGCGATCCTACTAGGGTCGTCTCCGAACCACCATGACTCGGAACTACAACCCAACGAACAGACGAAATGCTGAAACTGACAGCATTATTATGGGCAGGATAGATGCTGACCATCTATCTACGACCCCTACTAGTATTCAATTCACTCGTTCGGCAGACGGCGAACTCCAAGCTGAATCAACCGAGATCGAACAGCAGCAGCAGTCCGTCGTGGCGCCCACGCAAACCTATCAGGCCATGTTACTGCTCGCAGGTTCGATGATGATATTCCATGTGATTGGTATAAACCAAGTCTTTGGTATCTTCCAGGTAAGCACGCGAGCATCATAACCCCTACTTGGTCCTCCAATTTCTCATGGACCACTACGGTATTCAATGGTCATTGCGGATTCTCGGCATTTGGAACTTGGCCGTTGCGATTCCAGTCTCCTTGGTTGTTAGACAGCGACCGGGATATGGCCCAGGCCAAGCTGGCAGTACCCGCGCTCGTTCGACCGCCAACCGAGCATTACTCAAGAAGGGAACATTTTGGTACCAGGTAAAATTTTCCGCTTTTTATCGTACCCACTCTAACCTCGTACGTACCGAAAGTCCTTTGGCGCATTCTTACAAGCAGGAGGCAATGTAGTCCCACTATATTTCACGAAAAAGTTCCAATGGGTATCAAAGCCGTTGTGGAAGCTATTCATGAGCCCCCGCAGCAGGGAGAGCTCGACGGCCTTTCGCTTGGACTTCCTTGGGAGGACGAACCCCGGATTAGGGCTTTGGCGGCTCAGGGTTCAACACCGCTCACCATCGTTGGTTACATATTCACAGATTTGGATCCTACTGAAGAAGACCGCACGAATAATATATATAAACGACATCCTGGGTCCTTTTTGATGTCCTCATTGGAGGCTATCTTCGCGGCGACTATGCAATCCGCTAACCCCACACCCTCAAGGTCGTCTTCGACTGGAAAATTTTCATCGCGTCTTGTAACAGCGATTCTGACTGGGACGGAGGACGGAGCTATCGACGTGTCGGCATATCAAGTATCGGAACAAGCTACAGCCATGGTGGAGGCTGACATGATCGAAGCAAGCGTCGACCCGGGCATTGTCTGTGTGAAGGAGGACCGAAATGTAGACTCGGCAAGATACGTCCCTGACGTGTTCTTCTCTTACAAGAACGAGTATGGTTCGGAAGTGAAGAAGAGTGCGAAGCCCGCATTCCCGGTAGAGTATCTCATGGTCAATGTGAGCTTCCTAACTCGGTCTATTGAGCGAATTGTGCTCTTAATGGCGTACTATGTTGCATAGGTTACCCATGGATTCCCTCAAAATCCTGTCCCCGTGTTCCAGTCTACCCAATGTCTCATAGAGAACCGACCCGGGCTGGAAGATCAGACAGTCGAACTGGTGCTATCTCAACTGGCCAGTTTGGGTGCACCAGATGTCATTGATAGCCGACACAGA
Organism: Collybiopsis luxurians FD-317 M1; assembly: GCA_000827265.1. Lineage (NCBI taxonomy): Eukaryota > Fungi > Basidiomycota > Agaricomycetes > Agaricales > Omphalotaceae > Collybiopsis > Collybiopsis luxurians. Next base: position 588,814 of record KN834768.1, read on the forward strand.
GCACCTGGACAGGCTCAGAAGGTTTTCGAACTGGCGAAGGCGTTGAGTGATTGGCATCTTATTGCTTTCCTAGACACCACACAACTCTTCCCGCCTGTGAGTTCATGTTGTCAAGAAAATATCTGGTTGCATTGACGTGCTATTTTCGACAGGATGACATGAAGGTACTCATGCAAGTCGCAACATCACCGACTTTGATGAGCGATCCCAGCCAACTGGACCCTCTCCTCGATACAGATGGCTGGCAAACTCTCATGACATTCACCCGCGAGAATGCTCGTAAGTTGCAATTTACACCCTGATTAGTAGGAAGTTTACTCATCATGTATATCTACGCCGTTAGCTCAACAAGGCTCTACTGTGGGCGGGGCACTAGATGAGGACATCCCACAAGACATCTTGGATCAGATTGCTGCCCAAGAAGCTGCCGAGGCTGCTGGCGGTTCAGGGCCAGGTTCAGGAGTAGCTTCGGGTACTGGTACGCCTGGAATGAAAACGTGCCCTCATTGTACATTCGAGAATGAAGCTAGGAGGACGGACTGCGAAGTCTGTGGCTTGCCGTTATAGTTTCGAGTTGTTGTAACGACGTAGTCTTGATTGAACGTATAACTGCTTATAGAATTTGACGGACGCGATGTGCGATGTTTCTTGTCCTGAGACCAACTTCAATGGATATTTGGAGCTCAGAGGAGGATAGTGGATTATGAACTGCCCTCCGGTCACGTCTGACTACAGCTGACTTCCAACGGGGGCTTTGATTTCTATTGCTTTACAATCCGAGTTACTTCTCGAGCTCTAAATCTCACAGTTTCGACGCCACTATATGCCACGAAGGAGCTCGGATTTGTATGCCAATTCGATGGGCCATGTAAATTGCCTAAGAGAGAGCTACGCAAGCATCAGTCTTGGTAAGTCTGCCCAAAAATATGCTCCTTTGTCATAGACATTTTCGCTGAAATAGGCATCTGACACGTCTTCAAAGGGACCAGGTCGCGTAATACCTATACAAACATCTTAATTTCTAAGTAAGCCAAATGCAATTTGCCGGGTTTTTTTTAAGCAGAGTATCAAGCTAAGTGCAAGTTGGGAGCGAGATAATCCGTGTCGTTCGCAAGTGACGCGTCATTGGACCGTAGCGTTACAGTCATCTTAGGCCAATCCCCGAGAGTGCTCATAGATTCGAAGTATTTAAGTTCGAATAGTTCGAAGCAACAAAACCAGCATTAACATGGCTAACTTGAAAGAAATTCTTATTATCGGAGGAACCGGCGCCCAAGGAATTCCGGTTGTCGAAGGCAAGTAAATCTTTAGCTCGTTCTTGTTCTAGCCTGACGACCTGTCCCCAATCTCAGCGCTATCCGCAAGCCAACGGTACCGTGTCCGCGTTCTGACCCGCGATACCACCTCTATACGCGCTCAACAACTCGCCAAACTTCCCAATGTTGCTCTCATCCAGGGCAAGGTAGACGATCAGAAAGACTTGCACGAAGCCTTCAAAGGGGTTTACGGAGCCTGGGTCAATCTGGATACGTTCACTCTGGGCGAGAAGAATGAGCTTTTTTATGGAATTAGGGCGTACGAGATTGCTCGACACGAAGGTGTGAAGCACTACATTTGGGCCAGCACCTCCTATGCTCTGAAAAGAGCGAATTGGGACGAGAAATACCGCTTCGCGCACGGAGACGTGAAGGGAAGGATCACCGATCTTATCCTTGCCCAAGGACAGGAGGGGATGAAGAGCTCCGTGCTTTCGACGGTCCCGTACATGAACATGCTCGTCGATGGGTTGTTTGTTCCCATGAAGCAGCCAGACGGCTCTTTTGTCTGGGCCAATCCTGCCAGTAAGTATCATACCATGCCCTTTATCGGTTTTCAGGTGATCATTCTGAGTAATTGTTAGCCGCCGGCAAATTCCCTCTCATCGCACTTGAAGATGTCGGCTATTATAGCCTGTGGCTATTCGATAATCTTTCAGAGTCGGCGGGATTAGATCTCCGAGTCGTCACTGACTATGTCAGTTTTGCGGACATTGCCAACACATTCACATCTGTCACCGGTAAGAAGGGAGTACACCAGTCTGTACCTTTGGAAGCGTACTTGAAATTGGCCGAACCGTGGCCCAACGCCCCAGCGAATTGGTTTACAGGTCCATCGAATGCAGCCCCAGACGAATCTGCTCTGTTGTGGAGGGAGAATTTGTCTGGCTGGTGGCGTTATTGGGATGATGGTAAAGACGGGGTCGTAGACATGGATTTGCTGACCAGGATTCATCCCAATCGGATCAAGAGCTTGGAGGAATGGATGAGACAGGTCGGCTATGACGGTCAGCACAAGCCAGGAAATGTTTTGAAGGGAGTTGAGGATCTGATTCAGGCGAATGTCATTACGAGTGCATGGAATGAAATTGCCTGATCCTTGACAGGCAATTTTATATTAATGGTATAATACTGATGACACAAGGTGTATTAAAGCTGTCATCATAATAAATTACAATCTGTTTCGAGTTACACCAGACTCTCTACTTACTCATCGGCGCCACCACACAGGGCACGAGTAACTGCCACGCGGCAGCGTTGGCCCACTACCAACGGCAGGGCGTCAAGTTCCCAACAAGGCGTAGGGTGTACATCAGGTGCGCGCTTGTAATTTAGAAAGCCGTACTGCGTAGTATGCTCCATGAAGATTAATCTCATTCATCGTCTCCTCGTAGACGACTTTTGTCCGGTGAAACCTTAGCTATGTTTACTGTAATGCATTGTTAATTTAAGAGACATGGTACCTGATGGTACTCGGCCTGGAGAAGGGAACGGGCCGGGCGGAAGCCAGCTTCAGAGTTGCGCGCTGATTTGGTGAAGCAGAAGAGAATATTACTAATATTTGACGAGTTGCTGGTTATTTCTTCCACTGCTAGCTTACTGATGGGCTGGGATTTTATCAGTTGCGTAGCCCGTAACAGTGCTCTTCCCGGTGTGCGGAAAGGTTGCCGAAGGCCAGAAGAAAAAGCAAGTAGCTAAGTAATGGGTCTGCACGTATCGTATCGTAAACGATATCATACCCAAACACGCAACTTTAATACTATCCTCCAGACATCTTCTGACCGTTCGTTGCCAAAGATCTTGAGCTCTACATGAAGCTTATCAATCAATTACGCTCTGTCGCCGATAGAATGGGATAGGATAGGATATGACCAAGGTCCGATTCCCGTATTCTTCCGCGATCCTACTAGGGTCGTCTCCGAACCACCATGACTCGGAACTATAACCCAACGAACAGACGAAATGCTGAAACTGACAGCATTATTATGGGCAGGATAGATGCTGACCATCTATCTACGACCCCTACTAGCATTCCATTTACTCGTTCAGCAGACAGCGAAATCCAAGCTGAATCAACCGAGATCGAACAGCAGCAGCAGCAGCAGTCCGTCGTGGCGCCCACGCAAACCTATCAGGCCATGTTACTGCTCGCAGGTTCGATGATGATATTCCATGTGATTGGTATAAACCAAGTCTTTGGTATCTTCCAGGTAAGCACGCGAGCATCATAACCCCTACCATAGAGGCAAAAGTTTAAAAGACCTTCGAAGCTGACTCGGTTCTCGTAGGAGTTCTACACCTCGTCTCGGAGTAACATCAACGATGGTGAAGGTCAAGACGCCCTTGTGTCACTCGTCGGTTCCATTGGATCAGGATTGACATGGAGTGGAAGCATCTTCATGAATCCCCTCATAGCCAGGGTGGAAAACGTTAAGCTGGTAACCTTCCTCGGGGCATTCATCATGAGCCTCGGACTCGTCCTAGCTAGCTTTGCGACACGCGTAAGTGTTCACTACTCCTCGAAAACCCCCGCTAATGTTCTCGTAGATATGGCATTTATATCTAACTCAAGCGATTCTTTACGGTCTAGGATCCTCGATGTATTATTTCCCTCTATTAAGCATTGCTCCCATGTACTTTGACCGCCATCGCGGCTTCGCTATGGGTTTCATCCTCGCCGGAAGCGGTATCGGAGGACTCGTAATGGCATTGGTCCTCCAATTTCTCATGGACCACTACGGTATTCAATGGTCATTGCGGATTCTCGGCATTTGGAACTTGGCCGTTGCGATTCCGGTCTCCTTGGTTGTTAGACAGCGACCGGGATATGGCCCAGGCCAAGCTGGCAGTACCCGCGCTCGTTCGACCGTTAACCGAGCATTACTCAAGAGGGGAACATTTTGGTACCAGGTAAAATTTTCCGCTTTTTATCGTACCCACTCTAACCTCGTACGTACCGAAAGTCCTTTGGCGCATTCTTACAAGCAGGAGGCAATGTGGTCCCACTATATTTCATGTCCTCATACACGGTCTCGGTCCTTTCACTGTCCCGTTCCAAAGGAAGTTTATTCGTAAGTATATTCAGCGGCGTGAATAGCCTCTCGCGGATCGCAATGGGAATTCTCGCAGATCACATTGGGAGACAAAATACACTCATAGGCGGAGTACGTCCCTTTTTTCTCACCGAAACTCCCCACTTCAAATTGATAACCTAATCCAATGTTCCCTTGAAATATAGGCATTACTATCTGCGATATCAGTGTTTACCTTGTGGTACGATGCACCACAAGCACGGTTCATCGCATTCGTGATCATGTACGGCGTGTACGCCGGAGGGTATAACGCTCTACTTCCCACGACGATTGCAGAGATCTATGGAGTCGAAAATTACCACAGCGTGAATGGGGTGTTATACTTTATTCGTGGATTGGGTTCCATCTTTGGGGCACCTATTGCTGGTCTCATTCTTGGTACTCACAGCAGGTCGGAAGTTGCTGGTACTGCGATGAAGGGTATGGGATTGGGGTTCATCAAGCGAAGGTATAATGACGTGGTCATCTTCGATGGGGTGCTTTTGCTTGCTGCTACGGGTTGTGTTGCGTATGTTAGGTGGCTGGATGCGAGGGACAAAGGAGCATGGAGATGGAAAGCTTAAGATAAAGAGTTGATTCTTCGACTTGCATGTGCTTCTTGACTCTGATTTATAGTAATCTTATTTCTTTGCATCTCATCGAGTGGACTATGGATTCACATACTCCAGCAATCAGGGAATGAGAATTCCTCAGTTGATTCGAGACTGAGTCTTGGCCTTGGCTTTGACCCATCGATAGCCTGTAACATTCTTAGTTTCATAACGTATAGAATTGCACTCCTTTGCTGATATCAAACAACTGAAAGTATCAACATTTACGAGGCCCTAGACTTAACTTGAACCATCAGCGGAACGTCGAAATACGTGATTTTCATGTTCCTGACGCCGTCCAAAAATTTCTCTTGCTCGAAATTGTCAGGCGAGGTGAAGTCAAAGTTGTGAACCAGTGTAGCAATGAGAACGAGAAGCTCTTTCATTGCAAGCTGCCGGCCGAGGCACCCAAAAGGACCTGTTGATCGATGTTCAGGTATGTCATTCGGAGATATCAACAAGAGACAAACCGAATGAGAAAGTTATGAGGGCAGATTCATCGGTTTCGAACTTTTCTTCCCCATCTTTACCGGGGAGCCATCTTCGAGGCTCGAATTTCTCCGGAGAAGGGGAGAAATGTTTCGACGAAAAATGTAATGCATGAACAGGTACGCCGACAATAGTCCCTCCTGGAACATAATGTCCTCCTAGCATTACACCTGGCTGAGGGGTGACTCGTGTAAGCCCAGGGAAAGGACTTCCGAGCCTTAAGGCTTCCTTCACTACGGCATTCAAATAAGGTAACTCCGCGAGTATCCCATAGTTCAGAACAGGTGTCGTTCTTGATGGAGATGGTGGACCAAAGACATGATCAAGTTCCGCTCGGAGCTGCAGTAAGATATCCTGATCGGAGACGAGATAATACATAGCGAATGTCAGAACTGTTGCAGTGGCTTCAAAGCCTAAGAATTCAGAATATCGTAGTCTTCAATTAGCAAGGTGTACGCCAAAAACAATGCATACTGACCTGCCTGAATAGCGAACAAGACATCATCGATAACATCAGCATGTGAAAGGCCTGCTTTCAGCTACAATAGGTCAGTAATCTGGAATGTAACAAGATCAAACAGACTACACTCTCACAAGCAGAGAGCATATGGTCGGTGCTCCAGATAAAGACTCTTCTGAGCTCTGAGCGTCTTTTATCTTCTGTTCAGAAAGTTTCTGCAATTGGTGGATAGGATTGGGAAGAGGCAAATATGTTAGGAGTTTGAAGGTAAATGGAACCTCTCCCAAACTGGGTCATGAGATCAGCTATATTTCTGAGTGACTTTTAAAGGTTGTTATACACCTACGTCTGAAAGTATTCTGCAGCCTCTTGACAGTTCTCTACAAAGTGATTTGGGTCATCGCTTTCAAGTAGGTTCTACATGTTAGATTAGGCAAGATTTAAAGAGGGCACATTCAATATACTTACAAAAGGCTTTGAAGGACCAAAAGTCATTAAGCCCTAGGAGAAGTAGTGCGTTAGTATATATTTATACCTTGTATTTCTGAAATTTCATACCATGAAGTCAAACGTCCAATGCTGAAACACTCTACCAAGATTCACAGGTCCTTTTACTGAATTCTTCATCACTACTGTCATTAATCTATTTATTGTCATTTCGAGGTAAGGAGTATATGTCTCGATGCTGATTCATCATAAGCAGAGTATGGAACGTGATTTTCTGGAGACTCACGACGCCGATGTGAATGCTTGTGCCCAAACAGCCCGTCGTTTTGCATGACGGCTCCTGTCCTGAATGAAGAATATGCCTTGCCCTTTGGAAGCCCCCAGTGCATATGCGTCATCCTTCTCGAAACATTGGGCACTCTTGTACACGGTGTGCAGTACAGAAGGGTCGAGGATGGACAGCTTGTTTGGGCCTGCATGCAAGTCAGCTGCATTATATTAATGAGAATGGTAGCATTGTAAGCACCCTTACCTATACGGATAACGTTTCCATATTTCCGATGCATTTCTTTCATGACTGCAAAACTACGACCAGATCTGACGCAAATTGCCAAGGGAAAGTCCGAGATAGCAAAGACTGGATGGCCTGGAAAGCGAGCTAGGGGGTGAAAGAGATAGCGCGAGATCCAGATCCAAAACAGAATAGCTACTGCTATGCTGGGCATTAACAGGGGGCTGAAATTAAGCGGAGGCATTGAGAACATCATGGACAGATCCGAGAGAAGTACGCGTGCGAGGTCATTTATAGGAAGGAAGGAAGTTTATTACGCTGCCGGTCCCTAGATAGAAACGCCAACTTTTGGCAGATGTGTGTGAAAGTTATAGATATATTTGATAGCTAGTATGATGGCGGCAATTCGCTTGTTTCGATTAAGCATGTCTTAGCTTCGGAACCACGCAGAAAGAGAAAAAAAATTCAGGTGGCCCAATGGCATACAGAATAACAAAAATTCAGTAGACCCACTGAATTTTCAAACATCGATGAAGCTGGGTGCCGCATACAATCAATTGGGCTTTCAATACGACCACTCCGTCTCACACGGAAGGCTTACAAATTGGAATTACATTGACCAAAAACTGTATTTCAACAGACGGATCTGGTGAATTGCATTTAGCAACTTTAGTGGCTTGACTACGGATTACAGGTCAACCAAAGACACACATATACTCACGTTCAGATATTCGGAAGTAGGAGGCTACAGCGCTAGATACGGAACAACATGACGGTTAAAAACATCATGTTTTAGTGTTCATTTTAGCTAGACCGCGTCTTCTTACTTGTCCACGAGCCCCTGACATCCCACTGCGTACTGCGGCCTGTTTAACTGCCTTACTTATGTCATTATTGTCCTTCACCTGTACTGGCATGGAACGCAGCACTAAACTGAACAAATCAAGCAATTGCATATAGTCCCAATGGGAGGGAAAAGTATATAGAATCAAGACTCGAGATAGATACAGGTGCGCTTATTGATGAATAAATCGAATCGAATATAAGTATAGCGCATTAAACAGACAGTGTGCTCCCCGGATTTTTCAGTTAATTCACTATTTCGAGCCGACGGTCTGAGTAGGGGTGGAAGTACTAGTCTATCTGTTCTCGAGACGCCTTTATAGCCGTGATTGCGACAGCAGTCATCAGTTCATCCCGGAGTTTTTGCAGTATGGTAAGATTACTGCAAGGGAGTGTGCCCCAATGGCGCATGATGCCGTGCGTGAAAGGCACACAGATTCATATATCAGCGTAAAGGAGATATTAGAATTAAGTACAGATGGTAATTAACAGCGGAAGATGTAGTCCTCGCCTGGATCACTGTCCCCTCTTGTCAAACAACGAAGTAACCTGAAGCATTCAAAGCAGGGCCGGGTTATGACGTCGACGAGCTCGGCTGCAAGGGTCTGTGAAGACAAAAAAAGCTTTCATTCTTTGCTCCGACCACTGTGAAGACCGGGAAAGCAAGCTCGGATTATAGGTTTGAACCGTTGTCCGAACGTCATCTAGAAGATGAAGACTGGGAAGTCCCATAGGTTCCGGAGTAGCATGAAAAACTGCCTTGACTTTCATGTTTTGTAGGGGCAGCAGTCATGTTCCTCCAGATATTATTAACGTAGCAGCGTCCATCCACAGCGCAGGTAGTGGCGAACCGGTGTTTCTGATTCAGTCAATAGGAAAATTTGATCTACCAGGAATGCATTTATCTCAAATATGAATCGATGGTCAGAATTCGGGCACTTACAACTATCGTCGTCATCGTTGTGCAAATCTTCACCTTTCTTGAGTGAGCGGGCAGGGTCAAATCCTAATAAAATATTGTAAATGACGCACCTTGCATCGACGGAGTGAGGTAGTGCTGGAGAGGTGTATCCTTGAAAAATCTATCAAATGCCTTCTCTCTATATACGTCGGGGCTCTGGTAGTAGCCTGGTTCACTTTTGCTTGCCTATCCTGGAAGTCCAGCTGGTCCTAGCGATTTCCAGCTCTTCTGCAAAGCTTTGGTCCCTTTGTCTTGATGTTCATCGCATTATGGACCCGAATCGCCTCGTTATCTTATCAGCAAAGGGCGTACCAAGGAAGCTCTGGATATTCTCGCTAGATATCCCGCGAATGGACAATGTGATGATCAGTTAGTTCAACAGGAGTTCGAGGAGATTTTTTCGCAACTTGGCAAGAAAGGGCAACCTTGGTAGGGACCTGGAGGAGTCTTTTAGCTACTCCAGGAAATCGTCGGTGTATGCTCACTGTGTATATCGTGATATTGTCACCGGGAGTAAGCTGTCTTTTAAAAGTTCTTTGGTATCACTGCTCTAACCGCAAGACGTAGCTGGCCCAATCTCCTTCCATTTTGCACCGACACTCAGGTCTGTGAGGATATCAAACCCAACCTACATTTGTGTGCGATGCAGCTTTGTCATTGAGTAAATCTTGATTTAGTAAAGCCTCGCTCTTTTCACAGTAATTGTTAGCGGAGCACTAGCAATATTTAACACTTTTATGGTCGTGATTGGAGGACAATGTGTAGATAAAGTGAGAAGGCGGTCTCTATTTGTCCTATCGACCACCGGCATGTTTATCACATACATTGTGATTGTTGATCTATCTGTAAGTATTTAACAATGTCGATGGACTGTTTTTCAATATCTCGATAGGCAAAATTTGCTCGGAACCCAACTCCTTTACTTGGAATCGCATTTGTAGTTATATTCTTCCTCTGTTTGTGATCCAACAATATGGCGTGGGTGCCACTTGATCAGTTTTTTCCCGCGGAGATTCTACCCTATTCCATTCGTTCAAAGGCATTTTCTTTCGGGAACTTTGTCGCGGCTCTTTGTCTCTCAATTAGCAATTTCGTCAGTCCCATCGGGCTGGAAATGTTACAGGTATACTTTGCTTTACTGATGTCTCCTCACGCTCGGTCAATAGTTGATACCTTTCGGGTTAGTGGAAATTTTATTTCGTGTTCCTGGCAGTTCAAGTTATATACTTGGCTTGTATATGGTTGTTCGTTATTGAAACTAGGTTAGTGATGCCCCGAAGTCGGCAATTTGATGCCAAACTGACATTGATGTTCGTCAGAGGTCGCACTCTGGAGCAAGTCAGTATTCTTTTCGACGATGAAACCGACGGAAGTTCGTGTGCAAGGACATTTATAAAAATTTTGGCAGATGTGTGAAAGTTATCGATAAATTTGTTGACATGTCTAAGGCAGTCACGTATATGCTTCGGAATCATGCCGACATCCCCCCCGGGGGAAATGGCATACCAAAACATAAATGTATAGTTCCAGTGAGTGATCCCGGTCAACATCGAGGAGGGTAAAGAAGATGAGCAAGATAGGTAAAAGTCATGTATTTGGCAGGTGAGGTGGCATCAGCTGGTCTATTATTATTATGTACGTGGCGCAGCGACCGTTAGCCACTTCACAATTTCTTGGTCGGAAAGAGCATTGGGCCAATGTCACGGCGAAGTACCCTGTTGGTTCATACCGGTGCTCCTGGTGCGATATTACTTTGAGGTTTACTGAGTGTTTAACTAAGCTAATAGATTGCTTCCGATTGCGAGCCACCTTCGATTCTTAATATCCGAACAACCTGGTCGAGGGCATTAAAAAGGCTTATCCGGCTCTTACTAGATCGTTCTCCTTGTCTTTGCCAGCAGTCACTTCTGTTTCTGTAGAAAGAATATGGAAGACCAGACCATTCATTGGAGCAATAGCACTCATAAAAATTGGTGGATAGATCCTGGCTTACGAAAAAACACGGCTTGGATTATTCTCCTTTATTGCGGAAGGTAACCTTCGTATTTTTGAGAAAGACCTTGCTAAAGCATACAATGTAACAGTTTTGTCATTGGATACGATGGAAGCTTACTCAACGGATTCCAGGCAATGCCACAGTGGAATCAAGCATTCGACAGTCCTTCTGGAACCCGACTAGGAATCATAACGGCAAGCCTGTATATTGCTCAGCTTTTGTTAGCGTCTATGGTGGCCTCAATGATCCTTCAAATACTCATGCTTTCGCTAATTTAGATCTTCTCCTTTCATACCTTGGATCTGCGACACATATGGTCGTCGAGCTGCAATCTTTTGGGGAAGCATCGGAATTGTAAGCTTTTAAGAGCTCCGCCCACTCATTAATAGGACTAAATCTTTTCCGAACGCAGATTGTGGGCGCTGTGCTGATTTGCTTTTCCAGAACCGAAAGGATGTTTATTTTCGGAAGAGTCGTTATCGGTCTGTTTTGTGATTTTCCGATCATTGGTGCTGCTTGTTTAGTCAATGAACTTGCGCACCCCCGTCTCCGAGGGTGAGGAATACCTCCTCACCCGTTGGCCTTCTAATCTAACACCAACTGAAGAATATCGTCTGGGCTGTATATGGTGATATATAACGTCGGGGCTTTGGTAGCAGCCTGGTTTACTTTTGCTTGCTTGTCCTGGAAGTCCAACTGGTCCTGGCGCCTTCCAGCCCTTCTCCAAAGCTTTGGTCCAGTTGTCTTGATATTTGTTGCATTGTTTGGGCCCGAATCACCACGATATCTAATTAGCAAAGGGCGAAATGAGGAAGCTCTCGGTATTCTCGCTAGATATCACGCGAACGGACAACATGATGATCAGTTAGTTCAACAGGAGTTTGAGGAGATTTCTTCGCAACTTGGCAGAGAAAAGGCAACCTTGGTTGGGAGCTGGAGGAGTCTTGTAGCTACTCCAGGAAATCGTCGGCGTATGCTTATTGTGTGTATTGTGACATCGGGAGTCATCGTCACCGGGAGTAAGCCATCTTTTAAAAGCTTTCTGGTATCACTACTCTAACTGCAAGACGTAGCTGGCCCAGTGTCCTTCTATTTCGCACCGATACTCAGATCTGTGGGAATATCAAATCCAACCTATATTCGTGCGTAATGCGACTGGTAATTCTTGATTTATAAACACATCACTCTTTTCACAGTAATCATTAATGGAGGACTAGCGATCTTTAACACATTCATGGCCGTGATCGGAGGGTTATGTGTAGATAGGGTGGGAAGGCGGTCTCTATTTGTGCTATCTACCACCGGCATGTTGTTGACGTATATTGTGATTATTGGCTTATCTGTAGGTGTTTAACAGTCTCGATGGACTGCTTTTCAGTATCTCGATAGGCGACATTTGCTCGGACCCCAACTCCATCATTTGGAATCGCATTTGTGGTTATGTTCTTCCTCTGTTTTGGATCCTACGATATAGCGTGGTTGCCACTTTGTCAGCTCTATCCCGCGGAGATACTGCCCTTTTCCATTCGTGCAAAGGCGATTTCCGTTGGGAACTTTGTTACGGCTCTTTGTCTCTCAATTAGCAATTTCGTCAATCCCATCGGGCTGGAAATGTTACAGGTATGCTTTGCTTTACTGATGTCTCCTCACGCTCGGTCAATAGTTGATACCTTTCGGGATAGTGGAGATTTTATTTCGTGTTCCTGGCAGTTCAAGTTGTTTACTTGGCTTGTATATGGTTGTTCGTTATTGAAACTAGGTTAGTGATGCCCCGAAGTCGGCAATTTGATGCCAAACTGACATTGACGTTCGTCAGAGGTCGCACTCTGGAGCAAGTCAGTATTCTTTTCGACGATGACCAATTGGTGCATCCAAATCGGATGGAGCTCTGTAATAATTAGATTCCTTGAACCCGAAGTATGCTCGGACAGATTGGAAATACTCGTTCCATGCGCTCGTATCACTTTTTTGGGAATGTCAAAGCTATAAATATTACATTTGTGAAGGAATCCTTCCTAGCATGACAGTCGCTGCGTTTCTTCCACGAGTACTTGAAATTTATACTCCTGCGGTAAAGATAGATCCTCTCCCCTGGAGTTGACAGATAATATTCGTACAATCATTGTAAATAATAACCGTGTGTGGGACCGCCTGAGCGGACTAGTACTACTACTAGATCGGCAATCTTTGTGGGCGGATACCGGAGCCCTCAGCTCTATGTAGTCTCCTCATGAGGAAGAGGGGGCAATGGACGTGGATCCTTTACTAGAACTGTTTCCGGTGCTACAACGCTCGACAGTCCCAGCTTGCTTGGCTTTTTTGGCGCATAGGGATGTAATCGACTGGGAAGAGTGGGGTGCGTAATTCCGCCGGCATTATCCAGATCCACGAGATGCTCCAGGAAGGGTTGATGCTGCCCTGTTTGCTGCACGAGCTCAGTGGGCATGTTATGATATAAATTTCCCCCGATGTGTCCGTTTGGTGTATTAATCCACGCTGGCTCTTCCCAAACGTTTTCCGCCTTCTGAGAACCTCCGGTTGGGTCAGGGTTAAAAAAAACAGACTCCATGGGGGAGTTTAATGCAACACTTTTTCCTTCACCTACAGTACCCCTCTTTCCAGAGGATCTGCTGTACGAACGCGGACTACTTCCACCAAGAATATTCTGATGTCGCAATCTCCTGGCAGCAGCTCGCCTTTGGATAGCATTGTATGCAAAAGCAGCAATGCTGAGGAGTAGGAAAGTTCCAACGACAGCAATGATGATGAAGCGTTTGGTTGAAGTATGAGTAGATGCACCGGAAGATGATTGGATCACAGTAGGAGACAAGATTCCTTGACTAGTAGGCGAGCTCTCTGGTGTACTCATATATGTCGGCAGGTCTGAGCTCGATGGGCTATTGTCAGAGATTGTATATCTCAAATCCCTTATGTGAGCATTATTACGGTAAATGGGTCAAAACACACTCACATAATACCATCCAGAGCGAGATAATTCATACCCGAGTTGAATCCCACTACGACTGCATGCTGCCCGTCATCGAGTCCTGTCTTCCCCCACACTGCAGCAGACTGAACTGTCTCAGGACCCCCGTTTGCGGTCTGTGACTTGTCAACCATGCTGACATTATCCGCTGGACCTCCATCCACAGAAACCGTGGCTCCGACGTTGTACGGCCACAGAGGAGCCAATATATATACGGCTGTGCCTTTTAGGTCATTAGTTAAGTCCTACTATAGTCAGTCTATCTGAAATACCATTGAACAAGAATGTTGCGGTGGCGTCTGAATCAGAGGAAAGATGATGAAAGCCTCCATAATCCAAAGGATTACTTGGAGTTGAAGTGCCCCACGCTGAGGCAGGTGAGTAGGCGATGGATGTGTCACTGTCATCGATTGTGATATTTTTTGCTACGGAATGGACCAGGGAAGGGAACATTATGATATAAACCAGGCGAAAAAAAAACACAATGAAGTGATTGCCATAACCAAGGAGGATTCATGGACCAAAATGAATGTGGAGGTCGTTAAAACCAAAGAAAGTGGGAAAAGGGGACAAATGTAGGGGATGTACTTGGAGAGAATCCAACAAAAAGAATCGATGCGCCCATAAAGAAAAACGTGACTGCACCAGCCGTCAGGTTGTCAATGACTGTCAGAGCATCATCCATGGTTGTATACTTTAGAAAAATGATCATCAGTATTTCTGTCAAAGGCCAAGAAACACAATATTCATCAGGTACGTCGCCGAATTAACAGTCAGACCTTGTTACGACCAGCGTGAACACCTGGGGCCAAGCATCGTGTTGATAAGTAAGGCTTCGACTAAATCTCAAATACTAGATATTTTCCAAAATAGCCGAAGTCTCACTTAGCAAAAATACCATTTCCTTGGAAAAGGCTTGCCATGCACTTCACAGGCATGAGATGCGTGTCATGCGACCGGGTGGAAAATGTCAAGTTCGTGACAACGCGAGGAAGCGTTCTGTCTTCAGCCTCTTTACTGGATGACGAATGCTGTGACTCAATGTGACTCTCGGTGAAAACTTTTCTGTATCTGGTCGTACGGAGGTTGCAAGAAGATTATATTCTTGCCTCGATCCAAAGTTAAAATTGAAATGTATTGAGATACAGCCAAGCGAAAACGATACAGTGATTAGCAAGGCTCAACAAACGAATTTTTGGGCCATGGCTGTTTGAAGTCGTCTACCCACTTCGTTAAGTTGGGGTTTGTGTATGCCTCCAGGTACCTAATTGGGTTGTCAGCAGATATACAGGATGAAAAGCTTAATTTACGTACGTATTGATGTAGTCAGCGGTTGGAAAATCTGGGGGGTCACAACCTATGTTGATATTTTGAGGATCCTGGTACACTCGCACGTAGTCCACACGAAGATGATTGGGGAATGTCAGGTGTTCGAAATCAACTGCACCGAAATTCTCTGACATTCCCAAATTGATGATAAGGTACTAGTAGGGAATAGTTACGACAATTGGATCATATGCATAGGGAAAATTTACCATAGGCTCTTGAGCAATGGGGCGAGCGGAAATTTCGGTGACAGGGTCGGCTTTTATTCCAGCGACATTGAGTGTCCACGCTGCAGTTCCGGAAGCTACCCAGGTGATGTACTGAGAGAAAATGACATTGAGTAGAAATTTGTTGATGGGCCTTAGACAGACGTACCGCGTTGTCGAAACCTGATCATAATGAATACCCTGCTAATCAGATCCAGAGAAGAAAAGCTGAATAACACACCTGGTCTATACTAGAGTTCATTCTGAGAAACAAACTGAAATTCATGGAGAGATAAGTACGTACCTCAAAACCATAGGTCGCATAGCAAGGATTGTCTGACAGTTCGTAGCAATCCTGGTTTGTGTTGGTGACCACCGAAGTTGCCTGCTGTGTGTCACCTCCAATGTAAGAGTTTATCACAGATATCGACGGGTTCAGTATGACCAAATTTTCTGAAGTGTTTGGCCAGATATAGTGGTCATTGAAGGGCTTTTGCCAAATCTCAGCCTCCGGACCAGAAATGATCAAGTTGGCTTACCGCCCACTGGGCCGACTGAGAAACTTGTCCACTTAACGGAGAACCAGTGATCTGAATTCCTCTACGAAATCTGTCTTCAAGTAATTCACAAGGCGACTTACCTGAGCTTCAAACATGTCGATTTCAGGTGCGCTTCTTCCGACATAGGTTCCATCGGAGTGTACAGGTCCCGGGTGGCTCTCGCCCGGACATGTACACCTAGAAAGACGCTGACCTGGAAGGTAAGATAGCGCAAAGTTGGCGTTTGCATCCCCATCGTTGAGAGCAGCGGCAGGTAACCCGTTATGGGTTTGATTTGGTGCGGTGCCCACGTCGCATGAGTCATATGTATATGGCCACTGCGGTGCTAAGCAGCCGAGAAGAGCAAACAGCTAGGACAGCTTACCGTCCCATCCAAAGTCGCGCCGTAACCCGCTCTACCGAGGTTACCTACTGCCCATATAGTGGGCCACTGAGGAATAGACGGTAAGAGTTTCAGATAAAAAATAGAGGAGCAGGACGCGAGACTTTACCCTGTATTGAGAAAAAGGTTCATAATGCGCAAAATGAGATTAGTCTCTAATGATCGACCCACATCCCAGCAACCTAAGAAAAAAATCAGAGACTCAGTTACAGTACTGAGCCTTGAAAAATACGACCCACATTGTTAATACCTGGAAGCATGACGGAAGCTTCAAAGTACCCGCCAGTGAAGCAGAATTTATTCCTGGGTCGTTCTCCCAGTGAAAAAGGGACATGAGGACTCAAAAAGAGACTCACCATGTCGACATCATCCCTACAGCACCGCTACCATCAGTCAATCTAGCCTGGGCTCTCACAGGAACATGCTCACCTCCTTGGAAATTGAGATTATGGGTCTCTTGTTGCGAATAAGTTATCACCAGAGATCCATTTGCTGTAGTGATAGCAGCCGGGTCGTACCACTCAAGATTGTTGGTTTCCTGACAGCATCATTAAGTGCTCCAGAAAATCCGAAGACAAGTGTATCTAACCCAATACTGTAGATTAACTAAGAGGGGGCGTTCTATTGTCAGCTACCCTGCTGAAGAAGGCAAAAAACTGCTCACCTGCCTGAATCGTCACCGTCAAACTTCGTAAGCTAGTCCAGCTGCCAATCAAAACTCACCTCCCAATACGGATCATCACCAGGATAAAAAGTTCTGCCATCAGTATTGAACTCATCGGAGAAAACTAATTTCCAGGTAGATCCGTCTCCGATGGAGATCGTCGTATAGGCATCGCTTGGCGTGTCGACATCAATGAGGCCAAACGTCAAGGATGGTACCTAAAGGAGATCACATGAACAACTTAGAATGTTGTGCAAAAGAGAGTTTACCTGTCCACTGCCGTTCACTTTTGCATTCAAAGCAGTTGCTGAGTCTAGACCTTCTCTTTGTTCAAAGGCAAAGATTGGGTAGCCAATACTGCAAGGATGTCATGGATTTAGTAGTCACTCAAACCTAAAATAGGAGAAGACTCACAATAATGATAAGAGAACCACAACAAGAAAAACGAGGCACCCTAAATTGGATATTGCTCTAATCGACAGCATAAATGGTCCATGTTCATCCCACTTTCCCTTCCCGGCGTTCGGATTATGAAGGACATCATCTGGTTCGGGGATATTGGAGAACAAGCTGGAATCCCAAGTTTGCGGGTCTGGAGCCAGCGAGTACTAGCAAATTCAAAGAGAGTGACAAAATGGGGAGAATGAGACAGAAACATCCAGTGAAACTTGAAGTATTCACCTTGGCAGTGATAGAGAAAGTTGTATGGGTTGTAGCAGAAGGATACGGGCCCTACCAGGGTAACAATGAACTCAAATGGCTGGAAAACACGAATAAAACCACCAAACATATCCAGTATTTCGTGAGGATTCTTGAAGCAGCAGAACATCGGATTCTCCTTGGGACATTGAGACTAATGGGATTCAAATGATATGAGAGAAAGTTTCAACGATGTAAAGGAGCGTCGACGCGCGAAGTGTCTGGAAAATAAAGACAGGTGTGGTGGGGAGCGAG
Source organism: Collybiopsis luxurians FD-317 M1 (assembly GCA_000827265.1). NCBI lineage: Eukaryota > Fungi > Basidiomycota > Agaricomycetes > Agaricales > Omphalotaceae > Collybiopsis > Collybiopsis luxurians. Next base: position 606,597 of record KN834768.1, read on the forward strand.
ACGAATGACAAGGATTATTATACCAACGAGGTAAGAATAGCCTTGTTAAAGTACCGGCAGGCTGCCAATCGTTGTTGGTATCCGTTCCAGGGGAATGTTCCTTGAAGGTAGCTGAGCTTCGATGTGCGCGTAAAAAATAGTTCGACCTGCAAATAGCCGTCCAGGCCGGAAGAAAATGCCACTCCCAGAAAGCTGATATGCGTCCACTATCTACTGATCGTCTCCAGCCATATTTCCGTCCCTTCCACCGATCCATATCCTTAGCACCTCTCAAATGCCACTAAGGCGGTTTGTTGCCCTTTGTGACAAAAGATGGTGTAGATTAGCGTAATAATTGTATGACTTAGCGGTCCTTCATCATGTCAGTCAGCATCGGAGTGAACCATTCATGTCGGGGATCCACTCGCCTATATTGACCAGGAATGATAGGATCAAGAACGTAGAGCGAAGAGGAAAGGACCAATAAAGATTTTCTTCGAATACAAGCTCGACATAAAAGTGAAGAATAGCTTGGAAGGATACTTAGCTATTGCGATGATACAACATTTGAGATAGCTCAGTGGCCGATATGCGATGATTTGCTACCAGAAAGTGAGCTGAAACTGTCGTTGGCAACGTCGAGAATAGCATCACGCACAGACCTTTATCAGAGGTCAAAAAGACTGAAACAAAGTACAACCTGAGATTTATGCACTCAACACTCAGCTAAGCAGGCAGCATTGGAAGATAACAACAATTCGAAGGTCTTATTGCGATAATCTGTGGGTGCTACTAATGAAATTATTTTGAAGTTTAGAGACGGAGAGATTAGCAGTGCTATAATAGCAGTCTAAGTACTCCTGGATTTCTCAGCTACGCAAGTACTCACCGAAACAAGTTGGTCATGACTGCGTTGAACTTCATGACTGCCGAAACAAAAGCGAAAGCTATTTAAGCGCCTCGATCGGGCCGGAGTGGTAGCGTGACCTTACCACGCATTACGCGTCGCGCGATTGAAATTCATATGCTTGTACCAAGTGTTATGCATCACCATATGCGTGAATATTGAGTTAAATGAAGAGTTATTGAGTTGAGGAGAACTAGAACAATTCCGTTGCGTCGTTAATAAATACTACACTACATAACTAGATGAACAGTCCCAAAGTAACTTTCCATGAATCATACACGTAGATACGTACTTATCGTCATCTTCTAAATCGTTCTGCCTTATACAACGGCAAAAGTGGAAGCGGTTTGAGATGATTTTCCTTCTGAATGCTGGCCAGCTTCTTCATACTAATCAAACTCAGCTCTATGGGGCCCAAACATCAGGAATCCCAGGTTATGCTCCTCAATATGCAGTCCCATATACTGTTCCTCTAGGTGTTACTACCAGTTTTAGTCCTATGTCTTACTATCCCTTTATGAGCAGGCCTTCTCAAAT